>JAVHSO010000393.1:0-47605 GCA_031468815.1 Morus bassanus
GGTAAAGCAGATATTTCTGGACCCTGTAAGGCAGCTCCGGTATCACAACTTCCAGCAGTAGCTTTCTGCAGGCAGAGGGAAGTGAAACAACAGGAGCAGCGAGTTTCACAGCCACTCTGCAGCGTGGTGCAGACAGCTGTGAAGCTGTCAAGAATCATATGGTTTGTGCTACTGCTCCTGCTCCAGCAAAGCTGGGACCGCAGCTGAAGCAAGCGCTCGAGCTCTCGCTGCGGGGAGGGGGCTGGGGGAACCCTTCGCTAAAGGTCTGCGAACACACAGACGCAGAAGTAAAAGACAGGAGCAGCAGAACATTCCCAGACCACAGACAAGAGACTGTGGGGCTGAGATAGAGGGGAAGGATTACAAAAGGGGGCGGGGGGGGGGAAGGTTTCTCACTTTCCAGGGAGAGTAAGCAGAGGGGCTTCAAATGTATCAGGCACCCAAATAACTAGAAACAACCAGCAGCTGGGTACCCTGCCTAGCATCTGGATGCTAAAGAGACCCTCCGCAGGAAGGCCGTGGCCCTCCGCTCCCCAACATGTCACGTTGCTGCTTTGTCACACAGCACAAAGTGGCCAGTTGCATCACGTTAGCCTTTTAGGTTTAAGTGCTCAGTAAATATTTTAAGTTATGTCTGTATGGGCAGAAGGTAGAGGTTTTTATTCCTATCGTCTGAGGACTGCAAAAAGTACTTACAAATCTACTTTCCATATGTCAATATGCAATTGGAGGATCTAAATCTGCGATGCAAGAAGAGCTCTCATATTGAAGATAACGAAACTGAGATACTGGCAACTCTTAAGATCAAACCCTAGATCTGTTATCATAATTAGCATATTTTCAGAACAGGCTAATTCAAAATGGGATAACAAGCAAGAGACGATGTGTCACATCTTTTTATAAGCTACTAAGAAAAAAAAAGAAAGAGAAAGCTCACCAATGCTCCCTTTAAGATATATTTATGATGCCCCAAACCAAAATTTAAATTCATCATTATTTGTAACTTCAACTTAATTCCTAAATCTTCCCAGAACAAATGCTACCTTTTTATATGGGTTTAAAATTCCACAGGCGGTTTATTATCCGTAGGTGCTTCTATAATTCACCTCATCCCAAAGGACTTCATACATCTGTATGAACACAAATTTTAATACATGATGCAGGAAAAAGAATATGTTCAGCACAAACCAGACATACAGCTGGGTTTAGGGGAATGCAGTAAGAGGCAGTAAGGCTAATGTCTGAAGCTAATGTCTGTTCCCACCAAGGCATGGGAGGAGATCCAGACTCGGGTCCTGTTAGAAAGATGCCTTTTCTAAGAAGAAACATGTAATTCTCAGCATTTTGCCACAGCCATTTTCTTCCACAAGTTCTTATTTCATCGAGTTGTCCTGTCAGTGCTTCTTCCTCACAAAGAATTTACTCAACCCCCTGACAAGAATCTAAGATGCTACAATCCTCCACAGTCCACAGCCTGTCAAAGGAAAACAAAATGCCCTCCAGCCGATTAATCCTGGAGGAAGGGAGAAGAACAGTCACTATTTCCTCTACTTGACCGATGACATAGAGTCATTAAGACTCATCCTAAAACACAGACCTTCCCGTTGAAAGGAGTTCATTTCAACACAGGCAGTATTGGGCAACTAGTTGCACAATATTAAATTACAACCAGAGAAGGAGAAACATCTTCTGGCTTGCTTGCAAATATTCAATTAGAGAATTAAGGTAAAATTGACAGTCCCAAAGCCTTTTATTTTTTTAAACAGAGTTATTCTAAGGCTGACCATCAGGATTACCAACATTTCAAGCATCCCAAGGGCCGCTGTAGTTATACTCCCAAGAGTAAGCAGAAGCCCCTCCTCGATCCCTCCGGGTTGGGAAGTGGCACCGGGGTATCCTGTGTCAGCCAGGGCTCCTTGACAATAAGCAGATGTGCAGACTGACTTACAGAAACATGTTTTGTTTATGTGGTGTCCCGTATCTCACAGATCTACACTTGTGACTGCATGAGCACCGTACCGCGCAGCTGGTGGAAATCTTCAGATTGGTCCACGCGAGTTAGTGAGACCCTCAACAGTATCACGTGTGTCCTCTCACTCTCCTGCCTATTTTTCATACCTGAGTAGAGGGCATGGCAGTCTGCCATCCACCCGCAACTCTGATGTATACAGCTGGGGGAATAAATTTCCCTTCCTCATTTTCATAGGAATAAATTCCCTCCGTGTCTCCAGGATGCCAGTACAGCTAAATTCCGACAAAGACAGCAAGTGGCCTACGTTGAGCATGTCTATCAGCAAGACGCTTGAAGTTATACAACCCTTTTAGTACTAAATGGTGAAGGAGGCAGACCGAAGAAAATCCTGCAGCCTCCTGTTCTGCAAAGAGGTGTTAAAAGGTCCCCTTCTTTCAGGAGAGCGTGCATGGCAGAATCCAAGCATCCTACAGAGATGAATGGAAGCTGGCAACAGCAGGAGAAATACAAACTCATGGATTCAGCTCAAGAGATGCTCTCCTCTTACCTCTTCTCAAATCCCTCCTGGCCTACTGTGGGACACCAATTAGCATAGAAGTTTTACTGTGCATTCACCTTTTCAATCAATCTCATTAGAAGTGGAGGTCGTTGTTGCTGTTTAAACAGGAAAAGGCAATGGATTATATCTTAGAAAACCCAAGGCATGGCAATTCCAGTAAGATCCACTAGCTATAACCATCGCCTTAACCTAAGTTACAGATGACCACTACTGCCATTTGCCATGATTGCACTAAAGTTCAAAAAAAAAAATTTGGAAAGTGTAAAAATAAAGATCTATTTCATTTGTGCTTTGGGTTGAAAAAGAAGGTGAAGAGAATATAATTTGATTTTTGCTCTGAGTTTGTTTGGGTTTTACACAATGATTTTCCTCAGTGTCTGGAAATGCCTTCAGGGTGTCTTTTTCACACACACTTTAGCATTTTTGAAAGGTGAAACGGAGAAGCATAAAACCTTGGGTTGTGTCGGCAAAGTTGTTACAGAAATTTAAAATGTTTTTAACACCTATTTTTCACAATTAAAATTAAGCTCGGTACAATGAAATGGAATATTTGGGAGCAAAAAGAACTTCA
Source organism: Morus bassanus (assembly GCA_031468815.1). Lineage (NCBI taxonomy): Eukaryota > Metazoa > Chordata > Aves > Suliformes > Sulidae > Morus > Morus bassanus. The sequence continues at coordinate 3,103 of JAVHSO010000393.1, forward strand.
GAGCATCATTTGTACTGATTACTGAGGCAGACTGATGAGAATTGGTCTTGAGAATTCTTCTCCCACCTAACCCTGCTAGTAGCTTTAACATATGTTAAAAGGCTAAATTAAACGCTACAGGGGACCTACTATTTATTTAGCTATGCCAAGTTGTGCTAATGCACAAACGACTTTGCCTTCACTCTCGCTTTATGTTGTGTTATTTAAAGAGTAAATTGTTTTTCTCCTTAGTGAAGACGCACCACTGTATCATTCATGTAAATTCAAATCAAGACCTGCAAGCTGGAGTTTAAGTGAAAAAAGATTTCTGGCTTAAAACAATGCCAGGCGTCTGCATTGGTGTGTGTGAGTTCTAATATATGCGAGACGTTCACAGAGGTGAAGCTATTCTAAAACTCAGGGTTTAGATTAAGCTTTTCAGCTTCACCTAAATATCCTGTAAATATCTGGACCTTGATAATGAAGAAGCTTGAAAGGAAACTACTGAAGAAAAGTCATTAGGCGATGCAGAACAACTTCACATTGATACAGCGTTAACAACCCAATAAATCACCCTTCTGAATGACTGATACTAAGGACAGAGCAGGATGAAAGTGCAACACAGAGATACCACAAAGAGGAAGATGCAGAAGTTCTCAGCTGCAAGCTATATTTAAGCGTTTGACGTGCAAAGTGTCCTCTTTCCAATACGAAACAGAATCACAGAACAACTTGAAATTTTGAAGTGGCTTGATACTATTACACAAAATTGGTTTCGAAATGACTATTTAACTTGTGCAGCACAATTCCTTTAAAAAGAGGAGGGCAGGAGGGAGTTCATATGAACTTCAGGTGAAGAATTTTAAAACCTGAAGTTTGCACAAAGCAATTAAACTGCATTAGACAATAACTGCTTTCCATTTTTTTCAAACCGGCACAGTTGGAGCTCTACAGCCATATAATCAACTTAATGATACTCTTCTCATTTGAAAGAAAGAAAACATTACCCTCCAAACACCACCACCAAAACAACACATTTTACTGACATTTTAAAATTTAAAAAATATGAAAATACGCTCTTATCCACCATCAATACGTGTCAGCTTTAATTTAAACGAATGTTTAAAGCTCAGTTAGGATTTCAAATAACCTAAACGCACGAGGGGTTACCGGAATACCAGTGCTGAATAAAGTGAGTTTAGAGGTCTACTCCAAGTCCATCTATAAATCATCCTTTAATGTCCAACTGAACTGACTCGTACTCTCAACCAAAAATCCCATAGAAAACGCAACCATGAGCAGATGTGAAGGGTGACACCTCGCACAATTTTTAGAGGTGACTTAACCTGCAAGCGATAAAACCCAAATAAAAGGTACGGTGGCCTGTATCTTTGGTGTGCCTTTGTGCCCCAAAAGTATTGTCTGTTCAAGGCAAATTCCCTCTCTTGGCAAATGAACATAGATCACACCAAAACTGCATAAACCTCGCAGAGGTGGCAGCACTAGCCAACTTCATATGAACACTAAGTAGGGTCTTACTACCTCAAAGTTACTGAAATTTAACATATACTAAGTTGGCTTTAAATACCAGTTTTTCAAGAAAGTTTCATCAAAATTCTTCAGTCACATTAGGGAATGGAAAAACATGCTATTCTGCATAATTCAAACTTTGTATTTTTTCTTTGGAAATATGTTTATAGAAGAGATGAAATACAACAAAGTGGGGCTCTTTAGTCGAAACTGTGCTGTCTCCGACTAAAGGTCCACCCAGCCCTGTATGGTCAGTGTTAGAAAGAGCATAAGCAGATGCACAGGGGATATTAAAGAGCAGGGTAAACATACGATACTACCCATTCCTCCCAGTACTTTCACTTCAGGGCCACCCTGATTCAGCTGTGGTTCCTATATATTCAGAAATTCTCAGTTTCTCCTCCATGAAATTGCTCAGTCTGCTTTTGAAGTCACATAAATTTTCAGCAATCCATAACATGCTTTGGCAAGGATTTCCATGTCACTCTGGACAACCACCTGCTGGGCAAAGAATTACCTCGGTTTATTTTGCATCTGGCTCTTACAAGTTTCATTTGACAACCCTCAGTTTCTTGCATTAAGAGAAAGTGAATGGTCAAGATACAGCCACCCTCCCCACGCCACCTATGATTTTGAAGCTTCTTATCTTTCTTATCCAATCTCTTTTACAGACTGAAGTCCCTCGATTACTTAACTGGAAGCTACTCCAGATCTTTGATCAACCTCTGCGCTGTTCTGTGAAACTACTTAAGTTTTAGAAGTTACAGATATGCTTTCTGTAACTATGAAAATTAGTCCAAACTTGTTTCTCCAAACGTTTCTAACCTCACCAAGTAGATCACATGTGCTCAAGCAAAGCTTTAGCACGTTGAAGCTACAAGCTCAAAAATTCTCTCTTCACTAAGCACGCTCCATTCTCTCTCGGTCCCTATGTGCAAGCAGACCCCGTATGCACCATCCTTACCCTGTGAACTGACATCCTTCCGGCAAAGGGTACAGACACTCACACGGATCATCTCTGCAACTACAGCTTAGGAATGCTCTGAGTCCAGATTTTGCCATTTAAATTACCTGTACTTTCAATCAGCTGTGAAATAGAAGAGAAGGAAGGAATGATGAATGAATGGGCAGGGCACGACAAAGGGCTTGCTGTGCGAGGGAAATGGAAGATGTTGGGGAAACAGGACAATTGGCTGTGGGGCGTAATACAGACCACGCAGAAAGCCAAAGGAAGAAGGAAGAGAACACGGCCTCAGCTGACAAGGGAAATGAAAAAGAAAATGGAGAAAGGGGTGAGAAGAAATACCATGTCACAAACACCTGTCTGGGAGCCACTGGAGATGGAGGGAAGGAAAACGCAGATCAGGCAAAGAGCCAAAAAGGAAGAAACCACAACTGAGTGGACACTGAAACAATCACTAGAACCGATAAGCAGAGACTACGATTAGAAAAGTAAAGAGAACGGGAACACGATGAGTCGTCAACAACATGAAAAAAGACAAGAGTTTGACAAAAAAAGCTGAAGAAAAAAAAAAAAAACACAACCAGAAAAGGTGACATTTGGCAGAAATGAGAGAAGATGCTGTATTCACGCAACACCAGAACAGACTAAAGATCCCAGACTCTTAACATCGCTTGCGATTAACGCGCATCTCTGCAATCCTCTGACAAAGCAGGCATCCCATCCACTTGTGAGCTTGGTCTACCTGGGGCACTGTGTCACAAGTACTGCTATCAGTCCTTCAGCATGGTCGGACAGACTGCCAGCCGTGAAATCCTCCTCACTGGATGCTTCTGTCTGTCTGACTGCCATCTCTCAGGGGGAAGAACATCTGTCCAATCACCAGACCTGACCTGCATGTAAGCAGCAGGACAGACCCAGGTGGAGATAAGCAGCCTTAGTAGGATGGGAGAGAGACAGAAAAACTGCCTAAAAACATCCATGAGAGGCTGAGAGTGGGACTCCAGAAACCTGGAGCACCTGGTCACACAGGGTAGGAGACATTTCTAAGAACAGTTTCTTTGGTCTGACCATCTTATGTAACAGATTAAGTCAAGGAGCAAAGGTCTGTGCAACTTAAAGGCCTGGTCATGAATGTCATTGATCATGGGTGTCAAATCCCAAAAGGCGCAAGTTCTACACAAGAGCATTAAACACATTATGGTCACAACGTCAATTGTTCAGCCGAAGAAAAAGGCAGGATTAAGGCTGCCTGTAAAACCTTTCTGTGGCCCCATTTGTGCAATACGCCTTCTGTGCTTCAAGAAAGATGCAGGCCATCTGGAGAGAACTCAAAATGTCGAGAAGAATCAGAGCTCAAGATAACATCATCTACAAAGAAAGTCTGAACAAATTTGGGATTTCTGTTATGAGGTAAAGCATGCTGGGAAAACAAACTGAGAGCCTTTTGCAGAAATCTATCCTTCATTATCCTTGGCAGATGGTACAAGTACTAATGGGATAAACCCAGAATGAGAAGAGTGTGGGTTAGATGTGAGGAAAATGTTTCCAGCAGTAAAAACAAAGAATAGACTGGAAGGGACTGTTTAGGGAAGATCTGGAGTTTTTATTATTGGAAGACTTAAGAGCAGTTTATGTAAACTTCCGTCAGGAATGACAGCTGTAGATATCTGCCTTGGAAAAGGAGGTGAACTAGATGACTTCTAAAGATCCTTTCAGATCCCTATGAATCTGAGGTAGAGCTCCTTTAACAACGATCTGTCATAAAATTCTTCTTAAGAACATTTCCATAGTCAATACAGGAGCAGACAGGATGGACGACCAGTAAATATTTAACTTTTTTCTCATTTTTCAGTGTGTGGTCTTAGTCTTTACCTACTGACAATATTCAAATTGTGCCCCGCAAGCCAAACCAGTAATTTCACTCTGGGCTAGACTGGTCACTGATATAATGATTAAATATTATTTTACTATTATTAAATAATTTATTTTTGTAACACAAAGGAATGCTATCTCCACTTTGAAAATGTAGGAGTCAATCACTGGCTTCAGAGGAAGATACTGTAAATGCTTACAGGGATCTAGATCTGAAAGTATAATGGCAAATCTCTGCAATGATTTCAAGTGCCCTGCTTCATGCATAAGGTCCGTTCTCTGCAGAAAGATTTCTTGTAGAAAAACATTCATGTAAAGCTACAAACTGTATGATAATATATGTGCATGAAAAGAAATAATCAGAGTTTCAAAATTAATCTTAATACTGGTATATTCTAAAATATGTGCTTGACTTTGCAACTTCAAAAATTTTTAAACGTATTTTAATATTCAATATTTTATCTAACTCCCTCCTGCCTGAAGATCTAGCTTCTCCTTCCATCACTGCAGTGTTATTCTGTCCAGATTATCTAATCTCTCTGCCACTCCACAATTTGTTTTTCCACTGAGTGTTGCAAGTTTTGTAATGCAGTTTTGTTGAAGATTTAAAAAAAAAAAAAAAAAGAGATAAGGAACATAGATAAAGAAGTTCACTGCTACTTTTTCACCATTTTCTTTGTTCACACAACCAACAAGTGTTTGCCAACCACTTCTTTTCGATGAAATAAAGCACCCCAGCCCTCCACCTCCAGACTCCAAATTTGATGTTAGCAGCAGCAACAAAATAAGGGGGAATAGTGCAGTTGGTCTGGAATGAAAATTACGTGCTTTGTCCAATTACAAGTGAGACAGGAAGGCAGGAAGGTGTGTTGCCAGGTTTTTTCTGTAGTTTTAGTGACTGTCTCACAAGAGCAGATATTTAGCAGACTGAAGTACCAAAATCATAAAAGCTGTGTGAAAATCTCAGCTTCTATTTATTTAAGAATGTTCTATCTTCATGATTATGGCAAAAGGACAGAAAATGTGCAATTAGTGCAATTTACAGTCTCCGAAAGTAGACGGAAAGTAAAATGAATCAAAGGTGTTTTGTTCTTCTACGAAATTGTGTTTCTAGGCCATTCTTGTTAGCTTTTAATGCTTGGAGTTGACAATGTGGGAATCGGAGGAGGAAGGTAGAAGTGGGCTCTGCTGTAAGTCGCAGCCGGTTTCTGGCTGCTTGCCTGCTTCATGGCCTGCACTTCCCCTGCTCTCTGCAGGCAGCGCAAAACAAGGGAGCCGACTCCTTTCGAAGAAGCTGGATTCCACTCAGCCATAAGTCCTGGGCTGACAGAAGCTTCTCACAAGGCTTATAAAAAGAAAAAGGGAACAACGAAAGGAAAAGGCTCCAGAACCCATGACGCTCATGATATATAAGAGCTGGCAGCATTACTTTTACCACTGCCAGGCTTGATAGTTTATCTTTGCTTGACATTATTGCCCCTCCCCACATGTGGTCAATAATTCACTCATTCCTTCTGAGCATAGACACACACACACGCCTCACCCCCTTCAGCCTCCCTACCCCAGTATGGCTCAGATACTATCTATTTTAATGGGCTTTAACACATTGCTTTCTGAGCACTAATCCTAAATCTGTTGTTAAATTCCCCACCCTCTTCCCAATCCTCTTTGCAGTTAATAGTTCTCTTGGACTCCCCTATCCCACCTCACAAAGGTTCCAACACTGACCATCTTCTCTCTCACCTTTTTCTTGAATGTTCTTAATTTAGCCCCAGTCTCAGGAGGGATCCAGAGAAAAATATCACACAAGCCAAGCTTTGGCTAATGTCTCGGCTACTGAGCCCCATCCTAGTTCTGATATATCCTGCTATGTTAAAATCACTATTTTTCAGTAGCAAATTATTTATTTCGTGTACAAGACTTCACTTCATGCCCTGTGTCTTGTGCTTCTCTAACTCCTTTATCTTCACTACTGAAGACAGAAACACAGATTTGTCTTAAACTCAACTCTGGAAAAAGTGATGCAGAAGTAGCTCCACCTACACCTGCATCTACTTCTGGTGGAGGCTTTGGTTCTTTTCTGTGTTACAGGCAATTTCTGCACTGTCTGTTATAATGTATTCCCACAATTCTCCTACATCTCACATGCCTAAATTTATTTCTAAATATATAAACATATCCACTGGATTAAGTTATTTATACTATAAAATAGACACAGAAAAACTTACAAAAAAAGAGATGAAGCTGATGAGTATGATTAATTTGGAAATCAGCTTCAAAACTACTTCCTCAAGTCAGAGGTTTCAAGTGTCTCTGGAGTCACACCTTACCCTAAATCTTGATACATTTCCTCCCACCGTTACACAGCCAAACGTCATCAGTGTGTGTTATTTCACACGCATTTTCTCCTATGAGAATGGAGTTAAGCCTCCCAGAATCCAGTCCTCCTACCCCTGCATGGCTCAGTGGCAGTGTCAGCACACCCTAGACAATGATACAGATGATTGATCAAGAAGCCACAGGTCAGAAGAGGCTTTCTCCGGCTAGGTTTCAAGACACAGTGCCAAAAACCCCCAACATCTATTTTCCCCCCCCACCCCCATTGTTATGAGGACATCAATGACTTCTGCAACTAACACCAATTTGGAACCAAAACTACCTGGTTTCACATTTCCCTAATGCATTTCTTTCCAAAATGTCAGAGTTGGGGTCTGATCATTGTTATTTTAAGTAAAAATTAATAGTACTTAGCTTTTTAATGCTCTGGTCGGCCAAAGCAATGGGCCCATAATGGCTTTTCAATCTTGACTAATCCAAGTCAACACTTTCAGTTGGAAGGAGGAGTAAGTTGAGGGCAAACAAGGGCTGGTTCACAACCATGCAGAATTTTTTTTAGAAGACTGTTGTCCAGCTTTTAGGAAACAAGTTTATGGCTAGGGTAAGTGCTCTAATCAACTATTCATGATAACAGCAAGAAAGTAACCTTGAGAAGAACAGAGAGCGGATGAAACAGCACTAAAACTTTTGCAAATGATTCAAAACAGGGTCAAATAAAGAACCAAAACAGCTGTTCAGTTCAAGCTGCTCTACATATTTACTGTCATTTAATACCAGCATCGGAAATTTCCATTCAGAACAGAAATTTCTGTGTATTTCATTCAGGTATACGCACAAGATCTGTTTAATAGAAATTCTTTGTAAGAAGGGAAGTATCTATGGGAACCTAAGAAGTTTGTGAGCAAGTAAAACATTAAAATTATATATGCAGAAAGTAGATGAAGTAATTTTTTGTGCACGGAAAATATGCTTTGTGTTGGATTAGGAGGAAGTAGAATGATGATGACGATTCTCTCCAAGTCTGTCAAAACATAATCACACCTGTAACTGTGGTAACTGGTAACAGCAATCTCTTCAGCAGAAGAGACCAGCTACTGGGTTAAAAGGTATTATCAGGGCTTCAGCAGAGAACTTCTGCCAGAATTCGGTGATACTGTTTCAACAGCGATCACAGACCCTGTGCTTTGGTTTCCTTCAAATAATGTAGTTAATACTCTGCTTTTGGGTAATTTATAGTGAAAAAAGTTTAAAAAAATACAGAAGTTATTTTCTGTGTTATAAATTCTGAAATAAGGAAGAACATGGTAGAAATGACAAGAGATTTGTTTTATTTTCTTCCTGAAAATATAGACGTACAAGCTGAAACTTCAGAAATAGTTTTATATGGATTTGCCAATACACCATTTTCTCAGTAGGAAAGCTTCAGTAATCACATTTTATCTCATATCACTTACGTCTGTTTTAATTTAAACAGCTAATATGCTGTAATTCAAGGGTTTACCGGTGTAGTCTGAGGACAACACTCAAGGAATGTGCTTTTCACCTTGATCTCCTTATATGCCAATTAAACCATCAGTCTTCAAGCACAGGCTGCTGTTGCCAGCACTTCAAAGCACCAGTAGCATGCCCCAAGCCTGCACCCCGAGCACTCTGCGCCCCATGACCCAACTCCCAGCCCTGCCTCCTCCCTCACTAACCTGGTTTTAGCTTCCACACCCACAGAGGCAGTGGAGCTTGCAGACTCCTCGGATACTGAGCGCTGAAGGACTGGGGTTAGCTGCTTGGTGCTGTCCACTTCCGTTTGGGCATCCTCTTCTGCAGATTGCTCTTTGACTTCTGTTTAAAAAAACAAGAACAATATTTATTGATTTAATATTTTATTTTTTTATTTAGACTATAAAAACATCTGTAGGCTTTCCCTTGTGCTGCAAACACCCATTTTATGTAAAGATAGATTAACCCATGTAACCATGTTCTCAGACACAAAATTGAGCGAGTAGGAAAATATCACCCTTCCCACCTAACTAAACCATGAAATTGAATGCTTATAACACAGCGCACCACAGTGAACTAAAGATGCTCAATAAGTAATGAGAAATGGGGCAGGGGGAGCGTTGTTCAATGACAACCTTTTCGTACGAGGCTGCAGTTTTAGACAACCTCATTCCTCCTGCACCTCCTCTTGTGCACCTGCTCTGTCATCCCTGACCAAACATCAGGGTGAGCACACTAATCTGGGGTATAATAAACCGTTTTCCTCCCATATTAGCTTTAACTTTGATCAGTTCCCTGCACTAGTTCATTCCTGATTATACTAACTCTATGCTGGAACAGGGTTGAGGAGGCGAAGGAAGGAAGAACATGGTTTATGCCAGCTTAAAATTCATTCCGAACTGTAGGAATATAAGCAATTTTTGCAGCATCCTTTTAATTTAGGTTAGTTGTTAGACAGAAATATATACACCTACAGCTGACAATGTTACTATTTGCCTAGAAAGTTTGTTTCTGCTCAGAAACATGAAATACCAAGTTGCCACTGTCCGTGCAATTTAAATCCTGTTCCCATTTGGCTTTCTCCTTTGCATGGAGTGAGGGATTTGCCAGTGGGACACAGCCACGCGCCGCTCCGAGTGCATCAGAATGCTCAGGAACAAGGGTCAAGGCTGCAGAGCAATAAAATCTGGTATTTCTGCACTCCTCCATACTTTGATTTTGAAACCTAAATAACATAAAAATCATAGGGCTCCGGCAGATGTTCTTTGCCATATCCAGTTTAAGACACTACTGCCTCCTCCTGTTAGTGTCCACGGCTGCTACATCTGTCCCCACAGCAGAGCCTCAAATAGAAACTAGACCATCACAATACTGCTGAAAAAGAAAACTAGGTGGCATGACTACAGGAGCTAGAATTCAGTCTCTGCCCTCTCCCCAAGGCCCATTTCTAATAGTTGTTACGGAATATGCTCCCACACCACAAGACGCGGTCACATCCATGCAGCTGTATATTCCCCAGGTTCATACTGAGGGCTACATATTGGGGGACCAAAAAAAAAAAAAAAAAAACAAACACTCAACAAGTTGATCTAACAACATTTATAGTCCTTAGATAAAAGCCAGCTAACAAACGTCTATCACAGTACTTTCCCAAATTCTAGTCAAACCAGGAAAACAGTGCACCTTAGAAGATACGGGATAGCTGACAGCCCAAGCTTCAACTCAGCAAGTTCATACAGGTCCAAGACAGTTATGACTGACTTTTTTGAAGTGTGAGCATGTTAACTAAGTATAGACAAGAAACTCCCATTGGTCTAAAAAAGCCTTTAAAATAACATGGTCAAGCTAACAATTTAAAACCAGGTTCTTTTTGCCTATCAGGACAGCCTAAAGCAAGTAAAATGAAAAAAGGCACATTAATAGAAAAAAGTAAACTGAAAATATTCTTAAAACACTATTTATTTACATTAAGTTATCAGTAATTTAAACCCCCACTGAGAGTGTCTGGTTAATGAGCCTCAAGATCAAGATTTTTCACTTGTCCATAAAGTAAGTATACAATCAACAGTACTTTCTCTGTTCTGTTCCACCAGTGCATCCTTATCTGAGAAGACCACAAGTAGAGCACACAAAATACGTGAGTCAGTTTACCAAGTTTGTGTATTTATTATTTACCAACAAGCACATTCGAAACAGAAGTGATTGTATCTCCAAGCTGTACACAGCACACGACAGGACAAAGAATCCTCTCCCATTCCATTACAAAAACAGGTGACAGAATAGCCAGCCATGAGCCAACCCCCTTACTGATACATGAAAGACCTTAGGGAAATAATTTCTTTAAATAATCTTGCTTACAGATCATTTATTTCCTGAGTTGCCCCCCCATTTCTGGGCCCAGTCCTCTCCTAAAGGGTTTCTGGAAGACACAGGCAGAAGAATAAATTAGAATTCCCGCTGAATCTGTTTTGCACTTTCCTTTGTATAAATCTCTACCAGGATGCCTGATGCAAGGTTAATTATGCAAAACATGAACGAGGAAAAATTGTGTGTCAGAAGACTGAAGCAGCACTGAAAGCCAGCGTTTCCCGGAGCCGTATGGCTTGTACATCCCATCTCCTCTGCTCCCTCTAGACCAATTCTGCTGTGAGCTGTTCTTCCTAAACTTACATCCCTATGGGTTAGAGAACATTAACTGTGGCACAGTGTTTGCCCAGGAGGCTCAAAGGAAAACTGATGAGAATTCTATCAGTTTCATTGAATTCCTCCTTTCAAAAAAAACAAACCAACCACCAGTTATAGTTATACTAGTAAATTAAACATAGTCAGTGAAGTTGGCCTTGAGGCCGACTAGCACAGAACAGCCTACATCCATGCTATCTAATTCTCAAACTCCCAAACAAAGCAGCCACGCATGAACTACGCAGGGAACGGTGCGTGCCCCACACAAACCCTTGGGCCAGCCTCGAGAACCGTTTGGAAGAGTGCTGGCAGGCCCAGGTCGAAACTGTACAAGCAACCACTGCAATAATCTGACAACAGGGACGATGGCGTCCAGTGACTCCAACTGTTCCCTGTTGGGTTTTTTTATGAGCACAGGCATGGCCACTGTGAAGAAGCTGAGTGCTTCAGGTGCCAGAACACTATTGCTAGCTATGACCGTACCACTAATCAAAACAAAACACAAGCACAGCCATGAATTAGCCCAACTGATAAATGGTGAAATTTAAGGAAATTGAAATGAACTGTTCTTTTCTCTTCATTTTGAATTTTATTTCAAAACTCCCTTTTCCAAGCCTTTCTTCACAATGAAAAGCATCTGGCCCATTTCTAAGTGACGGTCTAGCCTCGTGCAGTTCAGTGGGCCATGGTAAGAAAAAAATACTATACTCTCTTGCTTTTATTACAAAAGGGGGTGTGTGGGGGGGGGAAGGAACCAGAGGAGAAGGAAAAAACTTGGAGTAGAAATAAAAGCATAAGCAACGAAGAATGGGAACTCGGGAATAAGGAACGGGAAAAGCCAGGAGAGAAAAACTTCCACTGGCCAAATGAGGGGAAGGTGGTATGCCTTTTGAAGCAACTAACAGAAGCTTTCAGAGCACGTATCTTGAGGGTAGGAGGAGGCCTTCATCATCCAGACGTCTAATAGAAAACCAAAACAACAGAACAAACAGCCCAACATGTTTGTGAAAATGTTGAGGACAACTGTTTCACAACGTTGAGGGTGCCAGAAGAGCAGTTACTTCACACTTCACTCTGTTAGGGCAGGCTCCATTTTAAACATCTCAATGTGTACAGTGATTTGGCTGGAAGTGGTAACGAGAAGCGTTCACTGTGCCAAGGAAGGGGAAAAAATGAGAGCAGTAGAAAAAGGAGAATAAATTTTTATCTTCAATTAACTGAAATAAGAAAAGCAAATTTCAACAAACTCTTTGAACTTGTTACTAGGATCTCTTGAGAATGTGATTTAAAGGAGGACCGGCAGTTATTGTACTGGAATACGCACAATGGCAAAGTATTCCAACGCAGGGGAGAGATAGGAAATGTAGTATGAGCAATATGGGCCGCATCAAAAGCAGCCAGTAATAAGGGTCTGAAACTAGAAAGAATCATATTAGGAACGGAAACAAGGGCATTTGAATGAATATAAAGGAACAGCATAAACTGTCAGGGATAAAAATCAGAAGAGATAAAAGCACAGCATGCATTATTACCACTGTGCAATATGAAAGGCAAACAAAGTTTCAGAAATATTTTAGAAGTAAGAATAAAAACACAGAAGTCGGTACATAACAATGTTAAAGAACAACAAATGGATAACAAAACCGAATAAAATGCCGTTCTCTGTATTTCAGCCTTCATAAAACAGATTTATTGTAGCTAATACTAAAAACTGATTTTGTTATTAGGCTAAATAATCAGCAAAATTCAAGCCAGCAGGATGGGAAGAAATTCACACTGTGTTTCAGAAACAAACATAAGGAATCTCTAAACTATGAGTGATCATCTTCCATAATACAGCCCCGGTGAAACTGCCCTAGGACAGGTCGGCGACAATGAACTAGAGCATTCAAAGGGTATTTATTCGCAAATCATTTTCAATCAAGGTGAGAGAACATTTCAGGGAAGTTCCTTCCTCCAGGACCTGCATGAGGAGATTCACACACATGGAAGAGTTGCATACAACACGTAGCTGAGGTGGGGGCTATGAACATTTTAGAGGACAAGATCTTAATAAAAATCATTCTGATAAATTGAAAAGTGGTTCATATCAACCAAGTGAAACTTAATAAAGACTAGCAAACTTTCAAAGCATAAATCATGTAAGTCAACATGATGTTGCTACAGAGGTTAAGCTTGTTCAGCACAGAACAAAGGAGACAGCCTCCTAATAAATAAAAGTTTAGTATAAAAATTGTTCTCCATTTCAGCTGTGGAGTCTTAACTGTGAGTAATACAAGTCATAACTGGCTTAATCAGCAGTAAAGCTTATTTATTTTATACTTCAGAAAATTAGTTACTGAAACCAATTGCCTAGAGGTGCAGTGGAATTGCGTTCACCAAATACTTTAGAACCAAATTGGAGAAACATTTGTCAGAAATGGTACAGATACACAACACAGAAGGATGAGCAAGATCACCCTGAAGTCTTTTTTGGCCATACAGTTCCATTCATCCATGGTGATACAGCAAAACTAAATATTAATTTCATTTAAAACAATTTCATTGTGCTTCTGAATGCCACACTTCAGGAAAAACCCTAAATAACTCACATTCTGTATTTATGAAATGGCTTACTGATAAATCTCCCAAATTTTAATAAACATAGCTCCCCCCTTTATTAATACCAATATGGAGCCATCCTGTCATGTTCTGTTGAGAAAACCTTCACTAAGAACACTGCAGACAGTCTTCACGGCCAGGCAAAGACAGGAGGGTACACACCATTATCGGAATAGCCCGGGCTCCATGAACCCTGGGATGTTCCAGAAGTCCTTCCGGATTAGCTAAGGCTTCCACACGGTGCTCTTGAACAGTCACATAAGCTGCCGGTAAACATTTTGCGGCAGAGACTGCACATTTGGACCACATCTTCGCTACCAAAAACTCCTTTTATCTTACTGTGCCATACAAGTGATTCAACTGCACATGCTTCACGGAATATAAAAACATAATAGGCAAAATAAAAAACTGGTAAATTTTCCTAAAGCTGATTTTTTCTGAGCGCCTAAATAAAACCATTTTTGGCAAGAATTTATTGTCAGTAATGACACAGCAGAAGAGAAAAAAGGCCTCTTTTTTCCTCCCCCCACCCAAAGCCAAAAGTCTGGGGGGAACATCCTAGTTCGACAGGGTTTCCAGCAGTTTCTTCACGAAAAGCGATTAGAATGTTGATAAATACAGCGTTGAAAATTAGTAAATATATAATTATATTGGAATGGCTGGAAATAGAATTTAGTGCATGTGTGATTTAATAAAAATACTTCCAAATACGTGAAAGGGGAGAATTCCCTGAAAGAAGCAAGATCTAATGTTATTTTACTATAACACCTATATTTTGATATATTTTGAGATGTTTGTAGGAAGGAGCTTTCAGAATTCAGAAACTATTGTCAACATAAAACCTTTTACTTCTATTATTATTTTAGGGTACTTTTAATATACAATTTAAGAATGATTCTGAGGATCAAAGCGAGAACCGAAGTTCCTTATTTAACCAATGCCAACGTTTGGGGCAAGAATCAGTTAGATGAGAACAACTTGTCTGTCTATATGCTGTGAAGAACCCTCTTAACAGCATTTTTGGGTTTTTTTAACAATCAACCAGCATATACAACATGACTATAGGCTGTAAAAACCTCTCACAATCTCCTGTAAGATCTCGTATATTGAAGAACTCAAAGGAGTCAGCCTAAAAACCAAACACCCTCAAATTTCACACAACCAAGGCTATAGCTTCGCAGATACTACTTTAAGCTGGCAGTGCTACCAAAAGCCGTAGCTCTGCCTCTCCGCAGCCTGGCCGCTTGCTCTGGCCTCCTCCCTCACGCTGTCACAAACACGTTTCTTTGCCAGGTTAGTTTTAACCCAGATCAATTTCCCAATGCAGTTCACCACATGGCTACACAAATGCCTGGGTCAGCACAAGGGAGAGAACAAACAGCTGGTAGCGAAGGGAGGGCAGCGCTATATATTATATAGCTATATACATATTTATATTTTTATATATACATATATATAAAATATAATATATATAATATATATTATATATATAATATATATACACATAATATATATATAAAAATATTATGTATATAATTTATGTAATAGCATTTCCAGAAAAACTTTCAGTTTGGTGTATGTAAACAAATGTAAACAAAACAAACAAACATCCAAGAAAATTTGAAGATAAAAGGCTTGAGATAATAAGATTAAAGATGTTAATTGGAGACTGTGCTTCTACAAACTTTGACATTCATAGCTGAGTTTCTACAAAATGCTCTGGCTCTGACCTGCTGGCCTCAGTCAGTGTAAGCCCATAGATCAGAAATCCTCTTGCCACAACCCGCGTCACTGTGTAGGCTTTGACTCAGCAATGCACAGAGCCACATGTTTAGATGACACAAGTTTTACATTTGTGCAGGTATTTAACTGCTTCGGGTCTGGCTTTAAATACATAATTACAGGCAAGTATCTGCACAAGTGCTTTGAACTTGGGCAGTGATCCCCAAATCACACATGCCCTGCCCCCCAGCTTACAACTCTGTAGCTCACTTCATTCCTCACCAAGGATGCCAACATCTTGCCTTTCCCACCCCTGCTTCATATCAAGACCTTAGTCTCCTCCATGTGCATATCATACTTGCTCCTCACAAGTAGTCCGTAATTTTAAAGTCTTGAACTAATAACTTTCCCAAAGAGACAAATAGTCCAAAGAATAGGTGGGAAGAAACAGGGCAGAAGTTTTATGATGTGTTTGTTTTACTTTACACCCTAGCTTTACAGCCGATGAACTCACGGGTAGTCATCTATTGTCTTTACCCTGGTTGAACGAACAGTTTCACCTGAAAAGGGAACCCATGGATTAAAGCACTTGACCTTAATTATCCCACAGTTTTAAGTGTTATTCAGGTGGTGATAGAAATTGCCTATCAGTTTTAAGCCTCTATTTTCTAGGAAACAACAGGGTGACTGTGTCTACAAGAAAAGCACACTCATAGGATAGGCAATGACCACATCAGGGGTTGGTAGGCACCTTGGTGTGATTCTTCCCTCTAAAAACAGTCATGGTTTGCATGCACCGTGGTCTTGTAATGTATTGCTGCACTATTACTCTTGTAATACTGCATCTGCAAGAGATTGTGCCAGCCAGAATAATAAGCCAACAAACACAATAAGTCTTTCCCTTTAAGTTTTTCCCTAACAAGGGAAGTGTTTTCCGTAACAAGGGAAACAAGTGTTTATTCGGGCCCACTCCAAATGTTGAAAAAGATTAAAGATTCTTTGAAAAGAGTTCACACCTTCTAATATGGCCAAAACAGACAAGGGGGAAAGGAAAAGCTTGTGCAATAATAGAGATGGGCTAATGCGTTGCAACTAAAACATTTCAGCCTGAGAAGCTGCTACTGAGAGCGTTGGCTGCCGGTGGGGCAACGTGCCAAAACGCCTCTGAAATGCGACTGCAGTTGTAGACGAGGAATAAGAAAATGCCTCGCATGCCAGCGCAGACCTCTGCTATCCCAACACAAAACAAAGAGGGAATGCAAACAAAAAACTTGCGTAGTTAGCTGATAGACTAGCCCTCATTCCCTGACATGCATGCCACCTAACAAAGTGTGAGACAGAAGGGGACAGAAGTATGCTCGTTCTCCAGCTTGTAAATAGCAAAAAAATCCTGTGTATGCAGTTCTTCTGAAACTGTTGCTCTGAAAATGAAAATCTGGCCCAGTTACATAAGGCTTCTGCTGTGTCAGACAAACTCTGCTTCAGATGAAGCAGGACATGACTGTGCCTCCAGCTGGAATGCCAGGGGTTTAATGACCGCTTCTGCTGCTGACATCCCCACCAACCTCGTACAAGTCATGACGTCAGCCGGTGAAATCTGTTCCAAGTCCGTAAAATTAAGCCAAGTACGTGCTGTTCCCTGCCCCTTCTCCTGCCTGTGTGGATGCTCTGCCTCCCTGGGCAGAGCTGCTCTCCTACATCGTGTATCCGTACAGTGCTAAGCACGGAGGGAGAGAGACAGACTGAAATAGAATCCCCACTGGTGAACACTAACTGTTTGGGTGTTTTTGCCTCCCTTGGCTTCATGTTTTTCTTTTGCAGGCTTTCCAGGCTGCCTTAGCCTTGAAGACCCCTTCTGTAATCGGAACTTGCATCAGCCAGCAGTGATGCTATGTCTGAAGTGGAAAGGAATCACAAACCTTCCAAGGCAGAGCTTTTCTGGCATATTTTCTGCTTGCCATCTGTTTACAGGGAAATGTCCTCAGGGCAGGAGCCTTCTGTATCATGGGTTGTATTCTGTCGATACCTATCAGATAATAAAGCTGTTTTTAATTAAGACAGGCTGAGCAGGGACTGGTGCTGTATACCTGCAGTGGGCACTGTGCCCAGGTGAGTGGGAGGTGAGACTGGCAGTCTGGAGAGCTCCTGAGGATCTCAGGGGTCAAATATGGGATTTATCTAGCTGATCCTGGGTATTTACACTGTAAGTGGCAGATCTGCGCTTCTTTATAACCCAGCAGATAGAAACAGATTTTTCTAGACAATGGTTCATCCCATCCTACAATCCTTTACACAGAGAGTCTCCGGTAACAAGCAGTTGGTACTGGAGATGGACAGCTGAAGGTGGGGAGATGAGTCTGACTCCACCACACTTGAGAGTTGTCCTTGTCAAAATGGTGATGGTGAGGATATATTTCAATTGGGTGGCCTGTGAATGAAAAATAAGGCCAGGCTTATTTTGTTTAGAGTTATATTCAATTACAGTACTGGCTTGCCCAACATATAAACAAAAAACATGTTCTTGCTAGCATAATTTATACTGATTCCCAGAACCACGCAAACATACACATTTTTATGCTGGAATAACCACATGTACCTCTGTTATGCAAAGACTTCAACATTTGAACAGCATAAAACTGTAATTAAAAATAACTCTTTCTCCAAGTAAAGCACTTCCACAAAAAGCATTTCTAAAGGTGCTGTACCCTCAGCAAAGAGGACCAGATACATATCCCTGTCAGAACGCATGGAAGAAAAAAGCACCAATATCTCGCTGACACTTTTGTGCTGTAAAGCCTGCCAGGTTAGGAAGTGGATTTACACATAAGAAAGCTACCCAGCTATTCTCTGGCACGAATCAATGTGATAGAGCTGCTCTGATGGAATAAAGGCTTTGTACAGCACTGCCATTATTGTATATTGACCCAGAGTGTCCACAGGGTCTATCCATTTAACTAGCGTACTACTTTCCAAATGGGTTTTCGTGTGTCCCATCATGCTGCATTTCTGCTTTTGGAAAGACCCAATGGATTGTCTGCATTATTTTTCATAAGGATGCTGAAATCATTGCAGTTACTGAAACAAGTGGCAGGAAACATGGGCACCTCAGGACCAGTCACCCTAGCAGGACACTAACTTGCTATTCAGGTCACAAGTTCTGGGAAAATATGGCAACCTTGGCTTTGAAGGGCAAATGGAAAGATCAACCCTTCTGTTTGGTTTGTTCCGATGGTTTGTTCAGTAAATGCCCTTGCCTTCCAACACTGCTCATTTAAAAGGCATCGTGCTTCTTTAGGAATAGGAGTGGCTGGTGACCTCGATATTTAACTAACAATTAAATATGGCCATTGCAACGCAAGGCAAAAGCATCATTTTTTGACACAGACGATTTTGGGAAGAGGATTGTATGGGCAACCATTCGGGACATGCAGGTTGCCCTTGGAAAGCCGTCTTCAGTTGGGAAGACCATTCCACCCTGGGAGTTGCCTGGCAGAGCTGAAACTGCAGGAGGAAGCCACAGAGAAAAGATGGGGAGATTAGGAAAAGGGAGTGATGTGGGGAAGTTGGAAGGAGCTGGGAGAGACTTGGAGGAGGGAACAGCTGGACAACCTGCTTTATTTATTCAGTGGACAAAGAAGGCAGCTCCTCCATCAATAACAAGTACTCACCCTGGGCACTCTGGCCCCAGATTGGCAAAGGGTTTAGGTGTGGTGACAGCAACTCCCACACCTCCCTTACAGGTGCGTGGCTCCACCAGTGAAATGCCCAAACCCCAGCTACTCCCCTACACCTCCAGTATGAGGTGACATAATTGCTGGGCAATTGCAATTAACACCTAAAATGGCCCATAAGCAAAGCTAAGGAAATTAGTCCCCTGCCTCCTTAAGGTGGATTTTGAATCCCACCAGTATGTGGGCAAAAAAGAGGATTGTTCCTTGCTTTACCTCTCGCATTGTCATGCCAAGGTTTGATGCGTCAGCCGAGGGGACCAGGACACTCACCAAAGGCAAGGCAGAAATGGAAATGCCATCTTCAGTCTAACAGAGATCAAACCAGCACCTCCTTTCAAAGCACCCACATTGGCTGGGGGGAGGGAAATATTTCTTGGCTTGCCTTGACATCAGACCACTGGGCGGTGAGGAATGTTAGGTTCATGAAACAGAAAAGATGGAGGACCACAACCACCTAGCCCAGTAGTAAGGATATTCTCCTGGTAAGGTGTGAAGAAGAGGGATCTTCAGGTATCCCTTCTCCACCACCATTTGTGTATGTTCTCCAAATAACTCCTTTTGAACAACAGCCTGTAAAGTCTTGCTAGTCCAAGAAACATGCTGATAACCAGCAAAAAGGCTCAGTATTAAGAGAAGAATATTATTGAAGCACCTAGAGATGTAAAACATTCAATAGCCAACCAGTAGAATAGGAGCCATTGCTAACGGGTGAGGGCTTTCCCTGCCAGATAAATCATCTTGCCAAGAGTAACCAGGCACATGGGGACCCCACCTGCTGCAGCACCCAATGGAAGTGTCACTCACAGCATGCAGAGGGAGAAAAAATTCTGTTTAGCACACTTACTTTCACTTGCAAACTCCATGTTGGAGTCCTGTAATTTATAGTCTTCAGTGCTTTTGAAAGCACAGTTTCTCAGTGCTTGGAGAGAAAGCATGTGAGGAAAAGGAGACCCAGTTTCTCTAACACTGGCTCGTTGCTTGGAAAATGGGCCTTGGTTTTCCTAACAACTGGAAAACTGAAGTACTACTAGGTCTTTGAGGTCTGCCCATAAACAATGCCTCTTGGACCTGTACCAACAAAAGTATGAAGAGGTGCTCTAATAACAGAGATGGTAAACAGTATTATCATAGGTTGCATGATACAATGCACTATAATATTTAAAATACAAAGAACAGAAGTCTGTTCAGTTGTTATATTACATCTGACATTAGTAATCTGAACAGCAAATGTACTCAGGTCTGCTGGCAGATACCACAGAAGAGACACACAAGGCAAAGAACCTGCAGGCTTTCTAGTAACACTAATCTGCATTTATATAGCACATTTCTCTTGATGAGCTAGAAAAGTTTATTATTAAAACTCTCACAACCCTCCTGTGGGCTAAGAACACAACACTGTGTCTTTCTAATTGATGGGTATCATGGACTTCATAAAGAAAAAAGAGCTGAAGGTCAAAGAGGGTGAATGTCAAAGCTTGACAACTTACCCCTACTACCCACCTTTTGTAACTCTCGTCTGAAGAAGCAGAAAGCAGGCAGGGATGCACCGTTAATCAGAAGGTTACACTGCAAGCCATTTCAAAGCGGTTATCATGAATAGTAACTACCAGTTGTGTAGCACAGCTTGCGACAAAGGTAGACAGGCTGTTCCCTGAGCCAAGAGCTGACATCCTGAGGACAGCATGTCCAACAGCACCCTGCACACATACATAGGTGAGGGGCAAGCCCAGACAGACTTCTTCATGCATGTACAACCAGAGCACGGATACTCTCCTACAGACAGAGCCAGCATCTTGGGTCCTGGCTCCCATTGATTTTGCTGCTTCCTACAATATGAGTAGAGTGGGACAATCCCCCAAATTGTGTCTACCTTTCGGAGGCAAATCCTTTTATGAAAAATACTCTACGATCTTCAATTAACTCATGGCCACATGATGCCTTGAAACTCTAAACACTCATGCAGCAGCTGTCTTTTAGTCCTCAGAGGGAAAGACGCTCTCTCCTGAGCCATGAGAAGCATTCCTGAAATACCAGGGGTGTTCTTTTGAGCAATTGTTTTCAACTTGTGGCCAGCAGACCTGTGGCATCCGTGGCCTACCTTTAATGGGTCCATTACAGCTAAGAAAACCAACCTCTTATCAGTAGGTTTCAATTTGCCATCAGGGAGGCTGAACACCTCCCAAAATATTTTCAGAGTTCGCAAATCAAGAAAGCTTGAAAATCACCACTTCAGAATTTCACACCAAAATTTCCATTCGATCTCCCCCTCTCTGCGTAACAAGATAGGACAGGACCGTGACCCAAGGTGCCATGGCTGCAGGCATAAAAAAGTCTTCTTACTCAAGTTATTAACCAAATTAATAACCTGAATGTGTCTCACTTTGTAGTGAGTGTCTCAGGGCTCAAAGAAGCTGCAGCTGCACAGTTGGATGTCCGATTTTGTGTCTTCCCTTGGGAAGCATTTTCCCGTAAGATTAAACAAGAGTGGCTACTGAATCAACATCATGAACATCTTTGCTGTACCACCCTTTAGCCACTTTCAGAACTCTGTTACAGAGAAAAAAAGTTAAAAACTGCAGGTCTACAATATTAAAATGTTGACTGCATAGTTCCATAGGATAAGGTACCCCCTATACTGCATCCATGTGTGTGCACGCACGGATGTGTTCTTTGTGACTCCACTGGCTCACAGTGATCAAACCTGACTGAAAGGCTCAAAAATTCTCAAGTACGCAAAAGTTTTAGGAAAACAGCAAATCTGAGGAGCCAGACTCCACCAGTGCTCTTGGTGAGGGAAAGGCCACGGTGGCACCCTATGGTTGCACCATCAAAAGCCAACATCAGACAACCCTGGACTAGCCTTTAGACACAAAACAGGAGGAAACCAGGCTTCACTGGCTCCGTGGCTTGTGGCATGATTTGCTACTCCCTGCAGTGTCGCTGTGCCTTCACTGCGCTTGGGACCTGGGCTGTCCTGATTAGGTGAGGATGGGTTTGTTCTCCTCTGCTTCTTCGTCTCCACCTGCAGTACAGGCTTGGGAGACTCTTGCCCTGCTTTGCCACTGACTTGCTAAGCCACTTTCCCTCAGCAACTCTGTTTCCTCATCTTTGAAATGAGGATTATGACCTCTGTGAGATGCTTTGATGTCCACAGATGAAATGTGCTGTGGCACTTCTAAGCATTCTCTCTATTTTAAATACTAGGCAATATATCACTATGGTTTCTTTCTTTTGTTTATTCACCTTTATTATTAAAAATGGAAATCAATGAAACGCCCTGGAAAAAAAAAAAAAAAACAACCAAAAAAAACCCCATTTTGGTTCAGCCGACTCTTTTGAGGTTAATTATGGGAGAGAAATCAATTTTGAAACAATGGATGGCAAAGTGCAATGCTTAGGAACTGTAGGGCAGAATGTATTTGTCTACCCCTCGGTTCACTGTTGCAATATTTGTGTTCTCTTCCATTTTCTAAGTTGTGTACAAAACATGCTTCCAAAATAAATTACTTAGCTCTGAACTGCTGCAATGCAAGCAGGATGCCTGTCAGAGCGAAATGTCGCTAATAGAGGATACCTGCTGTGATCCAGGCAGGAAGATGAGTTCAGACTGCAACAAGTCGTAGGTGAGAAAACAGCGCCTGAAACCAATGGGCACAGGCACTGAATCCCTAGCTTGATCAGCCACCCAGAACAGTTTCTATCTGACTATTTCTTCTCAGGAAGGGCCTCATTCTCTGCCTGAGTGGATGTGCTGAACGAATCGGGGTCTTTCTGAAGGCACTGTTGGAAAATGAAGGGCAGCTGTTAGTCTTACGCTGTACTTGCAGGTGTTTTGGACTCAGTCAGATGCTGACTCTGTTCCTAATGCACGTAACCCAGCACACCACTTTGAAACAAACACTGATGGCCAGTAAATCCACGGAAGCACTGCACTGCCCGCATATGACTGAGTGCAGAAGTTGCTCTGCATATAACTTTAGCTGTTGCAGATGGCAATTAAAATGTAAAGCTGCGATTCCCATGTTCTAGGGTCCATTTGCAGAAAGCACTATAAAACAGAAATATTAAGGCAGCTCTTTCAACTTAGAGATGAAGAATATTTACAGTGGAGCTTCTGAAAATAATAAACAGCCCTCGTCATCTCCTGCAGACCATGCAAAGAAACAGGAGGCACCTTCTGGACTGAGCAGTGACAAGTTCTGTTTAGATCTCTAAAATTTACAGAACAACATACTCTATAAATTCAATATTATTTCATCAGATGATTAGGAAAACAAACAAACAAACAAAGAAGGAAAAAAAATGGCTCAATCCCCTTTGCACAGATCAGTCTAAAATGTGAATAAATTCATTTAGCGCTTATGTAATGACATTTGGAATGCACAAGTTCTGTAACTCAAAACTGGCAATCTGTAACTCAAAATTTGTGTAAATAGGTGCAAAAGGGTTACCTACCAGGGAGGTGAGAGTGCTCGTCCTTCCTCCTCCGTCACAGTGCGGGCGTCCCCTGGATCCCACCGGGATGCACAAAAGCCTCAGCACTCCGGCTGCTGTTGGAGCCGCTTCAAAAGCTTTTTGGGTGAGCTGACGCATTTATACCGCCCAGCGTGGAAGTTCGTCTCTGCCATTGCCACGAGTTCGGGGGGGTCTGAGGAAACTGCCCGACAATCGGTGCGCAAGGAGGCTAGCTCAGGGGACGGGGGTTGCATAAGGACCTTTAGCCCTTCCGGGCCACAGTGCCCTGCCTACGTCTCGCCCTCGCTCCGTCCACATGGCGCTGCTCCCAGGAGATACCCAAAACTCAGCAGGACATGGGCCTGGGCAACCTGCTCTAGGTGAGCCTGCTTGAGCAGGTGTTGGACCAGATGACCTCCACAGGTGCCTTCCAGCCCCCACCCTCCTGTGTGACTCTGTGCTTTCACTCCTAAAGCACCTCAGCTCAGCCCCGATGCCCGCTGGAAAGCACGCTGGGACAAGGGACGATCCCAAACTCCTCCCCGAGGATTCACCACAAAACTCCACAAGAGCCTATGGCAGACACAGTCACAAGAGAGAAAAGATCATTTTATTGTGGGCATCAAGTGCGGGGGCCCACGAGACACAGCGGGCCAGCCGGTGAGAACGGATCGGCACCTGCAACGACACGGTCGGAAAGCTCTGATAAATCCACCAAGGCAGGAAGAGGCAGGATTTTGTTGCCCTCTCTTTGGGGAACACCGTTTGCGAGGAATTGTTCCCAGCCCAGAAGAGAGAGCTAGTGCTGGCGTTGGCTATGCAATGGCTCTGCCGCCTTAGCCCTACCCTTGTGGCTACTGCCCTTCGAGACCTGTGCGCGTGCAGAGATGCGCAGTGCCCCTGGGCCACGCAGCAGGGCTCGGTCGGGAGCCCCTGCGGAGCTGCCACGCAGTCCTTTCCAAACCCCGCGCAGCACCGTCCCTCGCCCGCGAGTTGGGCTGACTTAGAGCAGTGTTGAGAGTTGGCAAAGATGGGCGGCAGGGCCTGGTACACACCTGGCCTTCCGGACCTTCTGCACCTTCCGGCATCTTTTCATGGCTCCATCGCCCAGTACGTGTTCTCTCTTCCTCCTCTTCCGTTCCACGTGGCTTTCACTCCCCTCTCCCCAGGCCTCTTTCCTCTTCCGGTTTCTTCTGCTTCCCCTCTCCCGGGGAGAGCCTGCAAACCTTTCCATCCCACAGTGCTATTTGTTAGGGAAAGCCACGACCCACTGGAGTCGGTTCTCATTTTAACCAAAGCAAGCCCATTTTACCTTCTTGCCTCCAAAAGGCTCGCCAGTTCTCCTGGGCGCCCCAGGGAGTCTGCCGCGCTCTCGGGGGTGGTGGGAGGCAAAGCTGGAGGTGCCTACAACAGAAATGTTGGGGTTGGCAGGTGGCAAGAGGCGACCTGGAGCGATAAGCGACCGCTTGCCAAATTGCTACCTGAGCTCTCCAGAGGAGATCCCTCTGGCTGGTTTGCATGAGCCGCATTTCGCATAGTCCCCCCCTCCCCCCCCACCCCCAACAGCCTTGATGAAGCGCTGACGGAGCAGGGCCTGAGCAAAACCCTCCCGAAGCCGCCAGCTCCTGCCCTCTCTCTTTCTTTTTGTGGCTATCTTGCGGCCATTACGTTGCACTAAGCACAGGCCCAGTGCATTTGAGCAACCACGTTGCCAGTTTTCCTCTACTGTGTATCGTCCCGTCCCGGTGGAGGAATACCCCAGGCACACAGCAGCTCTACTGCCAGGCAGAGGCACAGCAGCTGCTTGGCCTCGCCAGAAACTCCCCTCCTACACCAGGCGCGCTGTCACAGGGTTTGGGGACCTGACACACCTCTCCCCTTTCAGCCTCCCGCACCGTATCTGCCCCAGCTTCTTTGAGGGCACCGAGCAGGGAGCGCGAGGCGTGCGGCAAGGCTTCTGCCTGATGCGCGGTGTCTGCTGCGACTGCGGGGACGCTTGGCTCTTCCAAAGGCACATCTGGAAAGAAAAAGCACGTGCAGCAAAGCGGCCTCTTGGAAGGAAGGAAGGAAGGAAGGAACAGCTCAAGCAAAACCCACCCAAAGCCCTACACCACCTCTGTTTTCAGCCCCCTGATGCCCTGCCTGCAGGCTTCAGCTCGTCTTGCTGAGCAAACGGCTCATGCCCCGAGAGGCAGCGGCCAAACAGAGGCCACGGGACAAGCGGCGCTGCGAGGACAACGCTCCATGCCCAGCCCCGCCAGAACCGACGCTGAGGCTTCTGGCGTCCCAAGCCCCAGCCTGGGACAACCCTCAGTCCCTCCTCTTACCTCTGCATCTCTCCATGGGGGCTGGCGACGCCTCGGCTGGTGGACAGGGCAGCTCACTTGTCTCCTCCCCAAAGAGTTCCCTGCCGTTCTCCACCAGAAACTCCACCAGCGCCTTCACCTGCACACATCAAGCCCTTGCTCTCAAGCCAGCTGCCGGGAAGCGGACCAAGCAGCCTTTCCCACTCCTGCGCCTTGCCTCTGCGCAGAAGGCTGCGCCTGTGGGGCTGCTCTTCCAGGCAGCCACCCCACCGGCCCTTGCTCAAGGGAGGAGGCATCCCGAGACCTTGCAGCAGCCAAGCTCTGACGGGCCGGGAAGGCTGCAGCCGGCCGCTCAAGACAGCGCACTTTCTCTGTGGCCTCCAGCATGTCCTCCAGCGTGAGCAGCTCCTCGTTGGGCGGGCTCAGCAGGTTCGGCCCAACGCAGATGGCCAGGTTGCTGCAGCTCATCCTGCTGGTGGCTGCGTTGCGGCCGATGTGCTGGAGGAGAGACAGCAGCCGCTTCAGGAGGAGGAGGTTGGCTGCAGGCAACTTGTCGGCCACCCTGAGGGAACAGGAGCACAAGGTTGATGAAGCAGCTCTTGCCCACAGCCGTGCCCCAGCCTTGCCCAAGGCAGGTGGGAGCCAGCGGCTACGTTGCGCAGCTTGGCAGGGGCTCTCAGCCAGCGGTCAGGGCTCCCGCTCAACAGGCAGGCTGCTGCCCACACTTACGCTTTCAGCTCCGAGAGCTTCTCCTCCTCGCTGGTCTTCTCCATCGCGGCCATCCAGTCCTCGTAGAGGTGGTTCACCAGGAGCTTGGAGGGGATGCTTCGGAGGAAGTCCTGCAAGGCCAAGGGCTCCAGCTGAGCCTTTGAACACTCCAGGCCAGGCAGGAGCTCCTCCAGCTGCAGGTCAGAAGCGCTCACCTTCAAGAGGACGGCCAGCAGCAGCGCTCCCTGGCTTGCCAGGTCGACGTCTGCGCCACGGTCCAGGGCCTCCCGCAGCTCCCGAAGCTCTCTCCCGCTGGCAGCTCGGCGGAATATCCCCTCTGCCGACAGCCCTTCCCGCTGCAGGACAGCCAGCAGCTCCTGCAGGAGAGGCAGGAGGACAGTTGCTTGGCTGCGGAGCTGCCTTCCAACAGCGGTGGCCAGAGCTCTGCCCCGGACCTGGCTCCTTGCTGGGGGCGCAAAGCGTGCCATCCCCTGTCCCCGGAGCTGCTGGGGACACCCACCGCCTCTAGGGAGCGTCCGGAGGGCTGGGGACCCTCTCTCCAGGCTGGCTTACCTCGATGGGCCGGGGCAGCGTGCCGTCCTCCCCGCAGACGGCTGCCAGGGGCTGCCCAAAGAGCGCCCCGCTGCAGCCGGAGCCTGCCTGCCCTGGTGCCTGGGCAGCGGCCGGGCTCCGCCGCAGAGCAAAGGGCCTGGGCAGCCCCCTCCTCCTCCTCCTCCTCCCTCCTGCTGCAAAGGAAAACGGAGCGAGAGCCCCTCAATGGAGACCGCCAGGCCAGCGCTCCCGGAGCCTGCCCTGCCCTGCCCTGCCTGCAGTGCGGTGCTGAGCGGTGCGGCAGGACGGGCAGGGAGCCAGCAGCTGGAATCGGGGCTCTGGCTCAGCGGCTCTGGCTCGGCGGTTCCTGAGAGCCAGCGTGCCACCGGGAGCGACAGCCTGGCCCAGCCCTCGCCCTGCCCTCCTCCAAGCTGTGGGCAGCAGCAGAGCCCGCGTGTCCCCGCAGAACCACGTCCAGCGGCCGCTGCCCAGCGGGTGTCCTTGCTCCTTCAGGCCGCGTCCGCCCTTGGGCTGCCACACCTGCATGGCGACACTCGAGGGACAGTGAGCACCGATCAACCGCTTGCAGGAGGTTGCCTTTCTCTCCAAAGCTCACCTGGCGAGCGGCAAAGTCCCCCTCCATCTGCCGATGGGGCTGGCCGAGGCCCTTGCTTGGGATCAGCCTGCAAGAACCGGGCTGCGCTTAGAGAGCAGGCCTGCAGCAGAAAGGGCCGCTGGCGAGCTGCCACCCGGCACCAGCAGCCTGAGCGTGGCAGAGCTGGGACCCTCTGCCCTCCCGGGCTCTCTGCCCCGCATGGCAGGTTTCCTCCCAGCGCCGCCAGCGAGGACGTGCCAGCGTTCCTGGTGCCTCCCCAACCCTCTCCGCTCCCCGAGCGGCACCGCCAGACCCTCCCTGCCTGCCGGCCTGCCTCCCGCACAAGCTCAGCCCACTCGCCGCACGTCCCTGGTGCCCCAGCACAGCCAGAGCTGGCTGAAAGGCAGCCATTCTCACCTTTGCCTGGTGCTCCAGCAGCCTCTCCAGGCTCCTGGTGCTGAACGGCCTCCACTGGGCAAGAGAGAAGAAGAAGTGGGAGAAGGTGAGCAGCGACGCCTCCGCTGCTCGGCTGGAGGAGCAGTGCTCGGGGACAGAGCCCAGAGCAGAGAGACACTCACGGCACGGCGGCGGCTCAGCTCCTCCTCGAGGAATTTGGTCGAGGGCACTTGGGTCACTCGGGCTCTCTGGGCTCCTTCTGGTGTCCTGTGCCCGGGGAAGGGACAGGGAGGGAGCTGGGTGAGCCCCAAGCCACCTCTTCTCTCTTGTCAGGCAGCTCTGCCCGAGAGCTGCCCACAGCCGCGGGGGCACCTCTCCCCAGCTAGGGAGCTGTGTTCCCCCGTCCGGCTGTGCCTGGAGCATCTCCCCCGGCTTACCCCAGCAGTGTGCCCACCCACAGCTCCTTCAGCTCCCGGGAGCTGCAGAAAGAGAGCAGAAAGAGCGTCAGGCCCCGCTGCCCCCCCAGCCCGGGGGCAGAGGCGGGCGCCTGCACAGCCCTGCCGCGTGCGGAAGGACACAGGGGCAGGAGGAAGCCCCGTGGGGCAGGACAGAGGCGCTGCCCAAGCCCTGGCTCCCTCTGCCCTGCCAGAGCCGCTGCTTTTGCCCTTCTTCCCTTTTGGGGAGCAAAGGGTGACCAAGGGATGCAGGACATGGAAGTGCCCCCGTCCCTCCCCGCTGTTGTGCTGCCTGCTCCCTGCCCAGGCTCTGCACGGAGGCCAGAGGCCATTCACAGCATGACGTGGGCGTGCTCGGGAACCTCTCCTGCCTGGCCATGGCACGTGGCACCACGACTCACCCAAAATTGGCAATGAAGGAGACGGTGGGATAGATGAACACGAGGGAGGTCCTGTCCTCGTCGCTGTCTTCCGCCTCTTCTTCTTCCGCCCCCGCCGCCTCCTTCCTGCCGCTCAGCACCCACAGCTGGTCCAGGGCCAGGCGGAGCTCTGGGCGCACGGTGGTGCCATGCCTGCAGAGAGGAGAGGCAGGCACTGAGCTGGAGGGGGCCTCCTCGGCATCCCCCTGGGCAGAACCCTGTCCCCCGCCTGCCCTTGGCATGGCCTTGGTGCATCCAGCACCAAGGGCCCGGGGCCTGGGGCTGGTGCCAGGGTGGCCCTGCCCTGGGCCCAGGGCCAGGCATGGGGGAAAGGCAGCTGGGCTCTGAGGGTCTTACCGCAACTTGGCGACGACCAATTCCTCCTGGAGGAGGAGAAGGCGCCTCTCGCTCCTCTTGCGGCCCCGGGTCAGCCGCACGTCCGCGCTCAGCACCAGCTCGGCATCGGTGAGAGCCTCCCTGCAGCGCGGAGAGCGGCGGGCATGAGAAAGGCGGCTGCTGCTGCTGCTGCTGCGGGGCCCGCCTGTGCCCGCGTGTCCCCGAGCCACAGGGAGAGCCCACCTGGAGCCGCAGCAGCAGTTGGCCTGGCCCATCCCGCCCGGGACAGGAGGGCCCTCGCCGTGCACCGAGGACGCGGCCCAGCCGGCAACAGGGAAGACTGGAAGCGGGCTGCTGGTGCTGCTGCAGGTGCCGGTGCCAGGGCAGTGCCGCTCGGCCAGACCCTGCTTCCTCCCAGCGCTGCCCCGTGCCAGCACAGCTCCATCCTGCTCTCTCTGGTGGCTGCTGCCTCCAACGGACACCAACATTCCGACCCCAACGGAAACTGGGGGGGGGGGGGCCACTGGCCCGTGGGTTCTCTCCAGTATGGCCGTGTCTCTCTTGCACTGGGGAGCCCGGAGCAGGGCAGAGCAGAGGGGAAGGACCACCTCCCTCCACCTGCTGGCAGTGCCCCTTGCCTCGGGGTTCACCGCTGGTTCCTGGCCTCCAACTCGACGTGGTGCCACTGGTCAGCACCCTCTGGGCCCGGCCGCTCGGCCAGTTTTCCGTCCACTGCACTGCTCATCAGCCCCCGCGGCGGTTGCGCTCTTCCAGTCCTCAGGCACACCTCCCTTCTGCAGTGGCCCCACAAGCCCATCTGCCTGCTCCCTCAGCACTTGAGGCTGCACCCCAGCAGGGACTTGTGCCTCTCCACTTTGCTTAAGTCTTCTCTCATCTCAGCCTCTTCCACCGCATCCTGCCGGAGCCTCTTGCACTAAGGGTACCTCTTCTTTGCCCCAGCCTTTCCTCCAGCTCTCCAGGGCCCGGGATGCCTGAAGGCTGGTCTTGCTAGGACCCAGGAGGATTGGCAGAACCTAGGCCAGCCTCAAGGGCTGCCGCAGCCTACTGAAGGCCAGGAGAGTTTTAAGATGGAGCCCAATAAGTCCCAAAAATGGGACCGTACGACGAGCTTCCTCGTTACATTTCTTCACAGTAGCTTGTACGGGCCTCTATTTTGCACCTGTGCTGAAAACAGCCTTGGCAACCCAGGGATGTGTTAGCTATTGCCGAGCAGACCTTGCACAGCACCAAGGGCTTTTCTGCTCCTCAGACGGCCCTGCCAGCGAGCAGCCTGGGAGTGCACAAGATGCTGGGAGGGGTCACAGCAGGGGCGTCTGACCCCAGCCGACCAAAGGCGTATCCCACACCGTACGATGCTGTGCTCAGCAAGAAGCCGGGGGGTGGAGGTTTGGTGGGGGCTGCCCTTGACTGGGGCCTGGCTGGGCATCGGTCGGTTGGTGGTGAGCAATTGCTTTCTTCTGCATCACTTGGTTTTCTTGGTCTTTATTGTCCCCTCTCCTTCTTCTTCGTTGTTTTTCTTTTTCTTTATTTCTTTTTTTTTTTTTTTTGATAATTATAAAACTGTCTTGACCTGAACCTACAAGGTTTCTCCCTTTTACCCTTCCGATTCTCTCCCTGTATCCCACTGCGGAGGAGTGAGCCAGCCAGCCAGCCAGCCAGCCAGCGAGTGAGCGGCTGTGTGGTGTTGAGCCAGCGTTAAACCACAGCAGCCTGCGAGCAAAAGGGTTACCTACCAGGGAGGTGAGAGTGCTCGTCCTTCCTCCTCCGTCACGGTGCGGGCGTCCCCTGGATCCCACCGGGATGCACAAAAGCCTCAGCACTCCGGCTGCTGTTGGAGCCGCTTCAGAAGCTTTTTGGGTGAGCTGACGCATTTATACCGCCCAGCGTGGAAGTTCGTCTCTGCCATTGCCACGAGTTCGGGGGGGTCTGAGGAAACTGCCCGACAATCGGTGCGCAAGGAGGCTAGCTCAGGGGACGGTGGTTGCATAAGGACCTTTAGCCCTGCTGTGGTTTAGCCCCGGTCAGCAGCTAAGCACCACACAGCCGCTCGCTCACTCCCCCACCCTTGTGGGATGGGGGAGAGAATCGGAAGGGCCAAAGTAAGAAAACTCATGGGTTGAGATAAGAACAGTTTAATAATTAAAATAAAACAGCAATAATACTAATATAATGAAAAGGAAAATAATGAGCGAGAGAGAGATGAAACCCTGGAAGAAGGGGAAAAATAAAGAAAAAAAACAAAACTAAACAACAAGTGCTGCAACCGCTCACCACCCGCCGACCGACGCTGCCGGTCCCCGAGCCGCGATCGCTGCCTCCCCCGGCCAACTCCCCCAGTTAATATACTGGGCATGACGTCACATGATATGGAATACCCTTTGGCCAATTCGAATCAGCTCTCCTGGTTGTATCCCCTCCCCTCCCGGCTTCTTGTGCACCTGGCAGAGCATGGGAAGCTAGAAAGTCCTTGACTAGTGTAAACACTACCCAGCAACAACTAAAACATTAGTCTGTTATCAACATTATTTTCATACTAAGGCTAAAACACAGCACTATACTAGCTACAGTGAAGAAAATCAACTATCCCAGCTAAAACCATGACAGTATCCACCCCTTATTCCATACCATTTACGTCATGCTCAGGTCTCATACTATCCAATATGACCTCAATAACCACCACCCGCCTCCCCATCCTTTGATGACATACGCAGATATCATTTATCACTCCCGTAGTCTATGGACCACCCCTGTAGAACATCTGTAGAGGGTCCACATGTGTCCATTGAGTTCATTTAGTCCATAACTTTGGGCTCCATCTATCGTAACAGTCTTTCAAGGCTGGAGAGATGGTCTGCGTGGGGTTGGATTGTTGCATGCTGAAGCCAGTCTTTGTTCCACCACTGCTACACGTTGCTTGGTTCAATCAAAGTTCATTCTTCATTAATTTTGGAAATTCTTACTCTGATACCATTGATACGGCATATAGCAACCATAGGAGTGATGACATACAATATCATATAGCAATTAACAGCATACCGTTCAGTTCATTGGCTATTTTCACCCAAAATCAAATCCCCTTGAGGCACACATCGAACTCCTCCATCCTCCCGTATCACCCACCAAGTGCACCCAGGTCCTCGAGCAAAAGCAATCCCACAAATGGGTTTGCCTTTGCCTGAGACAGGAATAACCCAGACGGTTTTCCCCAGCATATTTTTTACATGCACTACAGGGACTTTACCCCCTTCCACAGTACGTAAGAGTCCTGACTGGGCAGGCCCAGCTCGATTGGCAGATCCCCTAGTGTTGACTAACCAGGTGGCTTTTGCTAAATGTGTAGCCCAGTGTTTGAATGTCCCACCCCCCATTGCTTTCAGTGTAGTCTTTAACAGTCCATTGCATCGTTCAATTTTCCCAGAGGCTGGTGCATGATAGGGGATGTGATACACCCACTCAATGCCATGCTCTTTGGCCCAGGTGTCTATGAGGTTATTTCGGAAATGAGTCCCGTTGTCTGACTCAATTCTTTCTGGGGTGCCATGTCGCCATAAAACTTGTTTTTCAAGGCCCAGGATAGTGTTCCGGGCGGTGGCATGGGGCACGGGATATGTTTCCAGCCATCCGGTGGTTGCTTCCACCATTGTAAGCACATGGCGTTTGCCTTGGCGGGTTTGTGGCAGCGTGATATAATCAATCTGCCAGGCCTCCCCATATTTATACTTCAGCCATCGTCCTCCATACCACAGAGGTTTTACCCGCTTGGCTTGCTTGATTGCAGCGCATGTTTCACATTCATGGATGACCTGTGCAATAGTGCCCATGGTCAAGTCCACCCCTTGGTCGCGAGCCCATCTGTATGTTGCATCTCTTCCTTGATGGCCTGAGGTGTCGTGGGCCCACCGAGCTATAAATAGTTCACCTTTATGTTGCCAGTCTAGATCTACTTGAGCCACTTCAATCTTAGCAGCCTGATCCACCTGTTGGTTGTTCTGATGTTCTTCAGTGGCCCGACTCCTGGGGACATGAGCATCCACATGACGTACCTTCACAACCAGGTTCTCCACCCGGGCAGCAATATCTTGCCACAATGCAGCAGCCCAGATGGGTTTGCCTCTGCGCTGCCAGTTGTTCTGCTTCCACTGCTGTAACCACCCCCACAGGGCATTTGCCACCATCCATGAGTCAGTATAGATAGAGCACTGGCCATTTTTCTCGTTCAGCAATGTCTAAAGCCAGCTGGATGGCCTTTACTTCTGCAAACTGACTTGATTCACCTTCTCCTTCAGCAGTTTCTGCGACTTGCCGTATAGGACTCCATACAGCAGCCTTCCATCTCCGATGCTTTCCCACCAGACGACAAGACCCATCAGTGAACAGGGCATATTGCTTCTCATTTTCTGGCAGTTTATTATACAGTGGGGCCTCTTCAGCACGTGTCACCTCCTCCTCTGGTGATATTCCAAAATCTTTGCCTTCTGGCCAGTCCATGATCACTTCCAAGATTCCTGGGCGACTGGGGTTTCCTATTCGAGCCCGTTGGGTGATCAGTGCGACCCACTTACTCCATGTAGCATCAGTTGCGTGATGTGTAGAGGGGACCCTCCCTTTGAACATCCAGCCCAGCACCGGCACTCGAGGTGCCAGGAGGAGCTGTGCTTCAGTACCGACCACTTCTGAAGCAGCTCGAACCCCTTCATATGCTGCCAATATCTCTTTTTCAGTTGGAGTGTAGTGCGCTTCGGACCCTCTGTATCCCCGACTCCAAAACCCTAGGGGCCGACCTCGGGTCTCCCCTGGTGCTTTCTGCCAGAGGCTCCAGGTAGGGCCATTCTCCCCGGCTGCAGTGTAGAGCACGTTTTTTACGTCTTGTCCTGCTCGGACTGGCCCAAGGGCTACTGCATGAACTATCTCCTGCTTTATCTGTTCAAAGGCCTGTCGTTGCTCAGGGCCCCAGTTGAAATCATTCTTCTTCCGGGTCACTTGATAGAGAGGGCTTACAATCAGACTGTAATTTGGAATATGCATTCTCCAAAAACCCACAACGCCTAAAAAAGCTTGTGTTTCCTTTTTGCTAGTTGGTGGAGACATGGCGGTTATTTTGTTGATCACATCCATTGGGATCTGCCGACGTCCATCTTGCCATTTTATTCCCAAAAACTGAATCTCCTGTGCAGGTCCCTTCACTTTACTTTGTTTTATGGCAAAACCGGCCTTCAGAAGGATTTGGACTATTTTCTTCCCTTTCTCAAAAACATCTTCTGCTGTGTTGCCCCACACGATGATGTCATCAATGTACTGAAGGTGTTCCGGAGCTCCACCCTGTTCCAGTGCAGTATGGATCAGTCCATGGCAAATGGTAGGGCTGTGTTTCCACCCCTGGGGCAGTCGATTCCAGGTGTACTGGACACCCCTCCAAGTGAAAGCAAACTGTGGCCTGCACTCTGCTGCCAACGGGATTGAGAAGAATGCATTAGCGATATCAATTGTGGCATACCACTTGGCTACCTTTGACTCCAGTTCGTATTGAAGTTCTACCATGTCCGGCACAGCAGCACTCAGTGGCGGAGTGACTTCATTCAGGCCACGATAGTCTACTGTTAGTCTCCGCTCTCCATTAGACTTCCGCACTGGCCATATGGGACTGTTAAAGGGTGAACGGGTCTTACTGATCACTCCTTGGCTCTCCAGTCGCCGAATGAGCTCACGGATGGGAATCAGGGAGTCTCGGTTGGTGCGGTATTGCCGCCGGTGCACTGTTGTGGTGGCAATTGGCACCTGTTGTTCTTTGACCCTCAGCAACCCCACAACAGAAGGGTCCTTCGAAAGACCGGGCAAAGTAGACAGCTGTTTAATTTCCTCCGTCTCCAAGGCAGCTATACCAAAAGCCCACCTGTACCCTTTTGGGTCCTTGAAATACCCTCTCCTGAGGTAGTCTATGCCAAGGATGCACGGAGCCTCTGGGCCAGTCACAATGGGGTGCTTTTGCCACTCATTCCCGGTTAGGCTCACTTAAGCCTCCAATACAGTTAGCTCTTGGGATCCCCCTGTCACTCCAGCAATACAAATGGGTTCTGCCCCTACATAGTTTGATGGCATTAGGGTGCACTGTGCACCGGTGTCCACTAGAGCCTTATACTCCTGTGGGTCAGATGTGCCAGGCCATCGGATCCACACAGTCCAGTAAACCCGGTTGTCCCTTTCCTCCACCTGGCTGGAGGCAGGGCCCCTCTAATTCCAATTGCAGAATTCGCAACCCACTTCTTGTGAATGGGAATCAGAAGTCTCCCTATTAAGATCACGGATAGAATCAGCGCTTCTACTCCTCTGTCTGGGGAACTGCCTACTGGAAACTGGAGCAGCAACTCTCCTGGAGGTCCCCCCTTGAGTGGTTGTTTTTCCTTGCAACTCACGTACCCGTGCCTCCAGGGTCGAGGTAGGTTTTCCATCCCACTTCCTCACGTCCTCTCCATGGTCACGCAGGTAAAACCATAGGGTGCCCCGTGGTGTGTATCTTCTCTCTTGAGCAGAAGGACGCTTACTCCTAATGGCCGAGATACTGGTCCGTACAGGTAGGGAGTAGGACATATCTTCTTTGATTTGCGGAACCTTCTGGGACAGTTTCTCCACAGCTGAGATGAGGGAGGAAGAGACATGCGCTTCATAATCCCAGAGTTTATCAATCACATCCCCTACCGTTGGTGCCTCTTCAGCTTTCCAGGACATTACTGCCAGGGAGTTTACATGGGATGATGGTGCGCTCCGTACAAACTTCCGCCACATGGGTCGTGTGCACTGCGCTTCATCTGGATCTTTGGATGACTGTTCACTACCCAGGTCACCATAAATCACCTCAAGCACAGCTAATTCTCTCAGGTACTGGATACCTTTCTCCATGGTGGTCCATTTTCCAGGGCGATATAGAACATCTTCCTTGAAGGGATACCTTTCTTTCACAGCAGACAGGAGTCGCCTCCGGAGGCTGAGGCCTTGTGTCCCTTTTCCAATTGCTTTGTCAATGCCCCCGTCCCTAGAAAGGGATCCCAGTTGTTTGGCTTCCTTACCCTCTAATTCCAGGCTACTGGCCCCGTTATCCCAGCATCGGAGCAGCCAGGTGACAACATGCTCACCTACATGACGGCCGAAATCCTTTCGTATATCTCGCAGCTCACTTAAGGATAGGGATCGGGTAGTTTCCGTCTCTTGTACGAGTTCTTCCTCTTCCTTCTCCTCTCTTAGTAACGGCACTGCTTCTCCATCATCCTTTTCTAAACGAGTTGACTTTCTCTTCGAAGATTTCTTCTTTTGTATAGGGGCAACTAATACTGGCACGGGTTGATTCTCTGATTCAGGTTCAGTGTCTGTCATGGGTGTTTGAGTGGTCACAGTGCCTGTTGTCAGGCTTGGAGCAGCAGCAGGGCCTGTTGTGGGGGGTTGAGGGGCCACAGTGCCTGTCGTCGGGCTTGGAGTAGCCGCAGGGCCTGTTGTGGGGGTTTGAGGGGCCACAGTGCCTGTTGTCGGGCTTGGAGTAGCCGCAGGGCCTGTCATTTTCCCTTGGGGATACTGAATACTGTTGAATAGGGCTCGGTAGGCATGGGCCAGGCCCCAACACATTGCGGTGATTTGTATCTCTCTGGAATTGCTAGGGTGACAGCATACTTCCTCCAAATATTCTACTAATTTTTCAGGATTCTGCACTTGTTCGGGGGTGAAGTCCCAAAACACTGGAGGTGCCCACCGTCTCAGGCATTTGCCCATACTATCCCACATACCCTGCCACCCATAATTATCGAGCCTTGGGGCAGATCTCTGGATTATATTCTTGAATTGCTTATTAACCTTAGACAAAACCAAAACAATCTGCCATAGGAATATCAACAGATGTATCTTAACTACCCAAGGATGTTCAAGAGACTGAAAAGTTGTTGTAATGAAGGAGGAGACATTACAGAAGACGGTAGCTAAGGTGCCATTCTGTATTTCCTCCATAAAGAACCTCTCAGAGGAGGAGGTATAATTGCTAATTGTCTCCATGAGGTGGTAGCCGAAGTACAGTAACGGCTTCCATGCAAGACCCAAATAACCGATAAAACTCAAGGCCAGTGTTTTAATAACAAATCTCCTAGGCAAAACATCTCTAACCACTGCAGAGCACAGCAAACTACAAAACCCAATGCCAATCTTTAACATGTACTTCAAAATCAGCATGGTGTAGGTCTAACTACTAATATCGAGAACAGATGAATCAATGCTGTGACCAGCAACTGTTATTATCTCAAACCCTTCGTGCCCGACATTGGGCGCCAAAAAGGACTGTTGTGGTTTAGCCCCGGTCAGCAACTAAGCACCACACAGCCGCTCGCTCACTCCCCCACCCTTGTGGGATGGGGGAGAGAATCGGAAGGGCCAAAGTAAGAAAACTCGTGGGTTGAGACAAGAACAGTTTAATAATTAAAATAAAACAGCAATAATACTAATATAATGAAAAGGAAAATAATGAGCGAGAGAGAGATGAAACACTGGAAGAAGAGGGAAAAAAAAAACCAAAACCAAAACTAAACAACAAGTGCTGCAACCGCTCACCACCTGCCAACCGACCTTGCCGGTCCCCGAGCCGCGATCGCTGCGCTCCCCCAGCCAATTTCCCCCAGTTAATATACTGGGCATGACGTCACATGATATGGAATACCCTTTGGCCAATTCGAATCAGCTTTCCTGGTTGTATCCCCTCCCCTCCCGGCTTCTTGTGCACCTGGCAGAGCATGGGAAGCTAGAAAGTCCTTGACTAGTGTAAACACTACCCAGCAACAACTAAAACACCAGGGTGTTATCAACATTATTTACATACCAAGTCTAAAACACAGCACTATGCTAGCTACAGTGAAGAAAATCAACTATCCCAGCTAAAACCATGACAGAAGTAAATTTATACATCTGTCTAATAAGCATGAGTGTGTGAGAAGGGGGAAAAAGTTGGGTCACAGTCAACATCTTTACTCAGAAAACACTTCAGACAAATGCTTTCAGCATTGTTTTGCCTAAGCAAATTTTAAGAGACCTAGTTAGGGTGCTTGAGTAATGACAGCATGAATTTGCTTAAGAGTGCACAGTACTGCAATGCTTAAAGGATTTATAAATTAGCAAGAAATTGAGAAAACAAGTAAGAAAAGTATCGACAGAAATACCTCTTGTGGGAGATCTGGGTGACGCACATCAGATGTTGCAAGCAGCAAAACTGGAGCAAGTGTTGGAATGTTCTGCAGTAGTCTTGTAAAAGTAGCTTTCAATGTCGCTCCAACAGCCTCCCACCACAAATGGATATGTGGGATATAAATTATACTTGGTGCTGTTCTTTGAGCTTCTCGCATCAGCTGGTAAAATGACAGTTCGGATAAGAAAACGAAACCCTGCAGAATAGGCTAATCAGTTACTATGTATCAGTCGAACTATCTTATGAAATAGGAGTACCTGAAGCCAAAAACACCAAAACAAACCAACAAAAGAACAACTCCCTAACATAATGTACAATTTACACTTTGACTCAAATATAGACATTGCTATGCAGACAGAAACAGAGCTGAATCTCTGCCTGATTTCAAAGCTACTTTGGTGTAAGATAACTCCTGAAGAGCCTCACACCTCAGCTGGTGTGGTGGTGTGCCTGAAAAAACAAGACTAACCCTTCAGCTAGATGTATTTGGGTAAATTGCTACCCGACTGTGACTACACCACGTCCAATTCAGAGTGGGCACATGTCCAAGTCAGCCTGGAGCACAGTGTGAACAAAGACCTATGTGAAAAGGTGATGGCTGACACTGTAGAAGAAACCTGCTTACAGTTCGTAATTTCAAGCACGTGTTCTAAGAGGTGACCAGTCTTCAGCCTGCCTGAAGAGCTAAATCACTCACAGCCTCTCGTTACCAAAGGACCCATCAGACCAGACTGTGTGCTTTGGAAGACTGCGAGCCATTGCCTACAGGTGGTACCTCAACCGCAGAAGGGGACACGCATCTACCGCAGGAGAGAAGTGGCAACAGCTCTTTCACATGAGAAATCTCTCTGTGCACCCTTTCAGATTATCAGTACTCAGGGAGCTCCTGTCACAGGATGGGAAGCGCATGTGGTATATCCAGGCCGTGACTAGACACGGTAGCTATCATGACTGCAGATGCAACCATCCCGTAACAAAAAAGGAATTGTTCCTCTTATGTGCCAGATGAGTATCCAGTCACGTAACGTGCCCATCCGTACTTGTGCAGCTCTCAAATGCTGCTGCTAAAGGTCAAAATATTTTAATACAGTGATGCCAAACAACGAAACAGATTTCCTGCCTAAAAGTACAAAGGAAAACAGAGCTAAATCTGCTTATATTTCATTTTCCTAGTTTAGAAAAACACACCAGTGTACAAATGTAAGTGTTCCATGAATTTTGATGCTTTTACTGCTGCATATACTGCAGCAGTAGAAGCTGTATATGTATATGGAAAGAAAGAAACGCTTCTTTTCCCCAAAACCTTGATTGCCTTACAAATATAATAAAAAATGAAGGCTACAGAAAGTGTAAGACACGCAGTCAGGCTGATGCAGAGCCATCTGCTGGGAGCACAGGGTCTTAAGAAGCAACGAAAACAACTTTTTGGATCCCCCCGAGATGGGCAGGATTTCTTGCTATAAAGAGGGCTTTATTAGCAGCACCTCCCAGCTTCCCAAGCTGCAAGCAACATCCTCACTGTCTAATTTGGAACGGAAAATATGGCCATGTACAACATCCTTATTCAGTATCACTCGATCCAGAAGAAAAGTGGATTTTCACACAGAAGTAAACATAACAGCACATGCAAACCAGGCTTCCTCCATTAACAATTAATTTTGCTTACTTTACTAGTTTATATACACTTCATGATTCCTATGAGATTAAAGAGAAAAAAGGTACCTGTGCACACGTTTCTTCCGGTGCAGTGGTGCTAACAAACAGAACAGGTAGGTCTAGCGTATAAACTGGAAACTTTTCCAGGGCATGTATTACCGCAGGTGCCAAATGAGAAGCTTGCCCACATTCTGGCTCTCCAACTATTCAGAACCGTGGCCTGCAAGACGTTGGCTCGTAATAAGCATTTCTAAAACAATAAGGAGAAAATGAGGTTCAAAATGAAGTGATGAATAGGTACACAGGTGTTACCTGCCAATCCCCAGCATGTCTGCTATTTGTTTGGCTGAGGTAAGTAACAGCTCTTGAATCACAGAGGGGGACTGTCCAGCTACACACGCACAGGACAACTGGTCAGTAACCTGATACGGGGGGAACAACAACTCTCTCTCTCAGCACACACCAGTCTGGATCTCTTCACTGCCCGTACACATCAATTTTCAGTAGGTCTTGAGCTTAAGTAACTGTGAGATCTCTACAGCTGTCAAGTTTAGCTGAAATTTGGCCATAGTTACTGGAGGTAGTGGGAAGGAAGGAGCAGAACAACATTTCTAGAAAAAAATTAACATGGGCACTGAAACACAGTAGCTGTATCTGAAGAAGTACACAACTGGATTGGTTAAATTACAGCGGTACACTAAATACACATAAGATTTATATTTATTTCATTCAGGAGTTCAAATTGCTTCACCTTTGAATTGTCTATTAATTTCCTAGTCATCTTGCTTTACCAGCATGAAACACATTTGCAAAGAGCATTTGTTTTTTCCACCACAATAGGGTTGTACCATTGCTGGCTGAAGCCAAAGATCCTGCAGACCTAACCGAGCTCAGCAGGTCAGAAGATTTTCTGGACAGCACAGCAATAGAAATTGAGAAAAACAACTGACCCAACAGTGACGACAACGATCTGTTTTTTCAGCTGTTGGCGTATACGACTTCCACATTAAAATGGCAGAAGATTAACATAAAATTAGTAGGTTAAAGGTACAAAATGCAGACACTGTTTAAGTTTTCCTCACAGTGTTTTAACCAACCATTTCTCAGTTTTGTTTCTGCTCCATAGTTCACTACCGGTTAAAGAATCTTGGAAGGCAGAAGGGCAAAAGATGGCTACACAAATCCATACATTTTCTTCTGCTAAAAGGACAGACAGCACATTTCTTTGGTCTTGAGTCTTTCAAGGAATACCATGGATTAACTCCACACGTTCTAATAGTCTGCGGACCACTTTGACTTAGGAGAAGAGGGCTGAGCCGTTCACTTTGATGGCTTAGGGCGGTG
The DNA here is from genome assembly GCA_031468815.1 of Morus bassanus. NCBI lineage: Eukaryota > Metazoa > Chordata > Aves > Suliformes > Sulidae > Morus > Morus bassanus. The sequence continues at coordinate 44,466 of JAVHSO010000393.1, forward strand.
TACTCCATTAGAACATTAGTACCCAGCTGGATCTTCATGCTTACTTCTTGCACACGTTTTACTCCTTCATCCACCACCCCTCACACCAAAGCTGTTTACAGACCCAGCCATCTTAAATATGTAAACATAAGGGGGACAAACATTTACCTGCTGAAATTGAGGAATTTTTCCTTTTGTATATCAGGCTTTTTATGCATTGGCTTATCTTCAAAGATTGATGGTGGTTCCTCACCACTGCCAACTGCATCACTTCTTAAAAGATCACTTAAACTGTCTGAAAGATTAAGGAGGTTTGTTAACTTTCCTGAATAGTCCATATCTTGCTCTCGCATTATTACGGTTTCTAAATCAGTGCTGGAAACCCCTTATCTGGTATATCTTCATTTGAGGGCACGTGCTGAATGCTATTTTCTGACGAGTTCATCTTACCACACATCTACGGGGATTGCACAAGTTTCTACAAAGCTGTCCTATGTCCCATGAGTTGCATCAGGTATCTCTCTCTGTTGGTGAAAACTTGGAGGTTTTTTTTCCTTAGAATAAAGATGATTAGGAACAACTTGTGTAGTTCCTAGACACCTGGAAAACCTAACAAGGCCACTTTGTTCTGGAGCAGGTTCCCCCACTGGAAGTGGGGGAATTAAGTGAATGTGATGGCCACAGACTTCCATTTGTCTAGGACTAGTGATTCAGAATATACAGACCAACACATCTAAATTAAGGCTCCTCAAAGATCACCGAAGGAGGAGATAATGGCAGGCAGACAACAGAGAGGGAGGCAATTGCCAATCCCCTAGCCTCTCTGCTTTTATTTTGTTAGTGGACTTCTGCCTCTACTTTACCAATGCAAACCTCTCTCCCAGCTCTACTGGGAGTAATACTAGCAGGGTATTCTCAAGGGATCAGCGTCATAACTAACTATTCGTGCATCTCCATCAATCAGGTCTGGAGTGAGTCTATCAATTTATTTGCTCTCACCAACTGACAGACTCAAACTGATCACGGCTGATGCAGTCAGGCGTGTGAGCTCACGTATACTCTGCAAGCCAAGCCCCAAAGTGTGCACTGCTAAAACATTCTGATCTCACATGCAGGTGTAATCCACAAGCGTTTAAATTAAGAGACTATGGTTAAAAATCATGATAGCTAAAACAGTATTTAGCTTAAACCACTTCTGTTGTGGTCTTGACATTCTTCAGATGGGAATTGGAAGCATTCATGTAAAAATGCCTTTCTCCCCTCATTTAAATATTTATTTTGAAAGAGGTGCCTCATACATTGCACCTTAAATCCATCTCTACAAATGATAAATATGATGTTAGCTATCCTCAGAAACAGGGTACTCCAGTAGAGAATGCAGAATTCTCTACTGTGTATTGTGAGTCATTCACAGCTCCCATCCAGCACTTCAATTTAGAATCCAGAATAAAAACTATGCAGAGTACTCCTGAAATAAAGGCATGTGCATGCAGATTATAAAATTCTACTGTCATTACAGCTGAGAGGTTTGTGTATGCTGATTTCACAAATCTGAAGTTTTTGCTTTGGCGTAATTTTAAAGAAGTGGATGTTATTGCTATACCTTGCTGTTGGTCCTTCTTCAGTGCAAGCGCTGCCTGGGGAAATACTGTCTGCAAGGCCTGTAAAATTCTTGCTAGTGTGTTTTCAAACAGTGGTTTTGAAACAGGTGATAGTGCTCTCCCAGGTGAAGCCACAGCCCTCCGTGAAGCTGGAACAGCTTTCCGCATAGCCGTGGCAAAATTCTGTGCTGTTATTTGAATAGAAGCGATATCTAACTGCAGTTTCTCACTACTTCGGTATATCTGAGGATAGCGGCGACGCAAAGCACAGAGGGCAGCTTCAGTACATAAGGATTTAAGATCAGCACCACAGTATCCTAATAAACAAAACAAGAATCAAATGTTACGTCAGGTTCAGGCAGTGCAGAAGTCAAGGCCAAGGTTTCCAAAGTGCAACACTGAAAGACACTGTACACAGCCAAAAATTAACAGGTTAAGAGAGAATTTAGAGTTACTGCACTGCGGAGAAGTTTCGTTCCGTGGCTGGGAGCCCGATATCTGCACTTATGGAGCAGCCTCCTAATCAAAACTTTGCTCCTGAGGAGGATGCCCCAAACCCATTCAGTGTTCTGAGAGACAAAAAGAAAATTAAAAGAAAAGAAGCAACTACCTTGTTTGCTCCCAAGGCGTGCCAGCTGCCTCACTGCCTCGCTCTGCAGCAAGGCACAAGAGCTCAGGTACTGCCTGGTCCAAGCCCAGACTCCTTAGGACTCAGTCACGTGCAGGAACTCACTTTGTTTTCAAACTTACCCACACATTTTTCAGCTAGCTCTTCAAGAAACATGTCCAATGGCTTAGGGGTCCAGTCTCGTGTGTGAATCTTCAAAATCTCTTTTCTAGCCTGGAAACAAAATGGTGGCATTTTAGTTTGGCCTAAGTTTTCTCTTAAAAAAACCCAAAACACCACAAAACCCAAACCCCTCTCTCATTAATAAAAATACTTTTCTTATCTGCTAAACTGCTAAGTATTTTAAAGTTCACTTAATATGCTCTCTTCTTTTTCAAGAAGGAACTTTAATAACTCTCAATTTGTTACATTAAACTCTTTTGGGGGCGCTGCAGTGAAATTAAAGGCATTTATAGCTCCCCTAAAAAGTAAGTTTCCTCGAGTGTGGGACCTAATGATCCTGAGGGGAAAAAAATGTTGTAAAAATCTCATCTGCAAACAGATTTTTCATCAAAGAAAATTATTGCAAATGTAGCAAAATTTCATGGTGACAGTCTCATTAGTTCATCAGATTTGCTTTTCTGCCAGTTCATTCCAGGAAAACAGACCCAGCATGACGTTTCAAATTGCCACAATTACTACAAAGACGAAGAATTATGACTCAAACGACTGTCACTGATACAGAGAATTTCAAACGTTGCCTATCTTCATCTCTCATCTTAACAAGACTTTCATTTAAGTATTTCCTGCTACACGGGTTAATTATGGCAGATTTCGAGAATTCTTCCACAGGAGGCAATCTGTTTCAGGGCACCTCCTCTCCTGTTCCTGAAAGCCGATAAAAACTTGAGACAAATGTTTCTGTTAAATACACTGTTCCGTGCACTTCTACT
>JAVHSO010000394.1:0-68028 GCA_031468815.1 Morus bassanus
TCTAGCGCTCTGCTCAGCTAGAACTCTGCTCAGCCAGCACTCTGCTCAGCTGGCGCTCTGCTCAGCTAGCACTCTGCTCAGCTAGCGCTCTGCTCAGGCAGCACTCTGTTCAGCTAGCACTCTGCTCAGCCAGCACTCTGCTCAGCTTGCGCTCTGCTCAGCTAGCGCTCTGCTCAGCTAGCATTCTGCTCAGCTAGCGCTCTGCTCAGCTAGCACTCTGCTCAGCAAGCACTCTGCTCAGCTAGCACTCTGCTCAGCCAGCACTCTGCTCAGCTAGCGCTCTGCTCAGCTAGCACTCTGCTCAGCAAGCACTCTGCTCAGCTAGCACTCTGCTCAGCTACCGCTCTGCTCAGCTAGCACTCTGCTCAGCAAGCACTCTGCTCATACGTCACTCTGCTCAGCCAGCACTCTGCTCCGCCAGGCTCTCTGCTCAGCCGGCACTCTGCTCAGCTAGCACTCTGCTCAGCCAGCACTCTGCTCAGCTAGCGCTCTGCTCAGCTAGCACTCTGCTCAGCCAGCACTCTAATCAGCCAGCACTCTGCTCAGCAAGCGCTCTGCTCAGCCAGCACTCTGCTCAGCTAGCGCTCTGCTCAGCTAGCACTCTGCTCAGCTAGCATTCTGCTCAGCTAGCGCTCTGCTCAGCTAGCAATCTGCTCAGCAAGCACTCTGCTCAGCTAGCGCTCTGCTCAGCTAGCACTCTGCTCAGCCAGCACTCTGCTCAGCTAACACTCTGCTCAATTAGCGCTCTGCTCAGCTAGCACTCTGCTCAGCCAGCACTCTGCTCAGCTAGCACTCTGCTCAGCTAGCGCTCTGCTCAGCCAGCGCTCTGCTCAGCTAGCACTCTGCTCAGATAGCATTCTGCTCAGCAAGTACTCTGCTCAGCTAGCACTCTGCTCAGCCAGCACTCTGCTCAGATAGCACTCTGCTCAGCTAGCGCTCTGCTCAGCTAGCACTCTGCTCAGGTAGAGCTCTGCTCAGCCAGCGCTCTGCTCAGCTAGCACTCTGCTCAGCTAGCACTCTGCTCAGCTTGCGCTCTGCTCAGCTAGCGCTCTGCTCAGCAAGCACTCTGCTCAGCCAGCGCTCTGATCAGCCAGCGCTCTGATCAGCAAGCACTCTGCTCAGCCAGCGCTCTGCTCAGCCAGCACTCTGCTCAGCAAGCACTCTGCTCAGCTAGCATTCTGCTCAGCTAGCACTCTGCTCAGCAAGCACTCTGCTCAGCAAGCACTCTGCTCAGCTAGCACTCTGCTCAGCTTGCGCTCTGCTCTGCCAGCACTCTGCTCAGGCAGAATTCTGCTCGTCTAGAACTCTGCTCAGCTAGCGCTCTGCTCAGCCAGCGCTCTGCTCAGCTAGCGCTCTGCTCAGCCAGCACTCTGCTCACATAGCACTCTGCTCAGCAAGCACTCTGCTCAGCCAGGACTCTGCTCAGCAAGCACTCTGCTCAGCTAGCGCTCTACTCAGCTAGCGCTCTGCTCAGCAAGCACTCTCCTCAGCTAGCGCTCTGCTCAGCTAGCACTCTGCTCAGCCAGCACTCTGCTCAGCTAGCACTCTGCTCAGCAAGCACTCTGCTCAGCTAGCGCTCTGCTCAGCTAGCACTCATGCTCACCTAGCGCTCTCCTCAGCTAGCACTCTGCTCAGCAAGCACTCTGCTCAGCCAGCCCTCTGCTCAGCCAGCGCTCTACTCAGCTAGCACTCTGCTCAGCTAGCACTCTGCTCAGCCAGCACTCTGCTCAGCCAGCACTCTGCTCAGGCAGCGCTCTGCTCAGCTAGCTCTCTGCTCCGCCAGCACTCTGCTCAGCTAGCACTCTGCCCAGCCAGCACTCTGCTCAGCTAGCACTCTGCTCAGCCAGCACTCTGCTCAGCTAGCGCTCTGCTCACCCAGTACTCTGCTCAGCTATCGCTCTGCTCAGCTAGCACTCTGATCAGCCAGCGCTCTGCTCAGCTAGCGCTCTGCTCAGCCAGCGCTCTGCTCAGCCAGCACTCTCCTCAGCCAGCACTCTGCTCACATAGCACTCTGCTCAGCAAGCACTCTGCTCAGTCAGCGCACTACTCAGCCAGCACTCTGCCCAGCCAGCACTCTGCTCATCAAGAACTCTGCTCAGCCAGCACTCTGCTCAGCCAGGACTCTGCTTCAGCCAGAACTCTGCTCAGCTAGCGCTCTGCTCAGCAAGCACTCTGCTCAGCCAGCACTCTGCTCAGCCACCACTCTGCTCAGCTAGCACTCTGCTCAGCAAGCACTCTGCTCAGCTAGGATTCTGCTCAGCTAGCACTCTGCTCAGCCACCGCTCTGCTCAGCAAGGACTCTGCTTCAGCTAGCACTCTGCTCATGCGTCACTCTGCTCAGCCAGCACTCTGCTCCGCCAGGCTCTCTGCTCAGCCAGCACTCTGTTCAGCTAGCACTCTGCTCAGCCAGCACTCTGCTTAGCTAGCACTCTGCTCAGCTATCACTCTGCTCAGCCAGCACTCTGCTCAGCCAGCACTCTGCTCACAAAGCACTCTGCTCAGCAAGCACTCTGCTCAGTCAGCGCACTACTCAGCCAGCACTCTGCCCAGCCAGCACTCTGCTCATCAAGAACTCTGCTCAGCCTGCACCCTGCTCAGTCAGCACTCTGCTCAGCCAGCACTCTGCTCAGCCAGGACTCTGCTTCAGCCAGAACTCTGCTCAGCTAGCGCTCTGCTCAGCAAGCACTCTGCTCAGCCAGCACTCTGCTCAGCCAGCACTCTGCTCAGCTAGCACTCTGCTCAGCAAGCACTCTGCTCAGCTAGGATTCTGCTCAGCTAGCACTCTGCTCAGCCACCGCTCTGCTCAGCAAGCACTCTGCTCAGCTAGCACTCTGCTCATGCGTCACTCTGCTCAGCCAGCACTCTGCTCCGCCAGGCTCTCTGCTCAGCCAGCACTCTGTTCAGCTAGCACTCTGCTCAGCCAGCACTCTGCTCAGCTAGCGCTCTGCTCAGCTAGAATTCTGCTCAGCAAGCGCCCCTGCTCAGCTAGCACTCTGCTCAGCCAGCACTCTGCTCAGCTAGCGCTCTGCTCAGCTAGCATTCTGCTCAGCTAGCGCTCTGCTCAGCCAGCACTCTGCTCAGCAAGCACTCTGCTCAGCCAGCGCTCTGCTCAGCAAGCACTCTGCTCAGCTAGCACTCTGCTCAGCCAGCACTCTGCTCAGCCAGCGCTCTGCTCAGCTAGCACTCTGCTCAGCCACCGCTCTGCTCAGCTAGCGCTCTGCTCAGCTAGCACTCTGCTCAGCCAGCACACTGCTCAGCCAGCACTCTGCTCAGCTAGCACTCTGCTCAGCCAGCACTCTGCTCAGCTAGCGCTCTGCTCAGCTAGCACTCTGCTCAGCTAGCGCTCTGCTCAGGCAGCACTCTGTTCAGCCAGCACTCTGCTCAGCTAGCACTCTGCTCAGCCAGCACTCTGCCCAGCCAGCACTCTGCTCAGCTAGCACTCTGCTCAGCAAGCACTCTGCTCAGTCAGCGCTCTTCTCAGCTAGCACTCTGCTCAGCTAGCGCTCTGCTCAGCCAGCACTCTGCCCAGCCAGCACTCTGCTCAGCAAGCACTCTGCTCAGCCAGCACTCTGCTCAGCCAGCACTCTGCTCAGCTAGCGCTCTGCTCAGCTAGCACACTGCTCAGATAGCGCTCTGCTCAGCTAGCACTCTGCTCAGCCAGCACTCTGCTCAGCCAGCAGTCTGCTCAGCTAGCACTCTGCTCAGCAAGCACTCTGCTCAGCTAGGACGCTGCTCAGCTAGCACTCTGCTCAGCTAGCACTCTGCTCAGCAAGCACTCTACTCAGCTAGCGCTCTGCTCAGCTATCGCTCTGCTCAGCTAGAATTCTGCTCAGCCAGCGCTCTGCTCAGCAAGCACTCTGCTCAGCTAGCACTCTGCTCAGCCAGCACTCTGCTCAGCTAGCGCTCTGCTCAGCTAGCATTCTGCTCAGCTAGCACTCTGCTCAGCCAGCACTCTGCTCAGCAAGCACTCTGCTCAGCCAGCGCTCTGCTCAGCAAGCACTCTGCTCAGCTAGCACTCTGCTCAGCCAGCACTCTGCTCAGCCACCATTCTGCTCAGCTAGCGCTCTGCTCAGCTAGCACTCTGCTCAGCCAGCACACTGCTCAGCCAGCACTCTGCTCAGCCACCACTCTGCTCAGCCAGCACTCTGCTCAGCTAGCGCTCTGCTCAGCTAGCACTCTGCTCAGCCAGCACTCTGCTCAGCTGGCGCTCTGCTCACCTAGCACTCTGCTCAGCTAGCGCTCTGCTCAGGCAGCACTCTGTTCAGCTAGCACTCTGCTCAGCCAGCACTCTGCTCAGCTAGCGCTCTGCTCAGCTAGCGCTCTGCTCAGCTAGCATTCTGCTCAGCTAGCGCTCTGCTCAGCTAGCACTCTGCTCAGCAAGCACTCTGCTCAGCTAGCACTCTGCTCAGCTAGCGCTCTGCTCAGCTAGCGCTCTGCTCAGCTAGCACTCTGCTCAGTAAGCACTCTGCTCATACGTCACTCTGCTCAGCCAACACTCTGCTCCGCCAGGCTCTCTGCTCAGCCAGCACTCTGTTCAGCTAGCACTCTGCTCAGCCAGCACTCTGCTCAGCTAGCGCTCTGCTCAGCTAGCACTCTGCTCAGCCAGCACTCTAATCAGCCAGCACTCTGCTCAGCTAGCGCTCTGCTCAGCCAGCACTCTGCTCAGCTAGCGCTCTGCTCAGCTAGCACTCTGCTCAGCTAGCATTCTGCTCAGCTAGCGCTCTGCTCAGCTAGCACTCTGCTCAGCAAGCACTCTGCTCAGCTAGCGCTCTGCTCAGCTAGCACTCTGCTCAGCCAGCACTCTGCTCAGCTAACACTCTGCTCAATTAGCGCTCTGCTCAGCTAGCACTCTGCTCAGCCAGCACTCTGCTCAGCTAGCACTCTGCTCAGCTAGCGCTCTGCTCAGCCAGCGCTCTGCTCAGCTAGCGCTCTGCTCAGATAGCATTCTGCTCAGCAAGTACTCTGCTCAGCTAGCACTCTGCTCAGCCAGCACTCTGCTCAGATAGCACTCTGCTCAGCTAGCGCTCTGCTCAGCTAGCACTCTGCTCAGGTAGAGCTCTGCTCAGCCAGCGCTCTGCTCAGCTAGCACTCTGCTCAGCTAGCACTCTGCTCAGCTTGCGCTCTGCTCAGCTAGCGCTCTGCTCAGCAAGCACTCTGCTCAGCCAGCGCTCTGATCAGCCAGCGCTCTGATCAGCAAGCACTCTGCTCAGCCAGCGCTCTGCTCAGCCAGCACTCTGCTCAGCAAGCACTCTGCTCAGCTAGCATTCTGCTCAGCTAGCACTCTGCTCAGCAAGCACTCTGCTCAGCTAGCACTCTGCTCAGCTTGCGCTCTGCTCTGCCAGCACTCTGCTCAGGCAGAATTCTGCTCGTCTAGAACTCTGCTCAGCTAGCGCTCTGCTCAGCCAGCGCTCTGCTCAGCTAGCGCTCTGCTCAGCCAGCACTCTGCTCAGCTAGCACTCTGCTCAGCCAGAACTCTGCTCAGCCAGCACTCTGCTCAGCTAGCACTCTGCTCAGCCAGCACTCTGCTCAGCTAGCACTCTCCTCAGCAAGCACTCTGCTCAGCTAGCACTCTGCTCAGCAAGCACTCTGCTCAGCCAGAACTCTGCTCAGCTAGCGCTCTGCTCAGCTAGCATTCTGCTCAGCTAGCGCTCTGCTCAGCTAGCGCTCTGCTCAGCAAGCACTCTGCTCAGCTAGCGCTCTGCTCAGCTAGCACTCTGCTCAGCCAGCACTCTGCTCAGCTAGCACTCTGCTCAGCAAGCACTCTGCTCAGCTAGCGCTCTGCTCAGCTAGCACTCATGCTCACCTAGCGCTCTGCTCAGCTAGCACTCTGCTCAGCAAGCACTCTGCTCAGCCAGCCCTCTGCTCAGCCAGCGCTCTGCTCAGCCAGCACTCTGCTCAGCCAGCGCTCTGCTCAGCTAGCTCTCTGCTCCGCCAGCACTCTGCTCAGCTAGCACTCTGCCCAGCCAGCACTCTCCTCAGCTAGCACTCTGCTCAGCCAGCACTCTGCTCAGCTAGCGCTCTGCTCACCCAGTACTCTGCTCAGCTATTGCTCTGCTCAGCTAGCACTCTGATCAGCCAGCGCTCTGCTCAGCTAGCGCTCTGCTCAGCAAGCACTCTGCTCACCTAGCACTCTGCTCAGCCAGCACTCTGCTCAGCCAGCACTCTGCTCAGCAAGCACTCTGCTCAGTCAGCGCACTACTCAGCCAGCACTCTGCCCAGCCAGCACTCTGCTCATCAAGAACTCTGCTCAGCCAGCACTCTGCTCAGCCAGGACTCTGCTTCAGCCAGAACTCTGCTCAGCTAGCGCTCTGCTCAGCAAGCACTCTGCTCAGCCAGCACTCTGCTCAGCCAGCACTCTGCTCAGCTAGCACTCTGCTCAGCAAGCACTCTGCTCAGCTAGGATTCTGCTCAGCTAGCACTCTGCTCAGCCACCGCTCTGCTCAGCAAGCACTCTGCTCAGCTAACACTCTGCTCATGCGTCACTCTGCTCAGCCAGCACTCTGCTCCGCCAGGCTCTCTGCTCAGCCAGCACTCTGTTCAGCTAGCACTCTGCTCAGCCAGCACTCTGCTTAGCTAGCGCTCTGCTCAGCAAGCACTCTGCTCAGCCAGCACTCTGCTCAGCCAGCACTCTGCTCAGCAAGCACTCTGCTCAGCCAGCACTCTGCTCAGCCAGCACTCTGCTCACATAGCACTCTGCTCAGCAACCACTCTGCTCAGTCAGCGCTCTGCTCAGCTAGCACTCTGCTCAGCTAGCGCTCTGCTCAGCCAGCACTCTGCCCAGCCAGCATTCTGCTCAGCAAGCACTCTGCTCAGCCAGAACTCTGCTCAGCCAGAACTCTGCTCAGCTAGCACTCTGCTCAGCCAGCACTCTGCTCAGCCAGCAGTCTGCTCAGCTAGCACTCTGCTCAGCAAGCACTCTGCTCAGCTAGTACTCTGCTCAGCTAGCACTCTGCTCAGCTAGCACTCTGCTCAGCAAGCACTCTGCTCAGCCAGCACTCTGCTCAGCTGTCGCTCTGCTCAGCTAGAATTCTGCTTAGCTAGCGCTCTGCTCAGCTAGCACTCTGCTCAGCAAGCGCTCTGCTCAGCCAGCGCTCTGCTCAGCAAGCACTCTGCTCAGCTAGCACTCTGCTCAGCTAGCACTCTGCTCAGCAAGCACTCTGCTCAGCTAGCGCTCTGCTCAGCTAGCATTCTGCTCAGCTAGCGCTCTGCTCAGCTAGCACTCTGCTCAGCAAGCACTCTGCTCAGCCAGCGCTCTGCTCAGCAAGCACTCTGCTCAGCTAGTACTCTGCTCAGCCAGCACTCTCCTCAGTCACCGCTCTGCTCAGTTAGCGCTCTGCTCAGCTAGGACTCTGCTCAGCCAGCACTCTGCTCAGCTAGCACTCTGCTCAGCCAGCATTCTGCTCAGCTAGCACTCTGCTCAGCTAGCGCTCTGCTCAGCTAGCACTCTGCTCAGCCAGCACTCTGCTCAGTCAGCGCTCTGCTCAGCTAGCACTCTGATCAGCCAGCACTCTGCTCCGCCAGGCTCTCTGCTCAGCCAGCACTCTGTTCAGCTAGCACCCTGCTCAGCAAGCACTCTGCTTAGCTAGCGCTCTGCTCAGCTAGCACTCTGCTCAGCCAGCACTCTGCTCAGCTAGCGCTCTGCTCAGCTAGCACTCTGCACAGCCTGCGCTCTGCTCAGGCAGCACTCTGTTCAGCTAGCACTCTGCTCAGCCACCACTCTGCTCAGCTAGCGCTCTGCTCAGCTATCGCTCTGCTCAGCTAGCATTCTGCTCAGATAGCGCTCTGCTCAGCTAGCACTCTGCTCAGCAAGCACTCTGCTCAGCTAGCACTCTGCTCAGCAAGCACTCTGCTCAGCTAGCGCTCTGCTCAGCTAGAGCTCTGCTCAGCTAGCGCTCTGCTCAGCTAGCACTCTGCTCAGCTAGCACTCTGCTCAGCCAGCACTCTGCTCAGCTATCGCTCTGCTCAGCTAGAATTCTGCTTAGCTAGCGCTCTGCTCAGATAGCACTCTGCTCAGCAAGCACTCTGCTCAGCCAGCGCTCTGCTCAGCAAGCACTCTGCTCAGCTAGCACTCTGCTCAGCTAGCACTCTGCTCAGCAAGCACTCTGCTCAGCTAGCGCTCTGCTCAGCTAGCATTCTGCTCAGCTAGCGCTCTGCTCAGCTAGCACTCTGCTCAGCAAGCACTCTGCTCAGCCAGCGCTCTGCTCAGCAAGCACTCTGCTCAGCTAGCACTCTGCTCAGCCAGCACTCTGCTCAGCTAGCGCTCTGCTCAGCTAGCACTCTGCTCAGATAGCACTCTGCCCAGCCAGCACTCTGCTCAGCTAGCGCTCTGCTCAGTCAGCGCTCTGCTCAGCTAGCGCTCTGCTCAGCAAGCACTCTGCTCAGTTAGCACTCTGCTCAGCCAGCACTCTGCTCAGCCACCGCTCTGCTCAGCTAGCACTCTGCTCAGCCACCGCTCTGCTCAGCTAGCACTCTGCTCAGCCACCGCTCTACTCAGCTAGCGCTCTGCTCAGCTAGCACTCTGCTCAGATAGCACTCTGCCCAGCCAGATCTCTGCTCAGCTAGCACTCTGCTCAGCCAGCACTCTGCCCAGCCAGCACTCTGCTCAGCTAGCACTCTGCTCAGCAAGCACTCTGCTCAGTCAGCGCTCTTCTCAGCTAGCACTCTGCTCAGCTAGCGCTCTGCTCAGCCAGCACTCTGACCAGCCAGCACTCTGCTCAGCAACACTCTGCTCAGCCAGCACTCTGCTCAGCCAGCACTCTGCTCAGCTAGCACTCTGCTCAGCCAGCATTCTGCTCAGCCAGAACTCTGCTCAGCTAGCACTCTGCTCAGCCAGCACTCTGCTCAGCCAGCAGTCTGCTCAGCTAGCACTCTGCTCAGCAAGCACTCTGCTCAGCTAGGACGCTGCTCAGCTAGCACTCTGCTCAGCTAGCACTCTGCTCAGCAAGCACTCTGCTCAGCTAGCGCTCTGCTCAGCTATCGCTCTGCTCAGCTAGAATTCTGCTCAGCCAGCGCTCTGCTCAGCAAGCACTCTGCTCAGCTAGCACTCTGCTCAGCCAGCACTCTGCTCAGCTAGCGCTCTGCTCAGCTAGCATTCTGCTCAGCTAGCGCTCTGCTCAGCCAGCACTCTGCTCAGCAAGCACTCTGCTCAGCCAGCGCTCTGCTCAGCAAGCACTCTGCTCAGCTAGCACTCTGCTCAGCCAGCACTCTGCTCAGCCACCACTCTGCTCAGCTAGCACTCTGCTCAGCCACCGCTCTGCTCAGCTAGCGCTCTGCTCAGCTAGCACTCTGCTCAGCCAGCACACTGCTCAGCCAGCACTCTGCTCAGCTAGCACTCTGCTCAGCCAGCACTCTGCTCAGCTAGCGCTCTGCTCAGCTAGCACTCTGCTCAGCTAGCGCTCTGCTCAGGCAGCACTCTGTTCAGCTAGCACTCTGCTCAGCCAGCACTCTGCTCAGCTAGCGCTCTGCTCAGCTAGCGCTCTGCTCAGCTAGCATTCTGCTCAGCTAGCGCTCTGCTCAGCTAGCACTCTGCTCAGCAAGCACTCTGCTCAGCTAGCGCTCTGCTCAGCTAGCGCTCTGCTCAGCCAGCGCTCTGCTCAGCTAGCACTCTGCTCAGCATCACTCTGCTCATACGTCACTCTGCTCAGCCAGCACTCTGATCCGCCAGGCTCTCTGCTCAGCCAGCACTCTGTTCAGCTAGCACTCTGCTCAGCCAGCACTCTGCTCAGCTAGCGCTCTGCTCACCTAGCACTCTGCTCAGCCACCACTCTAATCAGCCAGCACTCTGCTCAGCAAGCGCTCTGCTCAGCCAGCACTCTGCTCAGCTAGCGCTCTGCTCAGCTAGCACTCTGCTCAGCTAGCATTCTGCTCAGCTAGCGCTCTGCTCAGCTAGCACTCTGCTCAGCAAGCACTCTGCTCAGCTAGCGCTCTGCTCAGCTAGCACTCTGCTCAGCCAGCACTCTGCTCAGCTAACACTCTGCTCAATTAGCGCTCTGCTCAGCTAGCACTCTGCTCAGCCAGCACTCTGCTCAGCTAGCACTCTGCTCAGCTAGCGCTCTGCTCAGCCAGCACTCTGCTCAGCTAGCGCTCTGCTCAGATAGCATTCTGCTCAGCAAGTACTCTGCTCAGCTAGCACTCTGCTCAGCCAGCACTCTGCTCAGATAGCACTCTGCTCAGATAGCGCTCTGCTCAGCTAGCACTCTGCTCAGGTAGAGCTCTGCTCAGCCAGCGCTCTGCTCAGCTAGCACTCTGCTCAGCTAGCACTCTGCTCAGCTTGCGCTGTGCTCAGCTAGCGCTCTGCTCAGCAAGCACTCTGCTCAGCCAGCGCTCTGATCAGCCAGCGCTCTGATCAGCAAGCACTCTGCTCAGCCAGCGCTCTGCTCAGCCAGCACTCTGCTTAGCAAGCACTCTGCTCAGCTAGCATTCTGCTCAGCTAGCACTCTGCTCAGCAAGCACTCTGCTCAGCTAGCACTCTGCTCAGCTTGCGCTCTGCTCTGCCAGCACTCTGCTCAGGCAGTATTCTGCTCGTCTAGAACTCTGCTCAGCTAGCGCTCTGCTCAGCCAGCGCTCTGCTCAGCTAGCGCTCTGCTCAGCCAGCACTCTGCTCAGCCAGAACTCTGCTCAGCCAGGACTCTGCTCAGCTAGCACTCTGCTCAGCCAGCACTCTGCTCAGCTAGCACTCTGCTCAGCAAGCACTCTGTTCAGCAAGCACTCTGCTCAGCTAGCACTCTGCTCAGCAAGCACTCTGCTCAGCTAGCACTCTGCTCAGCTAGCGCTCTGCTCAGCTAGCATTCTGCTCAGCTAGCGCTCTGCTCAGCTAGCGCTCTGCTCAGCTAGCACTCTGCTCAGCTAGCGCTCTGCTCAGCTAGCACTCTGCTCAGCCAGCACTCTGCTCAGCTAGCACTCTGCTCAGCTAGCACTCTGCTCAGCTAGCGCTCTGCTCAGCAAGCACTCATGCTCACCTAGCGCTCTGCTCAGCTAGCACTCTGCTCAGCAAGCACTCTGCTCAGCCAGCGCTCTGCTCAGCTAGCGCTCTACTCAGCTAGCACTCTGCTCATACGTCACTCTGCTCAGATAGCGCTCTGCTCAGCTAGCACTCTGCTCAGCAAGCACTCTGCTCAGCTAGGACGCTGCTCAGCTAGCACTCTGCTCAGCTAGCACTCTGCTCAGCAAGCACTCTACTCAGCTAGCGCTCTGCTCAGCTATCGCTCTGCTCAGCTAGCACTCTGATCAGCCAGCGCTCTGCTCAGCTAGCGCTCTGCTCAGCCAGCGCTCTGCTCAGCCAGCACTCTGCTCAGCCAGCACTCTGCTCACATAGCACTCTGCTCAGCAAGCACTCTGCTCAGTCAGCGCACTACTCAGCCAGCACTCTGCCCAGCCAGCACTCTGCTCATCAAGAACTCTGCTCAGCCAGCACTCTGCTCAGCCAGGACTCTGCTTCAGCCAGAACTCTGCTCAGCTAGCGCTCTGCTCAGCAAGCACTCTGCTCAGCAAGCACTCTGCTCAGCCAGCACTCTGCTCAGCTAGCACTCTGCTCAGTAAGCACTCTGCTCAGCTAGGATTATGCTCAGCTAGCACTCTGCTCAGCTAGCGCTCTGCTCAGCAAGCACTCTGCTCAGCTAGCACTCTGCTCATGCGTCACTCTGCTCAGCCAGCACTCTGCTCCGCCAGGCTCTCTGCTCAGCCAGCACACTGTTCAGCTAGCACTCTGCTCAGCCAGCACTCTGCTCAGCTAGCGCTCTGCTCAGCAAGCACTCTGCTCAGCCAGCACTCTGCTCAGCCAGCACTCTGCTCAGCAACCACTCTGCTCAGTCAGCGCTCTGCTCAGCTAGCACTCTGCTCAGCTAGCGCTCTGCTCAGCCAGCACTCTGCCAGCCAGCATTCTGCTCAGCAAGCACTCTGCTCAGCCAGCACTCTGCTCAGCCAGCACTCTGCTCAGCAAGCACTCTGCTCAGCCAGAACTCTGCTCAGCCAGAACTCTGCTCAGCTAGCACACTGCTCAGCCAGCACTCTGCTCAGCCAGCAGTCTGCTCAGCTAGCACTCTGCTCAGCAAGCACTCTGCTCAGCTAGTACTCTGCTCAGCTAGCACTCTGCTCAGCTAGCACTCTGCTCAGCAAGCACTCTGCTCAGCTAGCACTCTGCTCAGCTGTCGCTCTGCTCAGCTAGAATTCTGCTTAGCTAGCGCTCTGCTCAGCTAGCACTCTGCTCAGCAAGCGCTCTGCTCAGCCAGCGCTCTGCTCAGCAAGCACTCTGCTCAGCTAGCACTCTGCTCAGCTAGCACTCTGCTCAGCAAGCACTCTGCTCAGCTAGCGCTCTGCTCAGCTAGGATTCTGCTCAGCTAGCGCTCTGCTCAGCTAGCACTCTGCTCAGCAAGCACTCTGCTCAGCTAGTACTCTGCTCAGCCAGCACTCTGCTCAGTCACCGCTCTGCTCAGTTAGCGCTCTGCTCAGCTAGGACTCTGCTCAGCCAGCACTCTGCTCAGCTAGCACTCTGCTCAGCCAGCATTCTGCTCAGCTAGCGCTCTGCTCAGCTAGCGCTCTGCTCAGCTAGCACTCTGCTCAGCCAGCACTCTGCTCAGTCAGCGCTCTGCTCAGCTAGCACTCTGCTCAGCCAGCACTCTGCTCCGCCAGGCTCTCTGCTCAGCCAGCACTCTGTTCAGCTAGCACCCTGCTCAGCAAGCACTCTGCTTAGCTAGCGCTCTGCTCAGCTAGCACTCTGCTCAGCCAGCACTCTGCTCAGCTAGCGCTCTGCTCAGCTAGCACTCTGCTCAGCTAGCGCTCTGCTCAGGCAGCACTCTGTTCAGCTAGCACTCTGCTCAGCCAGCACTCTGCTCAGCTAGCGCTCTGCTCAGCTATCGCTCTGCTCAGCTAGCATTCTGCTCAGATAGCGCTCTGCTCAGCTAGCACTCTGCTCAGCCAGCACTCTGCTCAGCTAGCACTCTGCTCAGCTATCGCTCTGCTCAGCTAGAATTCTGCTTAGCTAGCGCTCTGCTCATCTAGCACTCTGCTCAGCAAGCACTCTGCTCAGCCAGCGCTCTGCTCAGCAAGCACTCTGCTCAGCTAGCACTCTGCTCAGCTAGCACTCTGCTCAGCTAGCGCTCTGCTCAGCTAGCATTCTGCTCAGCTAGCGCTCTGCTCAGCTAGCACTCTGCTCAGCAAGCACTCTGCTCAGCCAGCGCTCTGCTCAGCAAGCACTCTGCTCAGCTAGCACTCTGCTCAGCCAGCACTCTGCTCAGCTAGCGCTCTGCTCAGCTAGCACTCTGATCAGATAGCACTCTGCCCAGCCAGCACTCTGCTCAGCTAGCACTCTGCTCAGCCAGCATTCTGCTCAGCTAGCGCTCAGCTCAGCCAGCACTCTGCTCAGCTAGCGCTCTGCTCAGTCAGTGCTCTGCTCAGCTAGCGCTCTGCTCAGCAAGCACTCTGCTCAGCTAGCACTCTGCTCAGCCAGCACTCTGCTCAGCCACCGCTCTGCTCAGCTAGCACTCTGCTCAGCCACCGCTCTACTCAGCTAGCGCTCTGCTCAGCTAGCACTCTGCTCAGATAGCACTCTGCCCAGCCAGCACTTTGCTCAGCTAGCACTCTGCTCAGCCAGCACTCTGCCCAGCCAGCACTCTGCTCAGCTAGCACTCTGCTCAGCAAGCACTCTGCTCAGTCAGCGCTCTTCTCAGCTAGCACTCTGCTCAGCTAGCGCTCTGCTCAGCCAGCACTCTGCCCAGCCAGCACTCTGCTCAGCAAGCACTCTGCTCAGCCAGCACTCTGCTCAGCCAGCACTCTGCTCAGCAAGCACTCTGCTCAGCCAGCACTCTGCTCAGCCAGAACTCTGCTCAGCTAGCACTCTTCTCAGCCAGCACTCTGCTCAGCCAGCAGTCTTCTCAGCAAGCACTCTGCTCAGCCAGCACTCTGCTCAGCCAGCACTCTGCTCAGCAAGCACTCTGCTCAGCCAGCACTCTGCTCAGCCAGAACTCTGCTCAGCTAGCACTCTGCTCAGCCAGCACTCTGCTCAGCCAGCAGTCTGCTCAGCTAGCACTCTGCTCAGCAAGCACTCTGCTCAGCTAGGACGCTGCTCAGCTAGCACTCTGCTCAGCTAGCACTCTGCTCAGCTAGCACTCTGCTCAGCTAGCGCTCTGCTCAGCTATCGCTCTGCTCAGCTAGAATTCTGCTCAGCTAGCGCTCTTCTCAGCTAGCACTCTGCTCAGCAAGCGCCCTGCTCAGCCAGCGCTCTGCTCAGCAAGCACTCTGCTCAGCTAGCACTCTGCTCAGCCAGCACTCTGCTCAGCTAGCGCTCTGCTCAGCTAGCATTCTGCTCAGCTAGTGCTCTGCTCAGCCAGCACTCTGCTCAGCAAGCACTCTGCTCAGCCAGCGCTCTGCTCAGCAAGCACTCTGCTCAGCTAGCACTCTGCTCAGCCACCGCTCTGCTCACCTAGCGCTCTGCTCAACTAGCACTCTGCTCAGTCAGCACACTGCTCAGCCTGCACTCTGCTCAGCTAGCACTCTGCTCAGCCAGAACTCTGCTCAGCTAGCACTCTGCTCAGCCAGCACTCTGCTCAGCCAGCAGTCTGCTCAGCTAGCACTCTGCTCAGCAAGCACTCTGCTCAGCTAGGACGCTGCTCAGCTAGCACTCTGCTCAGCTAGCACTCTGCTCAGCAAGCACTCTGCTCAGCTAGCGCTCTGCTCAGCTATCGCTCTGCTCAGCTAGAATTCTGCTCAGCTAGCGCTCTTCTCAGCTAGCACTCTGCTCAGCAAGCGCCCTGCTCAGCCAGCGCTCTGCTCAGCAAGCACTCTGCTCAGCTAGCACTCTGCTCAGCCAGCACTCTGCTCAGCTAGCGCTCTGCTCAGCTAGCATTCTGCTCAGCTAGCGCTCTGCTCAGCCAGCACTCTGCTCAGCAAGCACTCTGCTCAGCCAGCGCTCTGCTCAGCAAGCACTCTGCTCAGCTAGCACTCTGCTCAGCCAGCACTCTGCTCAGCCACCACTCTGCTCAGCTAGCACTCTGCTCAGCCAGCGCTCTGCTCAGCTAGCGCTCTGCTCAGCTAGCACTCTGCTCAGCCAGCACACTGCTCAGCCAGCACTCTGCTCAGCTAGCACTCTGCTCAGCCAGAACTCTGCTCAGCTAGCGCTCTGCTCAGGCAGCACTCTGTTCAGCTAGCACTCTGCTCAGCCAGCACTCTGCTCAGCTAGCGCTCTGCTCAGCTAGCGCTCTGCTCAGCCAGCGCTCTGCTCAGCTAGCACTCTGCTCAGCAAGCACTCTGCTCATACGTCACTCTGCTCATACGTCACTCTGCTCAGTCAGCACTCTGCTCCGCCAGGCTCTCTGCTCAGCCAGCACTCTGTTCAGCTAGCACTCTGCTCAGCCAGCACTCTGCTCAGCTAGCGCTCTGCTCAGCTAGCACTCTGCTCAGCCAGCACTCTGCTCAGCCAGCACTCTGTTCAGCCAGCGCTCTGCTCAGCCAGCACTGCTCAGCTAGCGCTCTGCTCAGCTAGCACTCTGCTCAGCTAGCATTCTGCTCAGCTAGCGCTCTGCTCAGCTAGCACTCTGCTCAGCAAGCACTCTGCTCAGCTAGCGCTCTGCTCAGCTAGAACTCTGCTCAGCCAGCACTCTGCTCAGCTAACACTCTGCTCAATTAGCGCTCTGCTCAGCTAGCACTCTGCTCAGCCAGCACTCTGCTCAGCTAGCACTCTGCTCAGCTAGCACTCTGCTCAGCTAGCGCTCTGCTCAGCCAGCGCTCTGCTCAGCTAGCACTCTGCTCAGATAGCATTCTGCTCAGCAAGTACTCTGCTCAGCTAGCACTCTGCTCAGCTAGCACTCTGCTCAGATAGCACTCTGCTCAGCTAGCGCTCTGCTCAGCTAGCACTCTGCTCAGGTAGAGCTCTGCTCAGCCAGCGCTCTGCTCAGCTAGCACTCTGCTCAGCTAGCACTCTGCTCAGCTTGCGCTCTGCTCAGCTAGCGCTCTGCTCAGCCGTCACTCTGCTCAGCCAGCGCTCTGATCAGCCAGCGCTCTGCTCAGCTAGCACTCTGCTCAGCTAGCACTCTGCTCAGCTTGCGCTCTGCTCAGCTAGCGCTCTGCTCAGCTAGCACTCTGCTCAGCTAGCGCTCTGCTCAGCCAACACTCTGCTCAGCTAGCACTCTGCTCAGCAAGCACTCTGCTCAGCTAGCGCTCTGCTCAGGCAGCACTCTGTTCAGCTAGCACTCTGCTCAGCCAGCACTCTGCTCAGCTAGCGCTCTGCTCAGTCAGCGCTCTGCTCAGCCAGCGCTCTGCTCAGCCGTCACTCTGCTCAGCCAGCGCTCTGATCAGCCAGCGCTCTGCTCAGCCAGCGCTCTGCTCAGCTAGCACTCTGCTCAGCTAGCACTCTGCTCAGCTTGCGCTCTGCTCAGCCAGCGCTCTGCTCAGCTAGCACTCTGCTCAGCTAGCGCTCTGCTCAGCCAACACTCTGCTCAGCTAGCACTCTGCTCAGCAAGCACTCTGCTCAGCTAGCGCTCTGCTCAGCTAGCATTCTGCTCAGCTAGAGCTCTGCTCAGCTAGCACTCTGCTCAGCCAGCACTCTGCTCAGCTACCGCTCTGCTCAGCTAGCGCTCTGCTCAGCCAGCAGACTGCTCAGCAAGCACTCTGCTCAGCTAACACTCTGCTCAATTAGCGCTCTGCTCAGCCATCGCTCTGCTCAGCTAGCGCTCTGCTCAGCAAGCACTCTGCTCAGCAAGCACTCTGCTCAGCTAGCGCTCTGCTCAGCCGTCACTCTGCTCAGCCAGCGCTCTGATCAGCAAGCACTCTGTTCAGCCAGCGCTCTGCTCACATAGCGCTCTGCTCAGCCAGCACTCTGCTCAGCCAGCACTCTGCTCAGCCAGCACTCTGCTCACATAGCACTCTGATCAGCAAGCGCTATGCTCAGCCAGCACTCTGTTCAGCTAGCACTCTGCTCAGCCAGCGCTCTGCTCAGCTAGCACTCTGCTCAGCTAGCGCTCTGCTCATCTAGCACAATGCTCAGATAGCGCACTGCTCAGCCAGCGCTCTGCTCAGCCAGCGCTCTGCTCAGCTAGCACTCTGCTCAGCTAGCGCTCTGCTCAGCCAACACTCTGCTCAGCTAGCACTCTGCTCAGCAAGCACTCTGCTCAGCTAGCGCTCTGCTCAGCTAGCATTCTGCTCAGCTAGAGCTCTGCTCAGCTATCACTCTGCTCAGCAAGCGCTCTGCTCAGCCAGCGCTCTGCTCAGCAAGCACTCTGCTCAGCTAGCACTCTGCTCAGCTAGCACTCTGCTCAGCAAGCACTCTGCTCAGCTAGCGCTCTGCTCAGCTAGTATTCTGCTCAGCTAGCGCTCTGCTCAGCTAGCACTCTGCTCAGCAAGCACTCTACT
The DNA here is from genome assembly GCA_031468815.1 of Morus bassanus. Taxonomy (NCBI): domain Eukaryota; kingdom Metazoa; phylum Chordata; class Aves; order Suliformes; family Sulidae; genus Morus; species Morus bassanus. The sequence continues at coordinate 17,341 of JAVHSO010000394.1, forward strand.
CAGCCAGCGCTCTGCTCAGCAAGCACTCTGCTCAGCTAGTACTCTGCTCAGCCAGCACTCTGCTCAGTCACCGCTCTGCTCAGCTAGCACTCTGCTCAGATAGAACTCTGCCCAGCCAGCACTCTGCTCAGCTAGCACTCTGCTCAGCCAGCATTCTGCTCAGCTAGCGCTCTGCTCAGCTAGCACTCTGCTCAGCTAGCGCTCTGCTCAGTCAGCGCTCTGCTCAGCTAGCACTCTGATCAGCAAGCACTCTGATCCTCCAGGCTCTCTGCTCAGCCAGCACTCTGTTCAGCTAGCACCCTGCTCAGCAAGCGCTCTGCTTAACTAGCGCTCTGCTCAGCTAGCGCTCTGCTCAGCAAGCACTCTGCTCAGCTAGCACTCTGCTCAGCCAGCACTCTGCTCAGCCACCGCTCTGCTCAGCTAGCACTCTGCTCAGCCACCGCTCTGCTCAGCTAGCACTCTGCTCAGCTAGCACTCTGCTCAGATAGCACTCTGCCCAGCCAGCAGTCTGCTCAGCTAGCACTCTGCTCAGATAGCACTCTGCCCAGCCAGCACTCTGCTCAGCAAGCACTCTGCTCAGCCAGCACTCTGCTCAGCCAGCACTCTGCTCAGCAAGCACTCTGCTCACCTAGCGCTCTGCTCAGCCAGAACTCTGCTCAGCTAGCACTCTGCTCAGCCAGCACTCTGCTCAACCAGCAGTCTGCTCAGCTAGCACTCTGCTCAGCAAGCACTCTGCTTAGCTAGGACGCTGCTCAGCTAGCACTCTGCTCAGCTAGCACTCTGCTCAGCAAGCACTCTGCTCAGCTAGCCCTCTGCTCAGCTATCGCTCTGCTCAGCTAGCACTCTGCTCAGCTAGCACTCTGCTCAGCCAGCACTCTGCTCAGCTAGCGCTCTGCTCAGCTAGCACTCTGCTCAGCCAGCACTCTGCTCAGCTAGCGCTCTGCTCAGCTAGCATTCTGCTCAGCTAGCGCTCTGCTCAGCCAGCACTCTGCTCAGCCAGCACTCTGCTCAGCCAGAACTCTGCTCAGCCAGGACTCTGCTCAGCTAGCACTCTGCTCAGCCAGCACTCTGCTCAGCTAGCACTCTGCTCAGCAAGCACTCTGCTCAGCTAGCACTCTGCTCAGCAAGCACTCTGCTCAGCCAGCACTCTGCTCAGCTAGCGCTCTGCTCAGCAAGCACTCTGCTCAGCAAGCACTCTGCTCAGCTAGCGCTCTGCTCAGCCGTCACTCTGCTCAGCCAGCGCTCTGATCAGCAAGCACTCTGTTCAGCCAGCGCTCTGCTCACCTAGCGCTCTGCTCAGCCAGCACTCTGCTCAGCCAGCACTCTGCTCAGCCAGCACTCTGCTCACATAGCACTCTGATCATCAAGCGCTCTGCTCAGCCAGCACTCTGTTCAGCTAGCACTCTGCTCAGCCAGCGCTCTACTCAGCTAGCACTCTGCTCAGCTAGCGCTCTGCTCAGCTAGCGCTCTGCTCAGCTAGCGCTCTGCTCAGCCAGCGCTCTGCTCAGCCAGCGCTCTGCTCAGCTAGCGCTCTGCTCCGCCAGCACTCTGCTCAGCTAGCACTCTGCCCAGCCAGCACTCTCCTCAGCTAGCACTCTGCTCAGCCAGCACTCTGCTCAGCTAGCGCTCTGCTCACCCAGTACTCTGCTCAGCTATCGCTCTGCTCAGCTAGCACTCTGATCAGCCAGCGCTCTGCTCAGCTAGCGCTCTGCTCAGCCAGCGCTCTGCTCAGCCAGCACTCTGCTCACATAGCACTCTGCTCAGCAAGCACTCTGCTCAGTCAGCGCACTACTCAGCCAGCACTCTGCCCAGCCAGCACTCTGCTCAGCCAGGACTCTGCTTCAGCAAGAACTCTGCTCAGCTAGCGCTCTGCTCAGCAAGCACTCTGCTCAGCAAGCACTCTGCTCAGCCAGCACTCTGCTCAGCTAGCACTCTGCTCAGCAAGCACTCTGCTCAGCTAGGATTATGCTCAGCTAGCACTCTGCTCAGCCACCGCTCTGCTCAGCAAGCACTCTGCTCAGCTAGCACTCTGCTCATGCGTCACTCTGCTCAGCCAGCACTCTGCTCCGCCAGGCTCTCTGCTCTAGCCAGCACTCTGTTCAGCTAGCACTCTGCTCAGCCAGCACTCTGCTCAGCTAGCACTCTGCTCAGCCAGCATTCTGCTCAGCTAGCGCTCTGCTCAGCTAGCACTCTGCTCAGCTAGCACTCTTCTCAGCCAGCACTCTGCTCAGCAACCACTCTGCTCAGTCAGCGCTCTGGTCAGCTAGCACTCTGCTCAGCTAGCGCTCTGCTCAGCTAGCACTCTGCCCAGCCAGCATTCTGCTCAGCAAGCACTCTGCTCAGCCAGCACTCTGCTCAGCCAGCACTCTGCTCAGCAAGCACTCTGCTCAGCCAGAACTCTGCTCAGCCAGAACTCTGCTCAGCTAGCACACTGCTCAGCCAGCACTCTGCTCAGCCAGCAGTCTGCTCAGCTAGCACTCTGCTCAGCATGCACTCTGCTCAGCTAGTACTCTGCTCAGCTAGCACTCTGCTCAGCTATCACTCTGCTCAGCAAGCACTCTGCTCAGCCAGCACTCTGCTCAGCTGTCGCTCTGCTCAGCTAGAATTCTGCTTAGCTAGCGCTCTGCTCAGCTAGCACTCTGCTCAGCAAGCGCTCTGCTCAGCCAGCGCTCTGCTCAGCTAGCACTCTGCTCAGCTAGCACTCTGCTCAGCAAGCACTCTGCTCAGCTAGCGCTCTGCTCAGCTAGCATTCTGCTCAGCTAGCGCTCTGCTCAGCTAGCACTCTGCTCAGCAAGCACTCTGCTCAGCTAGTACTCTGCTCAGCCAGCACTCTGCTCAGTCACCGCTCTGCTCAGTTAGCGCTCTGCTCAGCTAGGACTCTGCTCAGCCAGCACTCTGCTCAGCTAGCACTCTGCTCAGCCAGCATTCTGCTCAGCTAGCGCTCTGCTCAGCTAGCGCTCTGCTCAGCTAGCACTCTGCTCAGCCAGCACTCTGCTCAGTCAGCGCTCTGCTCAGCTAGCACTCTGATCAGCCAGTACTCTGCTCCGCCAGGCTCTCTGCTCAGCCAGCACTCTGCTCAGCTAGCACCCTGCTCAGCAAGCACTCTGCTTAGCTAGCGCTCTGCTCAGCCAGCACTCTGCTCAGCCAGCACTCTGCTCAGCTAGCGCTCTGCTCAGCTAGCACTCTGCTCAGCTAGCGCTCTGCTCAGGCAGCACTCTGTTCAGCTAGCACTCTGCTCAGCCAGCACTCTGCTCAGCTAGCGCTCTGCTCAGCTATCGCTCTGCTCAGCTAGCATTCTGCTCAGATAGCGCTCTGCTCAGCTAGCACTCTGCTCAGCCAGCACTCTGCTCAGCCAGCACTCTGCTCAGCTTGCGCTCTGCTCAGCTAGAATTCTGCTTAGCTAGCGCTCTGCTCATCTAGCACTCTGCTCAGCAAGCACTCTGCTCAGCCAGCGCTCTGCTCAGCAAGCACTCTGCTCAGCTAGCACTCTGCTCAGCAAGCACTCTGCTCAGCTAGCGCTCTGCTCAGCTAGCATTCTGCTCAGCTAGCGCTCTGCTCAGCTAGCACTCTGCTCAGCAAGCACTCTGCTCAGCCAGCGCTCTGCTCAGCAAGCACTCTGCTCAGCTAGCACTCTGCTCAGCCAGCACTCTGCTGAGCTAGCGCTCTGCTCAGCTAGCACTCTGCTCAGATAGCACTCTGCCCAGCCAGCACTCTGCTCAGCTAGCACTCTGCTCAGCCAGCATTGTGCTCAGCTAGCGCTCAGCTCAGCCAGCACTCTGCTCAGCTAGCGCTCTGCTCAGTCAGTGCTCTGCTCAGCTAGCGCTCTGCTCAGCAAGCACTCTGCTCAGCTAGCACTCTGCTCAGCCAGCACTCTGCTCAGCCACCGCTCTGCTCAGCTAGCACTCTGCTCAGCCACCGCTCTACTCAGCTAGCGCTCTGCTCAGCTAGCACTCTGCTCAGATAGCACTCTGCCCAGCCAGCACTCTGCTCAGCTAGCACTCTGATCAGCCAGCACTCTGCCCAGCCAGCACTCTGCTCAGCTAGCACTCTGCTCAGCAAGCACTCTGCTCAGTCAGCGCTCTTCTCAGCTATCACTCTGCTCAGCTAGCGCTCTGCTCAGCCAGCACTCTGCCCAGCCAGCACTCTGCCCAGCCAGCACTCTGCCTCAGCAAGCACTCTGCTCAGCCAGCACTCTGCTCAGCAAGCACTCTGCTCAGCAGCACTCTGCTCAGCCAGAACTCTGCTCAGCTAGCACTCTTCTCAGCCAGCACTCTGCTCAGCCAGCAGTCTGCTCAGCAAGCACTCTGCTCAGCCAGCACTCTGCTCAGCCAGCACTCTGCTCAGCAAGCACTCTGCTCAGCCAGCACTCTGCTCAGCCAGCACTCTGCTCAGCTAGCACTCTGCTCAGCCAGCAATCTGCTCAGCCAGCAGTCTGCTCAGCTAGCACTCTGCTCAGCAAGCACTCTGCTCAGCTAGGACGCTGCTCAGCTAGCACTCTGCTCAGCTAGCACTCTGCTCAGCAAGCACTCTGCTCAGCTAGCGCTCTGCTCAGCTATCGCTCTGCTCAGCTAGAATTCTGCTCAGCTAGCGCTCTTCTCAGCTAGCACTCTGCTCAGCAAGCGCCCTGCTCAGCCAGCGCTCTGCTCAGCAAGCACTCTGCTCAGCTAGCACTCTGCTCAGCCAGCACTCTGCTCAGCTAGCGCTCTGCTCAGCTAGCATTCTGCTCAGCTAGCGCTCTGCTCAGCCAGCACTCTGCTCAGCAAGCACTCTGCTCAGCCAGCGCTCTGCTCAGCAAGCACTCTGCTCAGCTAGCACTCTGCTCAGCCACCGCTCTGCTCAGCTAGCGCTCTGCTCAGCTAGCACTCTGCTCAGTCAGCACACTGCTCAGCCTGCACTCTGCTCAGCTAGCACTCTGCTGAGCCAGAACTCTGCTCAGCTAGCACTCTGCTCAGCCAGCACTCTGCTCAGCCAGCAGTCTGCTCAGCTAGCACTCTGCTCAGCAAGCACTCTGCTCAGCTAGGACGCTGCTCAGCTAGCACTCTGCTCAGCTAGCACTCTGCTCAGCAAGCACTCTGCTCAGCTAGCGCTCTGCTCAGCTATCGCTCTGCTCAGCTAGAATTCTGCTCAGCAAGCGCCCTGCTCAGCCAGAGCTCGCGCTCAGCTCAGAAGCACTTGCTCAGCTAGCACTCTGCTCAGCCAGCACTCTGCTCAGCTAGCGCTCTGCTCAGCTAGCATTCGCTCAGCTAGCGCTCTGCTCAGCCAGCACTCTGCTCAGCAAGCACTCTGCTCAGCCAGCGCTCTGCTCAGCAAGCACTCTGCTCAGCTAGCACTCTGCTCAGCCAGCACTCTGCTCAGCCACCACTCTGCTCAGCTAGCACTCTGCTCAGCAAAAACACTCTGCTCAGCTAGGACGCTGCTCAGCTAGCACTCTGCTCAGCTAGCACTCTGCTCAGCAAGCACTCTGCTCAGCTAGCGCTCTGCTCAGCTATCGCTCTGCTCAGCTAGAATTCTGCTCAGCAAGCGCCCTGCTCAGCCAGCGCTCTGCTCAGCAAGCACTCTGCTCAGCTAGCACTCTGCTCAGCAGCACTCTGCTCAGCTAGCGCTCTGCTCAGCTAGCATTGCTCAGCTAGCGCTCTGCTCAGCCAGCACTCTGCTCAGCAAGCACTCTGCTCAGCAGCGCTCTGCTCAGCAAGCACTCTGCTCAGCTAGCGCTCTGCTCAGCTAGCACTCTGCTCAGCCAGCACACTGCTCAGCCAGCACTCTGCTCAGCTAGCACTCTGCTCAGCCAGCACTCTGCTCAGCATCAGCACTCTGCTCAGCTAGCACTCTGCTCAGCTAGCGCTCTGCTCAGGCAGCACTCTGATCAGCTAGCACTCTGCTCAGCCAGCACTCTGCTCAGCTAGCGCTCTGCTCAGCTAGCGCTCTGCTCAGCCAGCGCTCTGCTCAGCTAGCACTCTGCTCAGCAAGCACTCTGCTCATACGTCACTCTGCTCATACGTCACTCTGCTCAGCCAGCACTCTGCTCCGCCAGCGCTCTGCTCAGCCAGCACTCTGTTCAGCTAGCACTCTGCTCAGCCAGCACTCTGCTCAGCTAGCGCTCTGCTCAGCTAGCACTCTGCTCAGCCAGCACTAGAGTGCTGTGATTAGATTCAGCCAGCACTCTGCTCAGCCAGCGCTCTGCTCAGCCAGCACTGCTCAGCTAGCGCTCTGCTCAGCTAGCACTCTGCTCAGCTAGCATTCTGCTCAGCTAGCGCTCTGCTCAGCTAGCACTCTGCTCAGCAAGCACTCTGCTCAGCTAGCGCTCTGCTCAGCTAGAACTCTGCTCAGCCAGCACTCTGCTCAGCTAGCACTCTGCTCAGCTAGCGCTCTGCTCAGCTAGCGCTCTGCTCAGCCAGCGCTCTGCTCAGCTAGCACTCTGCTCAGATAGCATTCTGCTCAGCAAGTACTCTGCTCAGCTAGCACTCTGCCAGCCAGCACTCTGCTCAGCAAGCACTCTGCTCAGCTAGTACTCTGCTCAGCCAGCACTCTCCTCAGCCAGCGCTCTGATCAGCCAGCGCTCTGATCAGCAAGCACTCTGCTCAGCCAGCGCTCTGCTCAGCCAGCACTCTGCTCAGCAAGCACTCTGCTCAGCTAGCATTCTGCTCAGCTAGCACTCTGCTACAGCAAGCACTCTGCTCAGCTAGCACTCTGCTCAGCTTGCGCTCTGCTCTGCCAGCACTCTGCTCAGGCAGAATTCTGCTCCGTCTAGAACTCTGCTCAGCTAGCGCTCTGCTCAGCCAGCGCTCTGCTCAGGCTAGCGCTCTGCTCAGGCAGCACTCTGCTCAGCCAGCACTCTGCTCAGCCAGAACTCTGCTCAGCTAGCACTCTGCTCAGCTAGCACTCTGCTCAGCCAGCACTCTGCTCAGACTGCTCAGCCAGCACTCTGCTCAGCTAGCACTCTGCTCAGCAAGCACTCTGCCAGCTAGCACGCTGCTCAGCTAGCACTCTGCTCAGCAAGCACTCTGCTCAGCCAGCACTCTGCTCAGCTAGCGCTCTGCTCAGCTAGCATTCTGCTCAGCTATCGCTCTGCTCAGCTAGCGCTGTGCTCAGCAAGCACTCTGCTCAGCTTAGCGCTCTGCTCAGCTAGCACTCTGCTCAGCCAGCACTCTGCTCAGCTACCGCTCTGCTCAGCTAGCGCTCTGCTCAGCCAGCAGACTGCTCAGCAAGCACTCTGCTCAGCTAACACTCTGCTCAATTAGCGCTCTGCTCAGCCATCGCTCTGCTCATCTAGCATTCTGCTCAGCTAGCGCTCTGCTCAGCTAGCACTCTGCTCAGCAAGCACTCTGCTCAGCCAGCGCTCTGCTCAGCAAGCACTCTGCTCAGCTAGTACTCTGCTCAGCCAGCACTCTGCTCAGCTAGCGCTCTGCTCAGCTAGCACTCTGCTCAGATAGAACTCTGCCCAGCCAGCACTCTGCTCAGCTAGCACTCTGCTCAGCCAGCATTCTGCTCAGCTAGCGCTCTGCTCAGCTAGCACTCTCCTCAGCTAGCGCTCTGCTCAGTCAGCGCTCTGCTCAGCTAGCACTCTGCTCAGCCAGCACTCTGCTCCTCCAGGCTCTCTGCTCAGCCAGCACTCTGTTCAGCTAGCACCTCTGCTCAGCAAGGCGCTCTGCTTAACTAGCGCTCTGCTCAGCAAGCACTCTGCTCAGCTAGCACTCTGCTCAGCCCAGCACTCTGCTCAGCCACCGCTCTGCTCAGCTAGCACTCTGCTCAGCCACCGCGTCTGCTCAGCTAGCGCTCTGCTCAGCTAGCACTCTGCTCAGATAGCACTCTGCCCAGCCAGCACTCTGCTCAGCTAGCACTACTGCTCAGCCAGCACTCTGCTCAGCTAGCGCTCTGCTCAGCCAGCACTCTGCCCAGCCAGCACTCTGCTCAGCAAGCACTCTGCTCAGCCAGCACTCTGCTCAGCCAGCACTTCTGCTCAGCAAGCACTCTGCTCAGCCAGCGCTCTGCTCAGCCAGAACCTCTGCTCAGCTAGCACTCTGCCTCAGCCAGCACTCTGCTCAGCCAGCAGTCTGCTCAGCTAGCACTCTGCTCAGCAAGCACTCTGCTTAGCTAGGACGCTGCTCAGCCAGCACTCTGCTCAGCTAGCACTCTGCTCAGCCAGCACTCTGCCCAGCCAGCACTCTGCTCAGCTAGCACTCTCCTCAGCAAGCACTCTGCTCAGTCAGCGCTCTTCTCAGCTATCACTCTGCTCAGCTAGCGCTCTGCTCATGCCAGCACTCTGCCCAGCCAGCACTCTGCCCAGCCAGCACTCTACTCAGCAAGCACTCTGCTCAGCCAGCACTCTGCTCAGCAAGCACTCTGCTCAGCCAGCACTCTGCTCAGCCAGAACTCTGCTCAGCTAGCACTCTTCTCAGCCAGCACTCTGCTCAGCCAGCAGTCTGCTCAGCAAGCACTCTGCTCAGCCAGCACTCTGCTCAGCCAGCACTCTGCTCAGCTAGCACTCTGCTCAGCCAGCACTCTGCTCAGCCAGAACTCTGCTCAGCTAGCACTCTGCTCAGCCAGTACTCTGCTCAGCCAGCAGTCTGCTCAGCTAGCACTCTGCTCAGCAAGCACTCTGCTCAGCTAGGACGCTGCTCAGCTAGCACTCTGCTCAGCTAGAATTCTGCTCAGCTAGCGCTCTTCTCAGCTAGCACTCTGCTCAGCAAGCGCCCTGCTCAGCCAAGCGCTCTGCTCAGCAAGCACTCTGCTCAGCTTAGCACTCTGCTCAGCCAGCACTCTGCTCAGCTAGCGCTCTGCTCAGCTAGCATTCTGCTCAGCTAGCGCTCTGCTCAGCCAGCACTCTGCTCAGCAAGCACTCTGCTCAGCCAGCGCTCTGCTCAGGCAAGCACTCTGCTCAGCTAGCACTCTGCTCAGCCACCGCTCTGCTCAGCTAGCGCTCTGCTCAGCTAGCACTCTGCTCAGTCAGCACACTGCTCAGCCTGCACTCTGCTCAGCTAGCACTCTGCTCAGCCAGAACTCTGCTCAGCCTAGCACTCTGCTCAGCCAGCACTCTGCTCAGCCAGCAGTCTGCTCAGCTAGCACTCTGCTCAGCAAGCACTCTGCTCAGCTAGGACGCTGCTCAGCTAGCACTCTGCTCAGCTAGCACTCTGCTCAGCAAGCACTCTGCTCAGCTAGCGCTCTGCTCAGCTATCGCTCTGCTCAGCTAGAATTCTGCTCAGCAAGCGCCCTGCTCAGCCAGCGCTCTGCCTCAGCAAGCACTCTCTGCTCAGCTAGCGCTCTGCTCAGCCAGCACTCTGCTCAGCTTAGCGCTCTGCTCAGCTAGCATTCTGCTCAGCTAGCGCTCTGCTCAGCCAGCACTCTGCTCAAAGCACTCTGCTCAGCCAGCGCTCTGCTCAGCAAGCACTCTGCTCAGCTAGCACTCTGCTCAGCCAGCACTCTGCTCAGCCACCACTCTGCTCAGCTAGCACTCTGCTCAGCCAGCGCTCTGCTCAGCTAGCGCTCTGCTCAGCTAGCACTCTGCTCAGCCAGCACACTGCTCAGCCAGCACTCTGCTCAGCTAGCACTCTGCTCAGCCAGCGCTCTGCTCAGCTAGCACTCTGCCTCAGCAAGCACTCTGCTCATACGTCACTCTGCCTCATACGTCACTCTGCTCAGCCAGCACTCTGCTCCGCCAGGCTCTCTGCTCAGCCAGCACACTGTTCAGCTAGCACTCTGCTCAGCCAGCACTCTGCTCAGCTAGCGCTCTGCTCAGCTAGCACTCTGCTCAGCCAGCACTAGAGTGCTGTGATTAGAATCAGCCAGCACTCTGCTCAGCCAGCGCTCTGCTCAGCCAGCACTGCTCAGCTAGCGCTCTGCTCAGCTAGCACTCTGCTCAGCTAGCATTCTGCTCAGCTAGCGCTCTGCTCAGCTAGCACTCTGCTCAGCAAGCACTCTGCTCAGCTAGCGCTCTGCTCAGCTAGCACTCTGCTCAGCCAGCACTCTGCTCAGCTAGCACTCTGCTCAGCTAGCACTCTGCTCAGCTAGCGCTCTGCTCAGCCAGCGCTCTGCTCAGCTAGCACTCTGCTCAGATAGCATTCTGCTCAGCAAGTACTCTGCTCAGCTAGCACTCTGCTCAGCCAGCACTCTGCTCAGATAGCACTCTGCTCAGCTAGCGCTCTGCTCAGCTAGCACTCTGCTCAGGTAGAGCTCTGCTCAGCCAGCGCTCTGCTCAGCTAGCACTCTGCTCAGCCAGCGCTCTGCTCAGCAAGCACTCTGCTCAGCTAGTACTCTGCTCAGCCAGCACTCTCCTCAGCCAGCGCTCTGATCAGCCAGCGCTCTGATCAGCAAGCACTCTCTGCTCAGCCAGCGCTCTGCTCAGCCAGCACTCTGCTCAGCAAGCACTCTGCTCAGCTAGCATTCTGCTCAGCTAGCACTCTGCTCAGCAAGCACTCTGCTCAGCTAGCACCTCTGCTCAGCTTGCGCTCTGCACTGCCAGCACTCTGCTCAGGCAGAATTCTGCTCGTCTAGAACTCTGCTCAGCTAGCGCTCTGCTCAGCCAGCGCTCTGCTCAGCTAGCGCTCTGCTCAGGCAGCACTCTGCTCAGCCAGCACTCTGCTCAGCCAGAACTCTGCTCAGCTAGCACTCTGCTCAGCTAGCACTCTGCTCAGCCAGCACTCTGCTCTAGCTAGCACTCTGCTCAGCAAGCACTCTGCTCAGCTAGCACTCTGCTCAGCTAGCACTCTGCTCAGCAAGCACTCTGCTCAGCCAGCACTCTGCTCAGCTAGCGCTCTGCTCAGCTAGCATTCTGCTCAGCTAGCGCTCTGCTCAGCTAGCGCTCTGCTCAGCAAGCACTCTGCTCAGCTAGCGCTCTTCTCAGCTAGCACTCTGCTCAGCCAGCACTCTGCTCAGCTACCGCTCTGCTCAGCTAGCGCTCTGCTCAGCCAGCAGACTGCTCAGCAAGCACTCTGCTCAGCTAACACTCTGCTCAATTAGCGCTCTGCTCAGCCATCGCTCTGCTCATCTAGCATTCTGCTCAGCTAGCGCTCTGCTCAGCTAGCACTCTGCTCAGCAAGCACTCTGCTCAGCCAGCGCTCTGCTCAGCAAGCACTCTGCTCAGCTAGTACTCTGCTCAGCCAGCACTCTGCTCAGTCACCGCTCTGCTCAGCTAGCACTCTGCTCAGATAGAACTCTGCCCAGCCAGCACTCTGCTCAGCTAGCACTCTGCTCAGCCAGCATTCTGCTCAGCTAGCGCTCTGCTCAGCTAGCACTCTCCTCAGCTAGCGCTCTGCTCAGTCAGCGCTCTGCTCAGCTAGCACTCTGATCAGCCAGCACTCTGCTCCTCCAGGCTCTCTGCTCAGCCAGCACTCTGTTCAGCTAGCACCCTGCTCAGCAAGCGCTCTGCTTAACTAGCGCTCTGCTCAGCAAGCACTCTGCTCAGCTAGCACTCTGCTCAGCCAGCACTCTGCTCAGCCACCGCTCTGCTCAGCTAGCACTCTGCTCAGCCACCGCTCTGCTCAGCTAGCGCTCTGCTCAGCTAGCACTCTGCTCAGATAGCACTCTGCCCAGCCAGCACTCTGCTCAGCTAGCACTCTGCTCAGCCAGCACTCTGCTCAGCTAGCGCTCTGCTCAGCCAGCACTCTGCCCAGCCAGCACTCTGCTCAGCAAGCACTCTGCTCAGCCAGCACTCTGCTCAGCCAGCACTCTGCTCAGCAAGCACTCTGCTCAGCCAGCGCTCTGCTCAGCCAGAACTCTGCTCAGCTAGCACTCTGCTCAGCCAGCACTCTGCTCAGCCAGCAGTCTGCTCAGCTAGCACTCTGCTCAGCAAGCACTCTGCTTAGCTAGGACGCTGCTCAGCCAGCACTCTGCTCAGCTAGCACTCTGCTCAGCCAGCACTCTGCCCAGCCAGCACTCTGCTCAGCTAGCACTCTGCTCAGCAAGCACTCTGCTCAGTCAGCGCTCTTCTCAGCTATCACTCTGCTCAGCTAGCGCTCTGCTCAGCCAGCACTCTGCCCAGCCAGCACTCTGCCCAGCCAGCACTCTACTCAGCAAGCACTCTGCTCAGCCAGCACTCTGATCAGCAAGCACTCTGCTCAGCCAGCACTCTGCTCAGCCAGAACTCTGCTCAGCTAGCACTCTTCTCAGCCAGCACTCTGCTCAGCCAGCAGTCTGCTCAGCAAGCACTCTGCTCAGCCAGCACTCTGCTCAGCCAGCACTCTGCTCAGCAAGCACTCTGCTCAGCCAGCACTCTGCTCAGCCAGAACTCTGCTCAGCTAGCACTCTGCTCAGCCAGTACTCTGCTCAGCCAGCAGTCTGCTCAGCTAGCACTCTGCTCAGCAAGCACTCTGCTCAGCTAGGACGCTGCTCAGCTAGCACTCTGCTCAGCTAGAATTCTGCTCAGCTAGCGCTCTTCTCAGCTAGCACTCTGCTCAGCAAGCGCCCTGCTCAGCCAGCGCTCTGCTCAGCAAGCACTCTGCTCAGCTAGCACTCTGCTCAGCCAGCACTCTGCTCAGCTAGCGCTCTGCTCAGCTAGCATTCTGCTCAGCTAGCGCTCTGCTCAGCCAGCACTCTGCTCAGCAAGCACTCTGCTCAGCCAGCGCTCTGCTCAGCAAGCACTCTGCTCAGCTAGCACTCTGCTCAGCCACCGCTCTGCTCAGCTAGCGCTCTGCTCAGCTAGCACTCTGCTCAGTCAGCACACTGCTCAGCCTGCACTCTGCTCAGCTAGCATACTGCTCAGCCAGAACTCTGCTCAGCTAGCACTCTGCTCAGCCAGCACTCTGCTCAGCCAGCAGTCTGCTCAGCTAGCACTCTGCTCAGCAAGCACTCTGCTCAGCTAGGACGCTGCTCAGCTAGCACTCTGCTCAGCTAGCACTCTGCTCAGCAAGCACTCTGCTCAGCTAGCGCTCTGCTCAGCTATCGCTCTGCTCAGCTAGAATTCTGCTCAGCAAGCGCCCTGCTCAGCCAGCGCTCTGCTCAGCAAGCACTCTGCTCAGCTAGCGCTCTGCTCAGCCAGCACTCTGCTCAGCTAGCGCTCTGCTCAGCTAGCATTCTGCTCAGCTAGCGCTCTGCTCAGCCAGCACTCTGCTCAGCAAGCACTCTGCTCAGCCAGCGCTCTGCTCAGCAAGCACTCTGCTCAGCTAGCACTCTGCTCAGCCAGCACTCTGCTCAGCCACCACTCTGCTCAGCTAGCACTCTGCTCAGCCAGCGCTCTGCTCAGCTAGCGCTCTGCTCAGCTAGCACTCTGCTCAGCCAGCACACTGCTCAGCCAGCACTCTGCTCAGCTAGCACTCTGCTCAGCCAGCACTCTGCTCAGCTAGCGCTCTGCTCAGCTAGCACTCTGCTCAGCTAGCGCTCTGCTCAGGCAGCACTCTGATCAGCTAGCACTCTGCTCAGCCAGCACTCTGCTCAGCTAGCGCTCTGCTCAGCTAGCGCTCTGCTCAGCCAGCGCTCTGCTCAGCTAGCACTCTGCTCAGCAAGCACTCTGCTCATACGTCACTCTGCTCATACGTCACTCTGCTCAGCCAGCACTCTGCTCCGCCAGGCTCTCTGCTCAGCCAGCACTCTGTTCAGCTAGCACTCTGCTCAGCCAGCACTCTGCTCAGCTAGCGCTCTGCTCAGCTAGCACTCTGCTCAGCCAGCACTAGAGTGCTGTGATTAGAATCAGCCAGCACTCTGCTCAGCCAGCGCTCTGCTCAGCCAGCACTGCTCAGCTAGCGCTCTGCTCAGCTAGCACTCTGCTCAGCTAGCATTCTGCTCAGCTAGCGCTCTGCTCAGCTAGCACTCTGCTCAGCAAGCACTCTGCTCAGCCAGCGCTCTGCTCAGCTAGAACTCTGCTCAGCCAGCACTCTGCTCAGCTAACACTCTGCTCAATTAGCGCTCTGCTCAGCTAGCACTCTGCTCAGCCAGCACTCTGCTCAGCTAGCACTCTGCTCAGCTAGCACTCTGCTCAGCTAGCGCTCTGCTCAGCCAGCGCTCTGCTCAGCTAGCACTCTGCTCAGATAGCATTCTGCTCAGCAAGTACTCTGCTCAGCTAGCACTCTGCTCAGCCAGCACTCTGCTCAGATAGCACTCTGCTCAGCTAGCGCTCTGCTCAGCTAGCACTCTGCTCAGGTAGAGCTCTGCTCAGCCAGCGCTCTGCTCAGCTAGCACTCTGCTCAGCCAGCGCTCTGCTCAGCAAGCACTCTGCTCAGCTAGTACTCTGCTCAGCCAGCACTCTCCTCAGCCAGCGCTCTGATCAGCCAGCGCTCTGATCAGCAAGCACTCTGCTCAGCCAGCGCTCTGCTCAGCCAGCACTCTGCTCAGCAAGCACTCTGCTCAGCTAGCATTCTGCTCAGCTAGCACTCTGCTCAGCAAGCACTCTGCTCAGCTAGCACTCTGCTCAGCTTGCGCTCTGCTCTGCCAGCACTCTGCTCAGGCAGAATTCTGCTCGTCTAGAACTCTGCTCAGCTAGCGCTCTGCTCAGCCAGCGCTCTGCTCAGCTAGCGCTCTGCTCAGGCAGCACTCTGCTCAGCCAGCACTCTGCTCAGCCAGAACTCTGCTCAGCTAGCACTCTGCTCAGCTAGCACTCTGCTCAGCCAGCACTCTGCTCAGCTAGCACTCTGCTCAGCAAGCACTCTGCTCAGCTAGCACTCTGCTCAGCTAGCACTCTGCTCAGCAAGCACTCTGCTCAGCCAGCACTCTGCTCAGCTAGCGCTCTGCTCAGCTAGCATTCTGCTCAGCTAGCGCTCTGCTCAGCTAGCGCTCTGCTCAGCAAGCACTCTGCTCAGCTAGCGCTCTTCTCAGCTAGCACTCTGCTCAGCTTGCGCTCTGCTCAGCTACCGCTCTGCTCAGCTAGCGCTCTGCTCAGCCAGCAGACTGCTCAGCAAGCACTCTGCTCAGCTAACACTCTGCTCAATTAGCGCTCTGCTCAGCCATCGCTCTGCTCATCTAGCATTCTGCTCAGCTAGCGCTCTGCTCAGCTAGCACTCTGCTCAGCAAGCACTCTGCTCAGCCAGCGCTCTGCTCAGCAAGCACTCTGCTCAGCTAGTACTCTGCTCAGCCAGCACTCTGCTCAGTCACCGCTCTGCTCAGCTAGCACTCTGCTCAGATAGAACTCTGCTCAGTCAGCGCTCTGCTCAGCCAGCGCTCTGCCCAGCCAGCACTCTGCTCAGCTAGCACTCTGCTCAGCCAGCATTCTGCTCAGCTAGCGCTCTGCTCAGCTAGCACTCTGCTCAGCTAGCGCTCTGCTCAGTCAGCGCTCTGCTCAGCTAGCACTCTGATCAGCCAGCACTCTGCTCCTCCAGGCTCTCTGCTCAGCCAGCACTCTGTTCAGCTAGCACCCTGCTCAGCAAGCGCTCTGCTTAACTAGCGCTCTGCTCAGCAAGCACTCTGCTCAGCTAGCACTCTGCTCAGCCAGCACTCTGCTCAGCCACCGCTCTGCTCAGCTAGCACTCTGCTCAGCCACCGCTCTGCTCAGCTAGCGCTCTGCTCAGCTAGCACTCTGCTCAGATAGCACTCTGCCCAGCCAGCACTCTGCTCAGCTAGCACTCTGCTCAGCCAGCACTCTGCTCAGCTAGCGCTCTGCTCAGCCAGCACTCTGCCCAGCCAGCACTCTGCTCAGCAAGCACTCTGCTCAGCCAGCACTCTGCTCAGCCAGCACTCTGCTCAGCAAGCACTCTGCTCAGCCAGCGCTCTGCTCAGCCAGAACTCTGCTCAGCTAGCACTCTGCTCAGCCAGCACTCTGCTCAGCCAGCAGTCTGCTCAGCTAGCACTCTGCTCAGCAAGCACTCTGCTTAGCTAGGACGCTGCTCAGCCAGCGCTCTGCTCAGCTAGCACTCTGCTCAGCCAGCACTCTAATCAGCCAGCACTCTGCTCAGCAAGCGCTCTGCTCAGCCAGCACTCTGCTCAGCTAGCGCTCTGCTCAGCTAGCACTCTGCTCAGCTAGCATTCTGCTCAGCTAGCGCTCTGCTCAGCTAGCACTCTGCTCAGCAAGCACTCTGCTCAGCTAGCGCTCTGCTCAGCTAGCACTCTGCTCAGCCAGCACTCTGCTCAGCTAACACTCTGCTCAATTAGCGCTCTGCTCAGCTAGCACTCTGCTCAGCCAGCACTCTGCTCAGCTAGCACTCTGCTCAGCTAGCGCTCTGCTCAGCCAGCGCTCTGCTCAGCTAGCGCTCTGCTCAGATAGCATTCTGCTCAGCAAGTATTCTGCTCAGCTAGCACTCTGCTCAGCCAGCACTCTGCTCAGCTAGCACTCTGCTCAGGTAGAGCTCTGCTCAGCCAGCGCTCTGCTCAGCTAGCACTCTGCTCAGCTAGCACTCTGCTCAGCTTGCGCTCTGCTCAGCTAGCGCTCTGCTCAGCAAGCACTCTGCTCAGCCAGCGCTCTGATCAGCCAGCGCTCTGATCAGCAAGCACTCTGCTCAGCCAGCGCTCTGCTCAGCCAGCACTCTGCTCAGCAAGCACTCTGCTCAGCTAGCATTCTGCTCAGCTAGCACTCTGCTCAGCAAGCACTCTGCTCAGCTAGCACTCTGCTCAGCTTGCGCTCTGCTCTGCCAGCACTCTGCTCAGGCAGAATTCTGCTCGTCTAGAACTCTGCTCAGCTAGCGCTCTGCTCAGCCAGCGCTCTGCTCAGCTAGCGCTCTGCTCAGCCAGCACTCTGCTCAGCCAGCACTCTGCTCAGCCAGAACTCTGCTCAGCCAGGACTCTGCTCAGCAAGCACTCTGCTCAGCTAGCGCTCTGCTCAGCTAGCGCTCTGCTCAGCAAGCACTCTGCTCAGCTAGCGCTCTGCTCAGCTAGCACTCTGCTCAGCCAGCACTCTGCTCAGCAAGCACTCTGCTCAGCAAGCACTCTGCTCAGCTAGCGCTCTGCTCAGCTAGCACTCATGCTCACCTAGCGCTCTCCTCAGCTAGCACTCTGCTCAGCAAGCACTCTGCTCAGCCAGCCCTCTGCTCAGCTAGCGCTCTACTCAGCTAGCACTCTGCTCAGCTAGCACTCTGCTCAGCCAGCACTCTGCTCAGCCAGCACTCTGCTCAGCCAGCGCTCTGCTCAGCTAGCTCTCTGCTCCGCCAGCACTCTGCTCAGCTAGCACTCTGCCCAGCCAGCACTCTCCTCAGCTAGCACTCTGCTCAGCCAGCACTCTGCTCAGCTAGCACTCTGCTCACCCAGTACTCTGCTCAGCTATCGCTCTGCTCAGCTAGCACTCTGATCAACCAGGGCTCTGCTCAGCTAGCGCTCTGCTCAGCCAGCGCTCTGCTCAGCCAGCACTCTGCTCAGCCAGCACTCTGCTCACATAGCACTCTGCTCAGCAAGCACTCTGCTCAGTCAGCGCACTACTCAGCCAGCACTCTGCCCAGCCAGCACTCTGCTCATCAAGAACTCTGCTCAGCCAGCACTCTGCTCAGCCAGGACTCTGCTTCAGCCAGAACTCTGCTCAGCTAGCGCTCTGCTCAGCAAGCACTCTGCTCAGCCAGCACTCTGCTCAGCCAAGCACTCTGCTCAGCTAGCACTCTGCTCAGCAAGCACTCTGCTCAGCTAGGATTCTGCTCAGCTAGCACGCTGCTCAGCCACCGCTCTGCTCAGCAAGCACTCTGCTCAGCTAGCACTCTGCTCATGCGTCACTCTGCTCAGCCAGCACTCTGCTCCGCCAGGCTCTCTGCTCAGCCAGCACTCTGTTCAGCTAGCACTCTGCTCAGCCAGCACTCTGCTCAGCTAGCGCTCTGCTCAGCTAGCACTCTGCTCAGCCACCACTCTGCTCAGCTAGCACTCTGCTCAGCCACCGCTCTGCTCAGCAAGCACTCTGCTCAGCTAGCACTCTGCTCATGCGTCACTCTGCTCAGCCAGCACTCTGCTCCGCCAGGCTCTCTGCTCAGCCAGCACTCTGTTCAGCTAGCACTCTACTCAGCCAGCACTCTGCTTAGCTAGCACTCTGCTCAGCTATCACTCTGCTCAGCCAGCACTCTGCTCAGCCAGCACTCTGCTCACAAAGCACTCTGCTCAGCAAGCACTCTGCTCAGTCAGCGCACTACTCAGCCAGCACTCTGCCCAGCCAGCACTCTGCTCATCAAGAACTCTGCTCAGCCTGCACCCTGCTCAGTCAGCACTCTGCTCAGCCAGCACTCTGCTCAGCCAGGACTCTGCTTCAGCCAGAACTCTGCTCAGCTAGCGCTCTGCTCAGCAAGCACTCTGCTCAGCCAGCACTCTGCTCAGCCAGCACTCTGCTCAGCTAGCACTCTGCTCAGCAAGCACTCTGCTCAGCTAGGATTCTGCTCAGCTAGCACGCTGCTCAGCCACCGCTCTGCTCAGCAAGCACTCTGCTCAGCTAGCACTCTGCTCATGCGTCACTCTGCTCAGCCAGCACTCTGCTCCGCCAGGCTCTCTGCTCAGCCAGCACTCTGTTCAGCTAGCACTCTGCTCAGCCAGCACTCTGCTCAGCTAGCGCTCTGCTCAGCTAGAATTCTGCTCAGCAAGCGCCCTGCTCAGCTAGCACTCTGCTCAGCCAGCACTCTGCTCAGCTAGCGCTCTGCTCAGCTAGCATTCTGCTCAGCTAGCGCTCTGCTCAGCCAGCACTCTGCTCAGCAAGCACTCTGCTCAGCCAGCGCTCTGCTCAGCAAGCACTCTGCTCAGCTAGCACTCTGCTCAGCCAGCACTCTGCTCAGCCAGCGCTCTGCTCAGCTAGCACTCTGCTCAGCCACCACTCTGCTCAGCTAGCGCTCTGCTCAGCTAGCACTCTGCTCAGCCAGCACACTGCTCAGCCAGCACTCTGCTCAGCTAGCACTCTGCTCAGCCACCACTCTGCTCAGCTAGCGCTCTGCTCAGCTAGCACTCTGCTCAGCCAGCACACTGCTCAGCCAGCACTCTGCTCAGCTAGCACTCTGCTCAGCCAGCACTCTGCTCAGCTAGCGCTCTGCTCAGCTAGCACTCTGCTCAGCTAGCACTCTGCTCAGCCAGCACACTGCTCAGCCAGCACTCTGCTCAGCTAGCACTCTGCTCAGCCAGCACTCTGCTCAGCTAGCGCTCTGCTCAGCTAGCACTCTGCTCAGCTAGCGCTCTGCTCAGGCAGCACTCTGTTCAGCCAGCACTCTGCTCAGCTAGCACTCTGCTCAGCCAGCACTCTGCCCAGCCAGCACTCTGCTCAGCTAGCACTCTGCTCAGCAAGCACTCTGCTCAGTCAGCGCTCTTCTCAGCTATATCTCTGCTCAGCTAGCGCTCTGCTCAGCCAGCACTCTGCCCAGCCAGCACTCTGCTCAGCAAGCACTCTGCTCAGCCAGCACTCTGCTCAGCCAGCACTCTGCTCAGCTAGCGCTCTGCTCAGCTAGCACACTGCTCAGATAGCGCTCTGCTCAGCTAGCACTCTGCTCAGCCAGCACTCTGCTCAGCTAGGACGCTGCTCAGCTAGCACTCTGCTCAGCTAGCACTCTGCTCAGCAAGCACTCTTCTCAGCTAGCGCTCTGCTCAGTTATCGCTCTGCTCAGCTAGAATTCTGCTCAGCCAGCGCTCTGCTCAGCAAGCACTCTGCTCAGCTAGCACTCTGCTCAGCCAGCACTCTGCTCAGCTAGCGCTCTGCTCAGCTAGCATTCTGCTCAGCTAGCGCTCTGCTCAGCCAGCACTCTGCTCAGCAACACTCTGCTCAGCCAGCGCTCTGCTCAGCAAGCACTCTGCTCAGCTAGCACTCTGCTCAGCCAGCACTCTGCTCAGCCACCACTCTGCTCAGCTAGCGCTCTGCTCAGCTAGCACTCTGCTCAGCCAGCACACTGCTCAGCCAGCACTCTGCTCAGCTAGCACTCTGCTCAGCTAGCACTCTGCTCAGCTAGCGCTCTGCTCAGCTAGCACTCTGCTCAGCCAGCACTCTGCTCAGCTGGCGCTCTGCTCACCTAGCACTCTGCTCAGCTAGCGCTCTGCTCAGGCAGCACTCTGTTCAGCTAGCACTCTGCTCAGCCAGCACTCTGCTCAGCTAGCGCTCTGCTCAGCTAGCGCTCTGCTCAGCTAGCATTCTGCTCAGCTAGCGCTCTGCTCAGCTAGCACTCTGCTCAGCAAGCACTCTGCTCAGCTAGCACTCTGCTCAGCTAGCGCTCTGCTCAGCTAGCGCTCTGCTCAGCAAGCACTCTGCTCATACGACACTCTGCTCAGCCAGCACTCTGCTCCGCCAGGCTCTCTGCTCAGCCAGCACTCTGTTCAGCTAGCACTCTGCTCAGCCAGCACTCTGCTCAGCTAGCGCTCTGCTCAGCTAGCACTCTGCTCAGCCAGCACTCTAATCAGCCAGCACTCTGCTCAGCAAGCGCTCTGCTCAGCCAGCACTCTGCTCAGCTAGCGCTCTGCTCAGCTAGCACTCTGCTCAGCTAGCATTCTGCTCAGCTAGCGCTCTGCTCAGCTAGCACTCTGCTCAGCAAGCACTCTGCTCAGCTAGCGCTCTGCTCAGCTAGCACTCTGCTCAGCCAGCACTCTGCTCAGCTAACACTCTGCTCAATTAGCGCTCTGCTCAGCTAGCACTCTGCTCAGCCAGCACTCTGCTCAGCTAGCACTCTGCTCAGCTAGCGCTCTGCTCAGCCAGCGCTCTGCTCTAGCTAGCGCTCTGCTCAGATAGCATTCTGCTCAGCAAGTACTC
This sequence comes from Morus bassanus, assembly GCA_031468815.1. Lineage (NCBI taxonomy): Eukaryota > Metazoa > Chordata > Aves > Suliformes > Sulidae > Morus > Morus bassanus. The sequence goes on from JAVHSO010000394.1 coordinate 37,874, forward strand.
TGCTCAGCTAGCACTCTGCTCAGCCAGCACTCTGCTCAGATAGCACTCTGCTCAGCTAGCGCTCTGCTCAGCTAGCACTCTGCTCAGGTAGAGCTCTGCTCAGCCAGCGCTCTGCTCAGCTAGCACTCTGCTCAGCTAGCACTCTGCTCAGCTTGCGCTCTGCTCAGCTAGCGCTCTGCTCAGCAAGCACTCTGCTCAGCCAGCGCTCTGATCAGCCAGCGCTCTGATCAGCAAGCACTCTGCTCAGCCAGCGCTCTGCTCAGCCAGCACTCTGCTCAGCAAGCACTCTGCTCAGCTAGCATTCTGCTCAGCTAGCACTCTGCTCAGCAAGCACTCTGCTCAGCTAGCACTCTGCTCAGCTTGCGCTCTCCTCTGCCAGCACTCTGCTCAGGCAGAATTCTGCTCGTCTAGAACTCTGCTCAGCTAGCCCTCTGCTCAGCCAGCGCTCTGCTCAGCTAGCGCTCTGCTCAGCCAGCACTCTGCTCAGCTAGCACTCTGCTCAGCCAGAACTCTGCTCAGCCAGGACTCTGCTCAGCTAGCACTCTGCTCAGCCAGCACTCTGCTCAGCTAGCACTCTCCTCAGCAAGCACTCTGCTCAGCTAGCACTCTGCTCAGCTAGCACTCTGCTCAGCAAGCACTCTGCTCAGCCAGAACTCTGCTCAGCTAGCGCTCTGCTCAGCTAGCATTCTGCTCAGCTAGCGCTCTGCTCAGCTAGCGCTCTGCTCAGCAAGCACTCTGCTCAGCTAGCGCTCTGCTCAGCTAGCACTCTGCTCAGCCAGCACTCTGCTCAGCTAGCACTCTGCTCAGCAAGCACTCTGCTCAGCTAGCGCTCTGCTCAGCTAGCACTCATGCTCACCTAGCGCTCTACTCAGCTAGCACTCTGCTCAGCTAGCGCTCTGCTCAGCTATCGCTCTGCTCAGCTAGAATTCTGCTCAGCCAGCGCTCTGCTCAGCAAGCACTCTGCTCAGCTAGCACTCTGCTCAGCCAGCACTCTGCTCAGCTAGCGCTCTGCTCAGCTAGCATTCTGCTCAGCTAGCGCTCTGCTCAGCCAGCACTCTGCTCAGCAAGCACTCTGCTCAGCCAGCGCTCTGCTCAGCAAGCACTCTGCTCAGCTAGCACTCTGCTCAGCCAGCACTCTGCTCAGCCACCACTCTGCTCAGCTAGCGCTCTGCTCAGCTAGCACTCTGCTCAGCCAGCACACTGCTCAGCCAGCACTCTGCTCAGCCAGCACTCTGCTCAGCCAGCACTCTGCTCAGCTAGCGCTCTGCTCAGCTAGCACTCTGCTCAGCCAGCACTCTGCTCAGCTGGCGCTCTGCTCACCTAGCACTCTGCTCAGCTAGCGCTCTGCTCAGGCAGCACTCTGTTCAGCTAGCACTCTGCTCAGCCAGCACTCTGCTCAGCTAGCGCTCTGCTCAGCTAGCGCTCTGCTCAGCTAGCATTCTGCTCAGCTAGCGCTCTGCTCAGCTAGCACTCTGCTCAGCAAGCACTCTGCTCAGCTAGCACTCTGCTCAGCTAGCGCTCTGCTCAGCTAGCGCTCTGCTCAGCAAGCACTCTGCTCATACGTCACTCTGCTCAGCCAGCACTCTGCTCCGCCAGGCTCTCTGCTCAGCCAGCACTCTGTTCAGCTAGCACTCTGCTCAGCCAGCACTCTGCTCAGCTAGCGCTCTGCTCAGCTAGCACTCTGCTCAGCTAGCATTCTGCTCAGCTAGCACTCTGCTCAGCTAGCACTCTGCTCAGCAAGCACTCTGCTCAGCTAGGATTCTGCTCAGCTAGCACGCTGCTCAGCCACCGCTCTGCTCAGCAAGCACTCTGCTCAGCTAGCACTCTGCTCATGCGTCACTCTGCTCAGCCAGCACTCTGCTCCGCCAGGCTCTCTGCTCAGCCAGCACTCTGTTCAGCTAGCACTCTGCTCAGCCAGCACTCTGCTCAGCTAGCGCTCTGCTCAGCTAGAATTCTGCTCAGCAAGCGCCCTGCTCAGCTAGCACTCTGCTCAGCCAGCACTCTGCTCAGCTAGCGCTCTGCTCAGCTAGCATTCTGCTCAGCTAGCGCTCTGCTCAGCCAGCACTCTGCTCAGCAAGCACTCTGCTCAGCCAGCGCTCTGCTCAGCAAGCACTCTGCTCAGCTAGCACTCTGCTCAGCCAGCACTCTGCTCAGCCACCACTCTGCTCAGCTAGCGCTCTGCTCAGCTAGCACTCTGCTCAGCCAGCACACTGCTCAGCCAGCACTCTGCTCAGCTAGCACTCTGCTCAGCCACCACTCTGCTCAGCTAGCGCTCTGCTCAGCTAGCACTCTGCTCAGCCAGCACACTGCTCAGCCAGCACTCTGCTCAGCTAGCACTCTGCTCAGCCAGCACTCTGCTCAGCTAGCGCTCTGCTCAGCTAGCACTCTGCTCAGCTAGCACTCTGCTCAGCCAGCACACTGCTCAGCCAGCACTCTGCTCAGCTAGCACTCTGCTCAGCCAGCACTCTGCTCAGCTAGCGCTCTGCTCAGCTAGCACTCTGCTCAGCTAGCGCTCTGCTCAGGCAGCACTCTGTTCAGCCAGCACTCTGCTCAGCTAGCACTCTGCTCAGCCAGCACTCTGCCCAGCCAGCACTCTGCTCAGCTAGCACTCTGCTCAGCAAGCACTCTGCTCAGTCAGCGCTCTTCTCAGCTATATCTCTGCTCAGCTAGCGCTCTGCTCAGCCAGCACTCTGCCCAGCCAGCACTCTGCTCAGCAAGCACTCTGCTCAGCCAGCACTCTGCTCAGCCAGCACTCTGCTCAGCTAGCGCTCTGCTCAGCTAGCACACTGCTCAGATAGCGCTCTGCTCAGCTAGCACTCTGCTCAGCCAGCACTCTGCTCAGCTAGGACGCTGCTCAGCTAGCACTCTGCTCAGCTAGCACTCTGCTCAGCAAGCACTCTTCTCAGCTAGCGCTCTGCTCAGTTATCGCTCTGCTCAGCTAGAATTCTGCTCAGCCAGCGCTCTGCTCAGCAAGCACTCTGCTCAGCTAGCACTCTGCTCAGCCAGCACTCTGCTCAGCTAGCGCTCTGCTCAGCTAGCATTCTGCTCAGCTAGCGCTCTGCTCAGCCAGCACTCTGCTCAGCAACACTCTGCTCAGCCAGCGCTCTGCTCAGCAAGCACTCTGCTCAGCTAGCACTCTGCTCAGCCAGCACTCTGCTCAGCCACCACTCTGCTCAGCTAGCGCTCTGCTCAGCTAGCACTCTGCTCAGCCAGCACACTGCTCAGCCAGCACTCTGCTCAGCTAGCACTCTGCTCAGCTAGCACTCTGCTCAGCTAGCGCTCTGCTCAGCTAGCACTCTGCTCAGCCAGCACTCTGCTCAGCTGGCGCTCTGCTCACCTAGCACTCTGCTCAGCTAGCGCTCTGCTCAGGCAGCACTCTGTTCAGCTAGCACTCTGCTCAGCCAGCACTCTGCTCAGCTAGCGCTCTGCTCAGCTAGCGCTCTGCTCAGCTAGCATTCTGCTCAGCTAGCGCTCTGCTCAGCTAGCACTCTGCTCAGCAAGCACTCTGCTCAGCTAGCACTCTGCTCAGCTAGCGCTCTGCTCAGCTAGCGCTCTGCTCAGCAAGCACTCTGCTCATACGTCACTCTGCTCAGCCAGCACTCTGCTCCGCCAGGCTCTCTGCTCAGCCAGCACTCTGTTCAGCTAGCACTCTGCTCAGCCAGCACTCTGCTCAGCTAGCGCTCTGCTCAGCTAGCACTCTGCTCAGCCAGCACTCTAATCAGCCAGCACTCTGCTCAGCAAGCGCTCTGCTCAGCCAGCACTCTGCTCAGCTAGCGCTCTGCTCAGCTAGCACTCTGCTCAGCTAGCATTCTGCTCAGCTAGCGCTCTGCTCAGCTAGCACTCTGCTCAGCAAGCACTCTGCTCAGCTAGCGCTCTGCTCAGCTAGCACTCTGCTCAGCCAGCACTCTGCTCAGCTAACACTCTGCTCAATTAGCGCTCTGCTCAGCTAGCACTCTGCTCAGCCAGCACTCTGCTCAGCTAGCACTCTGCTCAGCTAGCGCTCTGCTCAGCCAGCGCTCTGCTCTAGCTAGCGCTCTGCTCAGATAGCATTCTGCTCAGCAAGTACTCTGCTCAGCTAGCACTCTGCTCAGCCAGCACTCTGCTCAGATAGCACTCTGCTCAGCTAGCGCTCTGCTCAGCTAGCACTCTGCTCAGGTAGAGCTCTGCTCAGCCAGCGCTCTGCTCAGCTAGCACTCTGCTCAGCTAGCACTCTGCTCAGCTTGCGCTCTGCTCAGCTAGCGCTCTGCTCAGCAAGCACTCTGCTCAGCCAGCGCTCTGATCAGCCAGCGCTCTGATCAGCAAGCACTCTGCTCAGCCAGCGCTCTGCTCAGCCAGCACTCTGCTCAGCAAGCACTCTGCTCAGCTAGCATTCTGCTCAGCTAGCACTCTGCTCAGCAAGCACTCTGCTCAGCTAGCACTCTGCTCAGCTTGCGCTCTCCTCTGCCAGCACTCTGCTCAGGCAGAATTCTGCTCGTCTAGAACTCTGCTCAGCTAGCCCTCTGCTCAGCCAGCGCTCTGCTCAGCTAGCGCTCTGCTCAGCCAGCACTCTGCTCAGCTAGCACTCTGCTCAGCCAGAACTCTGCTCAGCCAGGACTCTGCTCAGCTAGCACTCTGCTCAGCCAGCACTCTGCTCAGCTAGCACTCTCCTCAGCAAGCACTCTGCTCAGCTAGCACTCTGCTCAGCTAGCACTCTGCTCAGCAAGCACTCTGCTCAGCCAGAACTCTGCTCAGCTAGCGCTCTGCTCAGCTAGCATTCTGCTCAGCTAGCGCTCTGCTCAGCTAGCGCTCTGCTCAGCAAGCACTCTGCTCAGCTAGCGCTCTGCTCAGCTAGCACTCTGCTCAGCCAGCACTCTGCTCAGCTAGCACTCTGCTCAGCAAGCACTCTGCTCAGCTAGCGCTCTGCTCAGCTAGCACTCATGCTCACCTAGCGCTCTACTCAGCTAGCACTCTGCTCAGCTAGCGCTCTGCTCAGCTATCGCTCTGCTCAGCTAGAATTCTGCTCAGCCAGCGCTCTGCTCAGCAAGCACTCTGCTCAGCTAGCACTCTGCTCAGCCAGCACTCTGCTCAGCTAGCGCTCTGCTCAGCTAGCATTCTGCTCAGCTAGCGCTCTGCTCAGCCAGCACTCTGCTCAGCAAGCACTCTGCTCAGCCAGCGCTCTGCTCAGCAAGCACTCTGCTCAGCTAGCACTCTGCTCAGCCAGCACTCTGCTCAGCCACCACTCTGCTCAGCTAGCGCTCTGCTCAGCTAGCACTCTGCTCAGCCAGCACACTGCTCAGCCAGCACTCTGCTCAGCCAGCACTCTGCTCAGCCAGCACTCTGCTCAGCTAGCGCTCTGCTCAGCTAGCACTCTGCTCAGCCAGCACTCTGCTCAGCTGGCGCTCTGCTCACCTAGCACTCTGCTCAGCTAGCGCTCTGCTCAGGCAGCACTCTGTTCAGCTAGCACTCTGCTCAGCCAGCACTCTGCTCAGCTAGCGCTCTGCTCAGCTAGCGCTCTGCTCAGCTAGCATTCTGCTCAGCTAGCGCTCTGCTCAGCTAGCACTCTGCTCAGCAAGCACTCTGCTCAGCTAGCACTCTGCTCAGCTAGCGCTCTGCTCAGCTAGCGCTCTGCTCAGCAAGCACTCTGCTCATACGTCACTCTGCTCAGCCAGCACTCTGCTCCGCCAGGCTCTCTGCTCAGCCAGCACTCTGTTCAGCTAGCACTCTGCTCAGCCAGCACTCTGCTCAGCTAGCGCTCTGCTCAGCTAGCACTCTGCTCAGCTAGCATTCTGCTCAGCTAGCGCTCTGCTCAGCTAGCACTCTGCTCAGCAAGCACTCTGCTCAGCTAGCGCTCTGCTCAGCTAGCACTCTGCTCAGCCAGCACTCTGCTCAGCTAACACTCTGCTCAATTAGCGCTCTGCTCAGCTAGCACTCTGCTCAGCCAGCACTCTGCTCAGCTAGCGCTCAGCTCAGCCAGCACTGCTCAGCCAGCGCTCTGCTCAGCTAGCGCTCTGCTCAGATAGCATTCTGCTCAGCAAGTACTCTGCTCAGCTAGCACTCTGCTCAGCCAGCACTCTGCTCAGATAGCACTCTGCTCAGCTAGCGCTCTGCTCAGCTAGCACTCTGCTCAGGTAGAGCTCTGCTCAGCCAGCGCTCTGCTCAGCTAGCGCTCTGCTCAGCCAGCACTCTGCTCAGCCAGCGCTCTGATCAGCCAGCGCTCTGATCAGCAAGCACTCTGCTCAGCCAGCGCTCTGCTCAGCCAGCACTCTGCTCAGCAAGCACTCTGCTCAGCCAGCACTCTGCTCACATAGCACTCTGCTCAGCAAGCACTCTGCTCAGCTAGCACTCTGCTCAGCTTGCGCTCTGCTCTGCCAGCACTCTGCTCAGGCAGAATTCTGCTCGTCTAGAACTCTGCTCAGCTAGCGCTCTGCTCAGCCAGCGCTCTGCTCAGCTAGCGCTCTGCTCAGCCAGCACTCTGCTCAGCTAGCACTCTGCTCAGCCAGAACTCTGCTCAGCCAGGACTCTGCTCAGCTAGCACTCTGCTCAGCCAGCACTCTGCTCAGCTAGCACTCTGCTCAGCAAGCACTCTGCTCAGCTAGCACTCTGCTCAGCTAGCACTCTGCTCAGCAAGCACTCTGCTCAGCCAGAACTCTGCTCAGCTAGCGCTCTGCTCAGCTAGCATTCTGCTCAGCTAGCGCTCTGCTCAGCTAGCGCTCTGCTCAGCAAGCACTCTGCTCAGCAAGCGCTCTGCTCAGCTAGCACTCTGCTCAGCCAGCACTCTGCTCAGCTAGCACTCTGCTCAGCAAGCACTCTGCTCAGCTAGCGCTCTGCTCAGCTAGCACTCATGCTCACCTAGCGCTCTGCTCAGCTAGCACTCTGCTCAGCAAGCACTCTGCTCAGCCAGCCCTCTGCTCAGCCAGCGCTCTACTCAGCTAGCACTCTGCTCAGCTAGCACTCTGCTCAGCCAGCACTCTGCTCAGCCAGCACTCTGCTCAGCCAGCGCTCTGCTCAGCTAGCTCTCTGCTCCGCCAGCACTCTGCTCAGCTAGCACTCTGCCCAGCCAGCACTCTCCTCAGCTAGCACTCTGCTCAGCCAGCACTCTGCTCAGCTAGCGCTCTGCTCACCCAGTACTCTGCTCAGCTATTGCTCTGCTCAGCTAGCACTCTGATCAGCCAGCGCTCTGCTCAGCTAGCGCTCTGCTCAGCCAGCGCTCTGCTCAGCCAGCACTCTGCTCAGCCAGCACTCTGCTCACATAGCACTCTGCTCAGCAACACTCTGCTCAGTCAGCGCACTACTCAGCCAGCACTCTGCCCAGCCAGCACTCTGCTCATCAAGAACTCTGCTCAGCCAGCACTCTGCTCAGCCAGGACTCTGCTTCAGCCAGAACTCTGCTCAGCTAGCGCTCTGCTCAGCAAGCACTCTGCTCAGCCAGCACTCTGCTCAGCCAGCACTCTGCTCAGCTAGCACTCTGCTCAGCAAGCACTCTGCTCAGCTAGGATTCTGCTCAGCTAGGATTCTGCTCAGCTAGCACTCTGCTCAGCCACCGCTCTGCTCAGCAAGCACTCTGCTCAGCTAGCACTCTGCTCATGCGTCACTCTGCTCAGCCAGCACTCTGCTCCGCCAGGCTCTCTGCTCAGCCAGCACTCTGTTCAGCTAGCACTCTGCTCAGCCAGCACTCTGCTTAGCTAGCGTTCTGCTCAGCTAGCACTCTGCTCAGCCAGCACTCTGCTCAGCCAGCACTCTGCTCAGCAAGCACTCTGCTCAGCCAGCACTCTGCTCAGCCAACACTCTGCTCACATAGCACTCTGCTCAGCAACCACTCTGCTCAGTCAGCGCTCTGCTCAGCTAGCACTCTGCTCAGCTAGCGCTCTGCTCAGCCAGCACTCTGCCCAGCCAGCATTCTGCTCAGCAAGCACTCTGCTCAGCCAGCACTCTGCTCAGCCAGCACTCTGCTCAGCAAGCACTCTGCTCAGCCAGAACTCTGCTCAGCCAGAACTCTGCTCAGCTAGCACTCTGCTCAGCCAGCACTCTGCTCAGCCAGCAGTCTGCTCAGCTAGCACTCTGCTCAGCAAGCACTCTGCTCAGCTAGTACTCTGCTCAGCTAGCACTCTGCTCAGCTAGCACTCTGCTCAGCAAGCACTCTGCTCAGCCAGCACTCTGCTCAGCTGTCGCTCTGCTCAGTTAGAATTCTGCTTAGCTAGCGCTCTGCTCAGCTAGCACTCTGCTCAGCAAGCGCTCTGCTCAGCCAGCGCTCTGCTCAGCAAGCACTCTGCTCAGCTAGCACTCTGCTCAGCTAGCACTCTGCTCAGCAAGCACTCTGCTCAGCTAGCGCTCTGCTCAGCTAGCATTCTGCTCAGCTAGCGGTCTGCTCAGCTAGCACTCTGCTCAGCAAGCACTCTGCTCAGCCAGCACTCTGCTCAGCAAGCACTCTGCTCAGCTAGTACTCTGCTCAGCCAGCACTCTCCTCAGTCACCGCTCTGCTCAGTTAGCGCTCTGCTCAGCTAGGACTCTGCTCAGCCAGCACTCTGCTCAGCTAGCACTCTGCTCAGCCAGCATTCTGCTCAGCTAGCACTCTGCTCAGCTAGCGCTCTGCTCAGCTAGCACTCTGCTCAGCCAGCACTCTGCTCAGTCAGCGCTCTGCTCAGCTAGCACTCTGCTCAGCCAGCACTCTGCTCCGCCAGGCTCTCTGCTCAGCCAGCACTCTGTTCAGCTAGCACCCTGCTCAGCAAGCACTCTGCTTAGCTAGCGCTCTGCTCAGCTAGCACTCTGCTCAGCCAGCACTCTGCTCAGCTAGCGCTCTGCTCAGCTAGCACTCTGCTCAGCCTGCGCTCTGCTCAGGCAGCACTCTGTTCAGCTAGCACTCTGCTCAGCCACCACTCTGCTCAGCTAGCGCTCTGCTCAGCTATCGCTCTGCTCAGCTAGCATTCTGCTCAGATAGCGCTCTGCTCAGCTAGCACTCTGCTCACCTAGCACTCTGCTCAGCTAGCGCTCTGCTCAGCTAGAGCTCTGCTCAGCTAGCGCTCTGCTCAGCTAGCACTCTGCTCAGCTAGCACTCTGCTCAGCCAGCACTCTGCTCAGCTAGCGCTCTGCTCAGCTAGAATTCTGCTTAGCTAGCGCTCTGCTCAGCTAGCACTCTGCTCAGCAAGCACTCTGCTCAGCTAGCATTCTGCTCAGCAAGCACTCTGCTCAGCTAGCACTCTGCTCAGCTAGCACTCTGCTCAGCAAGCACTCTGCTCAGCTAGCGCTCTGCTCAGCTAGCATTCTGCTCAGCTAGCGCTCTGCTCAGCTAGCACTCTGCTCAGCAAGCACTCTGCTCAGCCAGCGCTCTGCTCAGCAAGCACTCTGCTCAGCTAGCACTCTGCTCAGCCAGCACTCTGCTCAGCTAGCGCTCTGCTCAGCTAGCGCTCTGCTCAGCTAGCACTCTGCTCAGATAGCACTCTGCCCAGCCAGCACTCTGCTCAGCTAGCACTCTGCTCAGCCAGCATTCTGCTCAGCTAGCGCTCAGCTCAGCCAGCACTCTGCTCAGCTAGCGCTCTGCTCAGTCAGCGCTCTGCTCAGCTAGCGCTCTGCTCAGCAAGCACTCTGCTCAGCAAGCACTCTGCTCAGCCAGCACTCTGCTCAGCTGTCGCTCTGCTCAGCTAGAATTCTGCTCAGCTAGCACTCTGCTCAGCTAGCACTCTGCTCAGCAAGCACTCTGCTCAGCCAGCACTCTGCTCAGCTGTCGCTCTGCTCAGCTAGAATTCTGCTTAGCTAGCGCTCTGCTCAGCTAGCACTCTGCTCAGCAAGCGCTCTGCTCAGCCAGCGCTCTGCTCAGCAAGCACTCTGCTCAGCTAGCACTCTGCTCAGCTAGCACTCTGCTCAGCAAGCACTCTGCTCAGCTAGCACTCTGCTCAGCTAGCATTCTGCTCAGCTAGCGCTCTGCTCAGCTAGCACTCTGCTCAGCAAGCACTCTGCTCAGCCAGCGCTCTGCTCAGCAAGCACTCTGCTCAGCTAGTACTCTGCTCAGCCAGCACTCTCCTCAGTCACCGCTCTGCTCAGTTAGCGCTCTGCTCAGCTAGGACTCTGCTCAGCCAGCACTCTGCTCAGCTAGCACTCTGCTCAGCCAGCATTCTGCTCAGCTAGCACTCTGCTCAGCTAGCGCTCTGCTCAGCTAGCACTCTGCTCAGCCAGCACTCTGCTCAGTCAGCGCTCTGCTCAGCTAGCACTCTGATCAGCCAGCACTCTGCTCCGCCAGGCTCTCTGCTCAGCCAGCACTCTGTTCAGCTAGCACCCTGCTCAGCAAGCACTCTGCTTAGCTAGCGCTCTGCTCAGCTAGCACTCTGCTCAGCCAGCACTCTGCTCAGCTAGCGCTCTGCTCAGCTAGCACTCTGCTCAGCCTGCGCTCTGCTCAGGCAGCACTCTGTTCAGCTAGCACTCTGCTCAGCCACCACTCTGCTCAGCTAGCGCTCTGCTCAGCTATCGCTCTGCTCAGCTAGCATTCTGCTCAGATAGCGCTCTGCTCAGCTAGCACTCTGCTCACCTAGCACTCTGCTCAGCTAGCGCTCTGCTCAGCTAGAGCTCTGCTCAGCTAGCGCTCTGCTCAGCTAGCACTCTGCTCAGCTAGCACTCTGCTCAGCCAGCACTCTGCTCAGCTATCGCTCTGCTCAGCTAGAATTCTGCTTAGCTAGCGCTCTGCTCAGCTAGCACTCTGCTCAGCAAGCACTCTGCTCAGCTAGCATTCTGCTCAGCAAGCACTCTGCTCAGCTAGCACTCTGCTCAGCTAGCACTCTGCTCAGCAAGCACTCTGCTCAGCTAGCGCTCTGCTCAGCTAGCATTCTGCTCAGCTAGCGCTCTGCTCAGCTAGCACTCTGCTCAGCAAGCACTCTGCTCAGCCAGCGCTCTGCTCAGCAAGCACTCTGCTCAGCTAGCACTCTGCTCAGCCAGCACTCTGCTCAGCTAGCGCTCTGCTCAGCTAGCACTCTGCTCAGATAGCACTCTGCCCAGCCAGCACTCTGCTCAGCTAGCACTCTGCTCAGCCAGCATTCTGCTCAGCTAGCGCTCAGCTCAGCCAGCACTCTGCTCAGCTAGCGCTCTGCTCAGTCAGCGCTCTGCTCAGCTAGCGCTCTGCTCAGCAAGCACTCTGCTCAGCTAGCACTCTGCTCAGCCAGCACTCTGCTCAGCCACCGCTCTGCTCAGCTAGCACTCTGCTCAGCCACCGCTCTACTCAGCTAGCGCTCTGCTCAGCTAGCACTCTGCTCAGATAGCACTCTGCCCAGCCAGCACTCTGCTCAGCTAGCGCTCTGCTCAGCTAGCATTCTGCTCAGCTAGCGCTCTGCTCAGCCAGCACTCTGCTCAGCAAGCACTCTGCTCAGCCAGCGCTCTGCTCAGCAAGCACTCTGCTCAGCTAGCACTCTGCTCAGCCAGCACTCTGCTCAGCCACCACTCTGCTCAGCTAGCACTCTGCTCAGCCACCGCTCTGCTCAGCTAGCGCTCTGCTCAGCTAGCACTCTGCTCAGCCAGCACACTGCTCAGCCAGCACTCTGCTCAGCTAGCACTCTGCTCAGCCAGCACTCTGCTCAGCTAGCGCTCTGCTCAGCTAGCACTCTGCTCAGCTAGCGCTCTGCTCAGGCAGCACTCTGTTCAGCTAGCACTCTGCTCAGCCAGCACTCTGCTCAGCTAGCGCTCTGCTCAGCTAGCGCTCTGCTCAGCTAGCATTCTGCTCAGCTAGCGCTCTGCTCAGCTAGCACTCTGCTCAGCAAGCACTCTGCTCAGCTAGCGCTCTGCTCAGCTAGCACGCTGCTCAGCATCACTCTGCTCATACGTCACTCTGCTCAGCCAGCACTCTGCTCCGCCAGGCTCTCTGCTCAGCCAGCACTCTGTTCAGCTAGCACTCTGCTCAGCCAGCACTCTGCTCAGCTAGCGCTCTGCTCAGCTAGCGCTCTGCTCAGCCAGCACTCTAATCAACCAGCACTCTGCTCAGCAAGCGCTCTGCTCAGCCAGCACTCTGCTCAGCTAGCGCTCTGCTCAGCTACCACTCTGCTCAGCTAGCATTCTGCTCAGCTAGCGCTCTGCTCAGCTAGCACTCTGCTCAGCAAGCACTCTGCTCAGCTAGCACTCTGCTCAGCTAGCACTCTGCTCAGCCAGCACTCTGCTCAGCTAACACTCTGCTCAATTAGCGCTCTGCTCAGCTAGCACTCTGCTCAGCCAGCACTCTGCTCAGCTTGCACTCTGCTCAGCTAGCGCTCTGCTCAGCCAGCGCTCTGCTCAGCTAGCGCTCTGCTCAGCAAGCACTCTGCTCAGCCAGCGCTCTGATCAGCCAGCGCTCTGATCAGCAAGCACTCTGCTCAGCCAGCGCTCTGCTCAGCCAGCACTCTGCTTAGCAAGCACACTGCTCAGCTAGCATTCTGATCAGCTAGCACTCTGCTCAGCAAGCACTCTGCTCAGCTAGCACTCTGCTCAGCTTGCGCTCTGCTCTGCCAGCACTCTGCTCAGGCAGTATTCTGCTCGTCTAGAACTCTGCTCAGCTAGCGCTCTGCTCAGCCAGCGCTCTGCTCAGCTAGCGCTCTGCTCAGCCAGCACTCTGCTCAGCCAGCACTCTGCTCAGCCAGAACTCTGCTCAGCCAGGACTCTGCTCAGCTAGCACTCTGCTCAGCCAGCACTCTGCTCAGCTAGCACTCTGCTCAGCAAGCACTCTGCTCAGCAAGCACTCTGCTCAGCTAGCACTCTGCTCAGCAAGCACTCTGCTCAGCCAGCACTCTGCTCAGCTAGCGCTCTGCTCAGCTAGCATTCTGCTCAGCTAGCGCTCTGCTCAGCTAGCGCTCTGCTCAGCAAGAACTCTGCTCAGCTAGCGCTCTGCTCAGCTAGCACTCTGCTCAGCCAGCACACTCTGCTCAGATAGCACTCTGCTCAGCTAGCACTCTGCTCAGCTAGCGCTCTGCTCAGCAAGCACTCATGCTCACCTAGCGCTCTGCTCAGCTAGCACTCTGCTCAGCAAGCACTCTGCTCAGCCAGCGCTCTGCTCAGCCAGCGCTCTACTCAGCTAGCACTCTGCTCATACGTCACTCTGCTCAGCCAGCACTCTGCTCAGCCAGCACTCTGCTCAGCCAGCGCTCTGCTCAGCTAGCGCTCTTCTCCGCCAGCACTCTGCTCAGCTAGCACTCTGCCCAGCCAGCACTCTCCTCAGCTAGCACTCTGCTCAGCCAGCACTCTGCTCAGCTAGCGCTCTGCTCACCCAGTACTCTGCTCAGCTATCGCTCTGCTCAGCTAGCACTCTGATCAGCCAGCGCTCTGCTCAGCTAGCGCTCTGCTCAGCCAGCGCTCTGCTCAGCCAGCACTCTGCTCAGCCAGCACTCTGCTCACATAGCACTCTGCTCAGCAAGCACTCTGCTCAGTCAGCGCACTACTCAGCCAGCACTCTGCCCAGCCAGCACTCTGCTCATCAAGAACTCTGCTCAGCCAGCACTCTGCTCAGCCAGGACTCTGCTTCAGCCAGAACTCTGCTCAGCTAGCGCTCTACTCAGCAAGCACTCTGCTCAGCAAGCACTCTGCTCAGCCAGCACTCTGCTCAGCTAGCACTCTGCTCAGCAAGCACTCTACTCAGCTAGGATTATGCTCAGCTAGCACTCTGCTCAGCCACCGCTCTGCTCAGCAAGCACTCTGCTCAGCTAGCAATCTGCTCATGCGTCACTCTGCTCAGCCAGCACTCTGCTCCGCCAGGCTCTCTGCTCAGCCAGCACTCTGTTCAGCTAGCACTCTGCTCAGCCAGCACTCTGCTCAGCTAGCGCTCTGCTCAGCAAGCACTCTGCTCAGCCAGCACTCTGCTCAGCCAGCACTCTGCTCAGCAACCACTCTGCTCAGTCAGCGCTCTGCTCAGCTAGCACTCTGCTCAGCTAGCACTCTGCTCAGCTAGCGCTCTGCTCAGCCAGCACTCTGCCCAGCCAGCATTCTGCTCAGCAAGCACTCTGCTCAGCCAGCACTCTGCTCAGCCAGCACTCTGCTCAGCAAGCACTCTGCTCAGCCAGAACTCTGCTCAGCCAGAACTCTGCTCAGCTAGCACACTGCTCAGCCAGCACTCTGCTCAGCCAGCAGTCTGCTCAGCTAGCACTCTGCTCAGCAAGCACTCTGCTCAGCTAGTACTCTGCTCAGCTAGCACTCTGCTCAGCTAGCACTCTGCTCAGCAAGCACTCTGCTCAGCCAGCACTCTGCTCAGCTGTCGCTCTGCTCAGCTAGAATTCTGCTTAGCTAGCGCTCTGCTCAGCTAGCACTCTGCTGAGCAAGCGCTCTGCTCAGCAAGCACTCTGCTCAGCCACCGCTCTGCTCAGCTAGCACTCTGCTCAGCTAGCACTCTGCTCAGCAAGCACTCTGCTCAGCTAGCGCTCTGCTCAGCTAGCGCTCTGCTCAGCTAGCGCTCTGCTCAGCTAGCACTCTGCTCAGCAAGCACTCTGCTCAGCTAGTACTCTGCTCAGCCAGCACTCTGCTCAGTCACCGCTCTGCTCAGTTAGCGCGCTCTGCTCAGCTAGGACTCTGCTCAGCCAGCACTCTGCTCAGCTAGCACTCTGCTCAGCCAGCATTCTGCTCAGCTAGCGCTCTGCTCAGCTAGCGCTCTGCTCAGCTAGCACTCTGCTCAGCCAGCACTCTGCTCAGTCAGCGCTCTGCTCAGCTAGCACTCTGATCAGCCAGCACTCTGCTCCGCCAGGCTCTCTGCTCAGCCAGCACTCTGTTCAGCTAGCACCCTGCTCAGCAAGCACTCTGCTTAGCTAGCGCTCTGCTCAGCTAGCACTCTGCTCAGCCAGCACTCTGCTCAGCTAGCGCTCTGCTCAGCTAGCACTCTGCTCAGCTAGCGCTCTGCTCAGGCAGCACTCTGTTCAGCTAGCACTCTGCTCAGCCAGCACTCTGCTCAGCTAGCGCTCTGCTCAGCTATCGCTCTGCTCAGCTAGATCTGCTCAGATAGCGCTCTGCTCAGCTAGCACTCTGCTCAGCCAGCACTCTGCTCAGCCAGCACTCTGCTCAGCTATCGCTCTGCTCAGCTAGAATTCTGCTTAGCTAGCACTCTGCTCATCTAGCACTCTGCTCAGCAAGCACTCTGCTCAGCCAGCGCTCTGCTCAGCAAGCACTCTGCTCAGCTAGCACTCTGCTCAGCTAGCACTCTGCTCAGCTAGCACTCTGCTCAGCAAGCACTCTGCTCAGCTAGCGCTCTGCTCAGCTAGCATTCTGCTCAGCTAGCGCTCTGCTCAGCTAGCACTCTGCTCAGCAAGCACTCTGCTCAGCCAGCGCTCTGCTCAGCAAGCACTCTGCTCAGCTAGCACTCTGCTCAGCCAGCACTCTGCTCAACTAGCGCTCTGCTCAGCTAGCACTCTGATCAGATAGCACTCTGCCCAGCCAGCACTCTGCTCAGCTAGCACTCTGCTCAGCCAGCATTCTGCTCAGCTAGCGCTCAGCTCAGCCAGCACTCTGCTCAGCTAGCGCTCTGCTCAGTCAGTGCTCTGCTCAGCTAGCGCTCTGCTCAGCAAGCACTCTGCTCAGCTAGCACTCTGCTCAGCCAGCACTCTGCTCAGCCACCGCTCTGCTCAGCTAGCACTCTGCTCAGCCACCGCTCTACTCAGCTAGCGCTCTGCTCAGCTAGCACTCTGCTCAGATAGCACTCTGCCCAGCCAGCACTCTGCTCAGCTAGCACTCTGCTCAGCCAGCACTCTGCCCAGCCAGCACTCTGCTCAGCTAGCACTCTGCTCAGCAAGCACTCTGCTCAGTCAGCGCTCTTCTCAGCTATCACTCTGCTCAGCTAGCGCTCTGCTCAGCCAGCACTCTGCCCAGCCAGCACTCTGCTCAGCAAGCACTCTGCTCAGCCAGCACTCTGCTCAGCCAGCACTCTGATCAGCAAGCACTCTGCTCAGCCAGCACTCTGCTCAGCCAGAACTCTGCTCAGCTAGCACTCTTCTCAGCCAGCACTCTGCTCAGCCAGCAGTCTGCTCAGCAAGCACTCTGCTCAGCCAGCACTCTGCTCAGCCAGCACTCTGCTCAGCAAGCACTCTGCTCAGCCAGCACTCTGCTCAGCCAGAACTCTGCTCAGCTAGCACTCTGCTCAGCCAGCACTCTGCTCAGCCAGCAGTCTGCTCAGCTAGCACTCTGCTCAGCAAGCACTCTGCTCAGCTAGGACGCTGCTCAGCTAGCACTCTGCTCAGCTAGCACTCTGCTCAGCAAGCACTCTGCTCAGCTAGCGCTCTGCTCAGCTATCGCTCTGCTCAGCTAGAATTCTGCTCAGCTAGCGCTCTTCTCAGCTAGCACTCTGCTCAGCTGTCGCTCTGCTCAGCTAGAATTCTGCTTAGCTAGCGCTCTGCTCAGCTAGCACTCTGCTGAGCAAGCGCTCTGCTCAGCCAGCGCTCTGCTCAGCAAGCACTCTGCTCAGCTAGCACTCTGCTCAGCTAGCACTCTGCTCAGCAAGCACTCTGCTCAGCTAGCGCTCTGCTCAGCTAGCGCTCTGCTCAGCTAGCACTCTGCTCAGCAAGCACTCTGCTCAGCTAGTACTCTGCTCAGCCAGCACTCTGCTCAGTCACCGCTCTGCTCAGTTAGCGCTCTGCTCAGCTAGGACTCTGCTCAGCCAGCACTCTGCTCAGCTAGCACTCTGCTCAGCCAGCATTCTGCTCAGCTAGCGCTCTGCTCAGCTAGCGCTCTGCTCAGCTAGCACTCTGCTCAGCCAGCACTCTGCTCAGTCAGCGCTCTGCTCAGCTAGCACTCTGATCAGCCAGCACTCTGCTCCGCCAGGCTCTCTGCTCAGCCAGCACTCTGTTCAGCTAGCACCCTGCTCAGCAAGCACTCTGCTTAGCTAGCGCTCTGCTCAGCTAGCACTCTGCTCAGCCAGCACTCTGCTCAGCTAGCGCTCTGCTCAGCTAGCACTCTGCTCAGCTAGCGCTCTGCTCAGGCAGCACTCTGTTCAGCTAGCACTCTGCTCAGCCAGCACTCTGCTCAGCTAGCGCTCTGCTCAGCTATCGCTCTGCTCAGCTAGCATTCTGCTCAGCTATCGCTCTGCTCAGCTAGAATTCTGCTTAGCTAGCGCTCTGCTCATCTAGCACTCTGCTCAGCAAGCACTCTGCTCAGCCAGCGCTCTGCTCAGCAAGCACTCTGCTCAGCTAGCACTCTGCTCAGCTAGCACTCTGCTCAGCAAGCACTCTGCTCAGCTAGCGCTCTGCTCAGCTAGCATTCTGCTCAGCTAGCGCTCTGCTCAGCTAGCACTCTGCTCAGCAAGCACTCTGCTCAGCCAGCGCTCTGCTCAGCAAGCACTCTGCTCAGCTAGCACTCTGCTCAGCCAGCACTCTGCTCAGCTAGCGCTCTGCTCAGCTAGCACTCTGATCAGATAGCACTCTGCCCAGCCAGCACTCTGCTCAGCTAGCACTCTGCTCAGCCAGCATTCTGCTCAGCTAGCGCTCAGCTCAGCCAGCACTCTGCTCAGCTAGCGCTCTGCTCAGTCAGTGCTCTGCTCAGCTAGCGCTCTGCTCAGCAAGCACTTCTTGCTCAGCTAGCACTCTGCTCAGCCAGCACTCTGCTCAGCCACCGCTCTGCTCAGCTAGCACTCTGCTCAGCCACCGCTCTACTCAGCTAGCGCTCTGCTCAGCTAGCACTCTGCTCAGATAGCACTCTGCCCAGCCAGCACTCTGCTCAGCTAGCACTCTGCTCAGCCAGCACTCTGCCCAGCCAGCACTCTGCTCAGCTAGCACTCTGCTCAGCAAGCACTCTGCTCAGTCAGCGCTCTTCTCAGCTAGCACTCTGCTCAGCTAGCGCTCTGCTCAGCCAGCACTCTGCCCAGCCAGCACTCTGCTCAGCAAGCACTCTGCTCAGCCAGCACTCTGCTCAGCCAGCACTCTGATCAGCAAGCACTCTGCTCAGCCAGCACTCTGCTCAGCCAGAACTCTGCTCAGCTAGCACTCTTCTCAGCCAGCACTCTGCTCAGCCAGCAGTCTGCTCAGCAAGCACTCTGCTCAGCCAGCACTCTGCTCAGCCAGCACTCTGCTCAGCAAGCACTCTGCTCAGCCAGCACTCTGCTCAGCCAGAACTCTGCTCAGCTAGCACTCTGCTCAGCCAGCACTCTGCTCAGCCAGCAGTCTGCTCAGCTAGCACTCTGCTCAGCAAGCACTCTGCTCAGCTAGGACGCTGCTCAGCTAGCACTCTGCTCAGCTAGCACTCTGCTCAGCAAGCACTCTGCTCAGCTAGCGCTCTGCTCAGCTATCGCTCTGCTCAGCTAGAATTCTGCTCAGCTAGCGCTCTTCTCAGCTAGCACTCTGCTCAGCAAGCGCCCTGCTCAGCCAGCGCTCTGCTCAGCAAGCACTCTGCTCAGCCAGCACTCTGCTCAGCCAGCACTCTGATCAGCAAGCACTCTGCTCAGCCAGCACTCTGCTCAGCTAGCGCTCTGCTCAGCTAGCACTCTTCTCAGCCACCACTCTGCTCAGCCAGCAGTCTGCTCAGCAAGCACTCTGCTCAGCCAGCACTCTGCTCAGCCAGCACTCTGCTCAGCAAGCACTCTGCTCAGCCAGCACTCTGCTCAGCCAGAACTCTGCTCAGCTAGCACTCTGCTCAGCCAGCACTCTGCTCAGCCAGCAGTCTGCTCAGCTAGCACTCTGCTCAGCAAGCACTCTGCTCAGCTAGGACGCTGCTCAGCTAGCACTCTGCTCAGCTAGCACTCTGCTCAGCAAGCACTCTGCTCAGCTAGCGCTCTGCTCAGCTATCGCTCTGCTCAGCTAGAATTCTGCTCAGCTAGCGCTCTTCTCAGCTAGCACTCTGCTCAGCAAGCGCCCTGCTCAGCCAGCGCTCTGCTCAGCAAGCACTCTGCTCAGCTAGCACTCTGCTCAGCCACCGCTCTGCTCAGCTAGCGCTCTGCTCAGCTAGCACTCTGCTCAGTCAGCACACTGCTCAGCCTGCACTCTGCTCAGCTAGCACTCTGCTCAGCCAGAACTCTGCTCAGCTAGCACTCTGCTCAGCCAGCACTCTGCTCAGCCAGCAGTCTGCTCAGCTAGCACTCTGCTCAGCAAGCACTCTGCTCAGCTAGGACGCTGCTCAGCTAGCACTCTGCTCAGATAGCACTCTGCTCAGCAAGCACTCTGCTCAGCTAGCGCTCTGCTCAGCTATCGCTCTGCTCAGCTAGAATTCTGCTCAGCTAGCGCTCTTCTCAGCTAGCACTCTGCTCAGCAAGCACCCTTCTCAGCCAGCGCTCTGCTCAGCAAGCACTCTGCTCAGCTAGCACTCTGCTCAGCCAGCACTCTGCTCAGCTAGCACTCTGCTCAGCCAGCACACTGCTCAGCCAGCACTCTGCTCAGCTAGCACTCTGCTCAGCCAGCACTCTGCTCAGCTAGCACACTGCTCAGCTAGCACTCTGCTCAGCTAGCGCTCTGCTCAGGCAGCACTCTGTTCAGCTAGCACTCTGCTCAGCCAGCACTCTGCTCAGCTAGCGCTCTGCTCAGCTAGCGCTCTGCTCAGCCAGCGCTCTGCTCAGGCAGCACTCTGCTCAGCTAGCACTCTGCTCAGCAAGCACTCTGCTCAGCTACCGCTCTGCTCAGCTAGCACTCTGCTCAGCCAGCACTCTGCTCAGCTACCGCTCTGCTCAGCTAGCGCTCTGCTCAGCCAGCAGACTGCTTAGCCAGCACTCTGCTCAGCTAACACTCTGCTCAATTAGCGCTCTGCTCAGCCATCGCTCTGCTCAGCTAGCGCTCTGCTCAGCAAGCACTCTGCTCAGCAAGCACTCTGCTCAGCTAGCGCTCTGCTCAGCCGTCACTCTGCTCAGCCAGCGCTCTGATCAGCAAGCACTCTGTTCAGCCAGCGCTCTGCTCACCTAGCGCTCTGCTCAGCCAGCACTCTGCTCAGCCAGCACTCTGCTCAGCCAGCACTCTGCTCACATAGCACTCTGATCAGCAAGCGCTCTGCTCAGCCAGCATTCTGTTCAGCTAGCACTCTGCTCAGCCAGCGCTCTGCTCAGCTAGCACTCTGCTCAGCTAGCGCTCTGCTCATCTAGCACAATGCTCAGATAGCGCACTGCTCAGCCAGCGCTCTGCTCAGCCAGCGCTCTGCTCAGCTAGCACTCTGCTCAGCTAGCGCTCTGCTCAGCCAACACTCTGCTCAGCTAGCACTCTGCTCAGCAAGCACTCTGCTCAGCTAGCGCTCTGCTCAGCTAGCATTCTGCTCAGCTAGAGCTCTGCTCAGCTAGCGCTCTGCTCATCCAGCACTCTGCTCAGCTACCGCTCTGCTCAGCTAGCGCTCTGCTCAGCCAGCAGACTGCTCAGCAAGCACTCTGCTCAGCTAACACTCTGCTCAATTAGCGCTCTGCTCAGCCATCGCTCTGCTCAGCTAGCGCTCTGCTCAGCAAGCACTCTGCTCAGCAAGCACTCTGCTCAGCTAGCGCTCTGCTCAGCCGTCACTCTGCTCAGCCAGCGCTCTGATCAGCAAGCACTCTGTTCAGCCAGCGCTCTGCTCACCTAGCGCTCTGCTCAGCCAGCACTCTGCTCAGCCAGCACTCTGCTCAGCCAGCACTCTGCTCACATAGCACTCTGATCAGCAAGCGCTCTGCTCAGCCAGCACTCTGTTCAGCTAGCACTCTGCTCAGCCAGCGCTCTGCTCAGCTAGCACTCTGCTCAGCTAGCGCTCTGCTCATCTAGCACAATGCTCAGATAGCGCACTGCTCAGCCAGCGCTCTGCTCAGCCAGCGCTCTGCTCAGCTAGCACTCTGCTCAGCTAGCGCTCTGCTCTAGCCAACACTCTGCTCAGCTAGCACTCTGCTCAGCAAGCACTCTGCTCAGCTAGCGCTCTGCTCAGCTAGCATTCTGCTCAGCTAGAGCTCTGCTCAGCTATCACTCTGCTCAGCAAGCGCTCTGCTCAGCTAGCGCTCTGCTCAGCAAGCACTCTGCTCAGCTAGCACTCTGCTCAGCTAGCACTCTGCTCAGCAAGCACTCTGCTCAGCTAGCGCTCTGCTCAGCTAGCATTCTGCTCAGCTAGCGCTCTGCTCAGCTAGCACTCTGCTCAGCAAGCACTCTGCTCAGCCAGCGCTCTGCTCAGCAAGCACTCTGCTCAGCTAGTACTCTGCTCAGCCAGCACTCTGCTCAGTCATCGCTCTGCTCAGCTAGCACTCTGCTCAGCAAGCACTCTGCCCAGCCAGCACTCTGCTCAGCTAGCACTCTGCTCAGCTAGCGCTCTGCTCAGCTATCGCTCTGCTCAGCTAGAATTCTGCTCAGCTAGCGCTCTTCTCAGCTAGCACTCTGCTCAGCAAGCGCCCTGCTCAGCCAGCGCTCTGCTCAGCAAGCACTCTGCTCAGCTAGCACTCTTCTCAGCCAGCACTCTGCTCAGCTAGCGCTCTGCTCAGCTAGCATTCTGCTCAGCTAGTGCTCTGCTCAGCCAGCACTCTGCTCAGCAAGCAATCTGCTCAGCCAGCGCTCTGCTCAGCAAGCACTCTGCTCAGCTAGCACTCTGCTCAGCCACCGCTCTGCTCAGCTAGCGCTCTGCTCAGCTAGCACTCTGCTCAGTCAGCACACTGCTCAGCCTGCACTCTGCTCAGCTAGCACTCTGCTCAGCCAGAACTCTGCTCAGCTAGCACTCTGCTCAGCCAGCACTCTGCTCAGCCAGCAGTCTGCTCAGCTAGCACTCTGCTCAGCAAGCACTCTGCTCAGCTAGGACGCTGCTCAGCTAGCACTCTGCTCAGCTAGCACTCTGCTCAGCAAGCACTCTGCTCAGCTAGCGCTCTGCTCAGCTATCGCTCTGCTCAGCTAGAATTCTGCTCAGCTAGCGCTCTTCTCAGCTAGCACTCTGCTCAGCAAGCACCCTGCTCAGCCAGCGCTCTGCTCAGCAAGCACTCTGCTCAGCTAGCACTCTGCTCAGCCAGCACTCTGCTCAGCTAGCGCTCTGCTCAGCTAGCATTCTGCTCAGCTAGCGCTCTGCTCAGCCAGCACACTGCTCAGCAAGCACTCTGCTCAGCCAGCACTCTGCTCAGCAAGCACTCTGCTCAGCTAGCACTCTGCTCAGCCAGCACTCTGCTCAGCCACCACTCTGCTCAGCTAGCACTCTGCTCAGCCAGCGCTCTGCTCAGCTAGCGCTCTGCTCAGCTAGCACTCTGCTCAGCCAGCACACTGCTCAGCCAGCGCTCTGCTCAGCTAGCACTCTGCTCAGCCAGCACTCTGCTCAGCTAGCACACTGCTCAGCTAGCACTCTGCTCAGCTAGCGCTCTGCTCAGGCAGCACTCTGTTCAGCTAGCACTCTGCTCAGCCAGCACTCTGCTCAGCTAGCGCTCTGCTCAGCTAGCGCTCTGCTCAGCCAGCGCTCTGCTCAGCTAGCACTCTGCTCAGCAAGCACTCTGCTCATACGTCACTCTGCTCATACGTCACTCTGCTCAGCCAGCACTCTGCTCCGCCAGGCTCTCTGCTCAGCCAGCACTCTGTTCAGCTAGCACTCTGCTCAGCCAGCACTCTGCTCAGCTAGCGCTCTGCTCAGCTAGCACTCTGCTCAGCCAGCACTCTAATCAGCCAGCACTCTGCTCAGCCAGCGCTCTGCTCAGCCAGCACTGCTCAGCTAGCGCTCTGCTCAGCTAGCACTCTGCTCAGCTAGCATTCTGCTCAGCTAGCGCTCTGCTCAGCTAGCACTCTGCTCAGCAAGCACTCTGCTCAGCTAGCGCTCTGCTCAGCTAGAACTCTGCTCAGCCAGCACTCTGCTCAGCTAACACTCTGCTCAATTAGCGCTCTGCTCAGCTAGCACTCTGCTCAGCCAGCACTCTGCTCAGCTAGCACTCTGCTCAGCTAGCACTCTGCTCAGCTAGCGCTCTGCTCAGCCAGCGCTCTGCTCAGCTAGCACTCTGCTCAGATAGCATTCTGCTCAGCAAGTACTCTGCTCAGCTAGCACTCTGCTCAGCTAGCACTCTGCTCAGCTAGCACTCTGCTCAGCTAGCGCTCTGCTCAGCTAGCACTCTGCTCAGGTAGAGCTCTGCTCAGCCAGCGCTCTGCTCAGCTAGCACTCTGCTCAGCTAGCACTCTGCTCAGCTTGCGCTCTGCTCAGCTAGCGCTCTGCTCAGCCGTCACTCTGCTCAGCCAGCGCTCTGATCAGCCAGCGCTCTGATCAGCAAGCACTCTGCTCAGCCAGCGCTCTGCTCAGCCAGCACTCTGCTCAGCAAGCACTCTGCTCAGCTAGCATTCTGCTCAGCTAGCACTCTGCTCAGCAAGCACTCTGCTCAGCTAGCACTCTGCTCAGCTTGCGCTCTGCTCTGCCAGCACTCTGCTCAGGCAGAATTCTGCTCGTCTAGAACTCTGCTCAGCTAGCGCTCTGCTCAGCCAGCGCTCTGCTCAGCTAGCGCTCTGCTCAGCTTGCGCTCTGCTCAGCCAGCACTCTGCTCAGCCAGAACTCTGCTCAGCTAGCACTCTGCTCAGCTAGCACTCTGCTCAGCCAGCACTCTGCTCAGCAAGCACTCTGCTCAGCAAGCACTCTGCTCAGCTAGCACTCTGCTCAGCTAGCACTCTGCTCAGCAAGCACTCTGCTCAGCCAGCACTCTGCTCAGCTAGCGCTCTGCTCAGCTAGCATTCTGCTCAGCTAGCGCTCTGCTCAGCTAGCGCTCTGCTCAGCAAGCACTCTGCTCACCTACCGCTCTGCTCAGCTAGCACTCTGCTCAGCCAGCACTCTGCTCAGCTACCGCTCTGCTCAGCTAGCGCTCTGCTCAGCCAGCAGACTGCTTAGCCAGCACTCTGCTCAGCTAACACTCTGCTCAATTAGCGCTCTGCTCAGCCATCGCTCTGCTCAGCTAGCGCTCTGCTCAGCAAGCACTCTGCTCAGCAAGCACTCTGCTCAGCTAGCGCTCTGCTCAGCCGTCACTCTGCTCAGCCAGCGCTCTGATCAGCAAGCACTCTGTTCAGCCAGCGCTCTGCTCACCTAGCGCTCTGCTCAGCCAGCACTCTGCTCAGCCAGCACTCTGCTCAGCCAGCACTCTGCTCACATAGCACTCTGATCAGCAAGCGCTCTGCTCAGCCAGCACTCTGTTCAGCTAGCACTCTGCTCAGCCAGCGCTCTGCTCAGCTAGCACTCTGCTCAGCTAGCGCTCTGCTCATCTAGCACAATGCTCAGATAGCGCACTGCTCAGCCAGCGCTCTGCTCAGCCAGCGCTCTGCTCAGCTAGCACTCTGCTCAGCTAGCACTCTGCTCAGCTTGCGCTCTGCTCAGCTAGCGCTCTGCTCAGCCGTCACTCTGCTCAGCCAGCGCTCTGATCAGCCAGCGCTCTGATCAGCAAGCACTCTGCTCAGCCAGCGCTCTGCTCAGCCAGCACTCTGCTCAGCAAGCACTCTGCTCAGCTAGCATTCTGCTCAGCTTGCACTCTGCTCAGCAAGCACTCTGCTCAGCTAGCACTCTGCTCAGCTTGCGCTCTGCTCTGCCAGCACTCTGCTCAGGCAGAATTCTGCTCGTCTAGAACTCTGCTCAGCTAGCGCTCTGCTCAGCCAGCGCTCTGCTCAGCTAGCGCTCTGCTCAGCCAGCACTCTGCTCAGCCAGCACTCTGCTCAGCCAGAACTCTGCTCAGCTAGCACTCTGCTCAGCTAGCACTCTGCTCAGCCAGCACTCTGCTCAGCTAGCACTCTGCTCAGCAAGCACTCTGCTTAGCTAGCACTCTGCTCAGCTAGCACTCTTCTCAGCAAGCACTCTGCTCAGCCAGCACTCTGCTCAGCTAGCGCTCTGCTCAGCTAGCATTCTGCTCAGCTAGCGCTCTGCTCAGCTAGCGCTCTGCTCAGCAAGCACTCTGCTCAGCTACCGCTCTGCTCAGCTAGCACTCTGCTCAGCCAGCACTCTGCTCAGCTACCGCTCTGCTCAGCTAGCGCTCTGCTCAGCCAGCAGACTGCTTAGCCAGCACTCTGCTCAGCTAACACTCTGCTCAATTAGCGCTCTGCTCAGCCATCGCTCTGCTCAGCTAGCGCTCTGCTCAGCAAGCACTCTGCTCAGCAAGCACTCTGCTCAGCTAGCGCTCTGCTCAGCCGTCACTCTGCTCAGCCAGCGCTCTGATCAGCAAGCACTCTGCTCAGCCAGCGCTCTGCTCACCTAGCGCTCTGCTCAGCCAGCACTCTGCTCAGCCAGCACTCTGCTCAGCCAGCACTCTACTCACATAGCACTCTGATCAGCAAGCGCTCTGCTCAGCCAGCACTCTGTTCAGCTAGCACTCTGCTCAGCCAGCGCTCTGCTCAGCTAGCACTCTGCTCAGCTAGCGCTCTGCTCATCTAGCACAATGCTCAGATAGCGCACTGCTCAGCCAGCGCTCTGCTCAGCCAGCGCTCTGCTCAGCTAGCACTCTGCTCAGCTAGCGCTCTGCTCAGCCAACACTCTGCTCAGCTAGCACTCTGCTCAGCAAGCACTCTGCTCAGCTAGCGCTCTGCTCAGCTAGCATTCTGCTCAGCTAGAGCTCTGCTCAGCCAGCGCTCTGCTCATCCAGCACTCTGCTCAGGTACCGCTCTGCTCAGCTAGCGCTCTGCTCAGCCAGCAGACTGCTCAGCAAGCACTCTGCTCAGCTAACACTCTGCTCAATTAGCGCTCTGCTCAGCCATCGCTCTGCTCAGCTAGCGCTCTGCTCAGCAAGCACTCTGCTCAGCAAGCACTCTGCTCAGCTAGCGCTCTGCTCAGCCGTCACTCTGCTCAGCCAGCGCTCTGATCAGCAAGCACTCTGTTCAGCCAGCGCTCTGCTCACCTAGCGCTCTGCTCAGCCAGCACTCTGCTCAGCCAGCACTCTGCTCAGCCAGCACTCTGCTCACATAGCACTCTGATCAGCAAGCGCTCTGCTCAGCCAGCACTCTGTTCAGCTAGCACTCTGCTCAGCCAGCGCTCTGCTCAGCTAGCACTCTGCTCAGCTAGCGCTCTGCTCATCTAGCACAATGCTCAGATAGCGCACTGCTCAGCCAGCGCTCTGCTCAGCCAGCGCTCTGCTCAGCTAGCACTCTGCTCAGCTAGCGCTCTGCTCAGCCAACACTCTGCTCAGCTAGCACTCTGCTCAGCAAGCACTCTGCTCAGCTAGCGCTCTGCTCAGCTAGAATTCTGCTCAGCTAGAGCTCTGCTCAGCTATCACTCTGCTCAGCAAGCGCTCTGCTCAGCCAGCGCTCTGCTCAGCAAGCACTCTGCTCAGCTAGCACTCTGCTCAGCTAGCACTCTGCTCAGCAAGCACTCTGCTCAGCTAGCGCTCTGCTCAGCTAGCATTCTGCTCAGCTAGCGCTCTGCTCAGCTAGCACTCTGCTCAGCAAGCACTCTGCTCAGCCAGCGCTCTGCTCAGCAAGCACTCTGCTCAGCTAGTACTCTGCTCAGCCAGCACTCTGCTCAGTCACCGCTCTGCTCAGCTAGCACTCTGCTCAGATAGAACTCTGCCCAGCCAGCACTCTGCTCAGCTAGCACTCTGCTCAGCCAGCATTCTGCTCAGCTAGCGCTCTGCTCAGCTATCACTCTGCTGAGCTAGCGCTCTGCTCAGTCAGCGCTCTGCTCAGCTAGCACTCTGATCAGCCAGCACTCTGCTCCTCCAGGCTCTCTGCTCAGCCAGCACTCTGTTCAGCTAGCACCCTGCTCAGCAAGCGCTCTGCTTAACTAGCGCTCTGCTCAGCTAGCGCTCTGCTCAGCAAGCACTCTGCTCAGCTAGCACTCTGCTCAGCCAGCACTCTGCTCAGCCACCGCTCTGCTCAGCTAGCACTCTGCTCAGCCACCGCTCTGCTCAGCTAGCGCTCTGCTCAGCTAGCACTCTGCTCAGATAGCACTCTGCCCAGCCAGCACTCTGCTCAGCTAGCACTCTGCTCAGATAGCACTCTGCCCAGCCAGCACTCTGCTCAGCAAGCACTCTGCTCAGCCAGCACTCTGCTCAGCCAGCACTCTGCTCAGCAAGCACTCTGCTCAGCCAGCGCTCTGCTCAGCCAGAACTCTGCTCAGCTAGCACTCTGCTCAGCCAGCACTCTGCTCAGCCAGCAGTCTGCTCAGCTAGCACTCTGCTCAGCAAGCACTCTGCTTAGCTAGGACGCTGCTCAGCTAGCACTCTGCTCAGCTAGCACTCTGCTCAGCAAGCACTCTGCTCAGCTAGCCCTCTGCTCAGCTATCGCTCTGCTCAGCTAGAATTCTGCTCAGCTAGCGCTCTTCTCAGCTAGCACTCTGCTCAGCAAGCGCCCTGCTCAGCCAGCGCTCTGCTCAGCAAGCACTCTGCTCAGCTAGCACTCTGCTCAGCCAGCACTCTGCTCAGCTAGCGCTCTGCTCAGCTAGCATTCTGCTCAGCTAGCGCTCTGCTCAGCCAGCACTCTGCTCAGCCAGCACTCTGCTCAGCCAGAACTCTGCTCAGCCAGGACTCTGCTCAGCTAGCACTCTGCTCAGCCAGCACTCTGCTCAGCTAGCACTCTGCTCAGCAAGCACTCTGCTAAGCTAGCACTCTGCTCAGCCAGCGCTCTGCTCAGCCAGCACTCTCCTCAGCCAGCACTCTGCTCAGTCAGCACACTGCTCAGCCTGCACTCTGCTCAGCTAGCACTCTGCTCAGCCAGAACTCTGCTCAGCTAGCACTCTGCTCAGCCAGCACTCTGCTCAGCCAGCAGTCTGCTCAGCTAGCACTCTGCTCAGCAAGCACTCTGCTCAGCTAGGACGCTGCTCAGCTAGCACTCTGCTCAGCTAGCACTCTGCCTCAGCAAGCACTCTGCTCAGCTAGCGCTCTGCTCAGCTATCGCTCTGCTCAGCTAGAATTCTGCTCATCTAGCGCTCTTCTCAGCTAGCACTCTGCTCAGCAAGCACCCCTGCTCAGCCAGCGCTCTGCTCAGCAAGCACTCTGCTCAGCTAGCACTCTGCTCAGCCAGCACTCTGCTCAGCTAGCGCTCTGCTCATCTAGCATTCTGCTCAGCTAGCGCTCTGCTCAGCCTGCACACTGCTCAGCAAGCACTCTGCTCAGCCAGCACTCTGCTCAGCAAGCACTCTGCTCAGCTAGCACTCTGCTCAGCCAGCACTCTGCTCAGCCACCACTCTGCTCAGCTAGCACTCTGCTCAGCCAGCGCTCTGCTCAGGGGCTAGCTCTCTGCTCAGCTAGCACTCTGCTCAGCCAGCACACTGCTCAGCCAGCACTCTGCTCAGCTAGCACTCTGCTCAGCCAGCACTCTGCTCAGCTAGCGCTCTGCTCAGCTAGCACTCTGCTCAGCTAGCGCTCTGCTCAGCCAGCACTCTGTTCAGCTAGCACTCTGCTCAGCCAGCACTCTGCTCAGCTAGCGCTCTGCTCAGCTAGCGCTCTGCTCAGCCAGCGCTCTGCTCAGCTAGCACTCTGCTCAGCAAGCACTCTGCTCATACGTCACTCTGCTCATACGTCACTCTGCTCAGCCAGCACTCTGCTCCGCCAGGCTCTCTGCTCAGCCAGCACTCTGTTCAGCTAGCACTCTGCTCAGCCAGCACTCTGCTCAGCTAGCGCTCTGCTCAGCTAGCACTCTGCTCAGCCAGCACTCTAATCAGCCAGCACTCTGCTCAGCCAGCGCTCTGCTCAGCCAGCACTGCTCAGCTAGCGCTCTGCTCAGCTAGCACTCTGCTCAGCTAGCATTCTGCTCAGCCATCGCTCTGCTCAGCCATCGCTCTGCTCAGCAAGCACTCTGCTCAGCAAGCACTCTGCTCAGCTAGCGCTCTGCTCAGCCGTCACTCTGCTCAGCCAGCGCTCTGATCAGCAAGCACTCTGTTCAGCCAGCGCTCTGCTCACCTAGCGCTCTGCTCAGCCAGCACTCTGCTCAGCCAGCACTCTGCTCAGCCAGCACTCTGCTCACATAGCACTCTGATCAGCAAGCGCTCTGCTCAGCCAGCACTCTGTTCAGCTAGCACTCTGCTCAGCCAGCGCTCTGCTCAGCTAGCACTCTGCTCAGCTAGCGCTCTGCTCATCTAGCACAATGCTCAGATAGCGCACTGCTCAGCCAGCGCTCTGCTCAGCCAGTAGTCTGCTCAGCTAGCACTCTGCTCAGCTAGCACTCTGCTCAGCTTGCGCTCTGCTCAGCTAGCGCTCTGCTCAGCCGTCACTCTGCTCAGCCAGCGCTCTGATCAGCCAGCGCTCTGATCAGCAAGCACTCTGCTCAGCCAGCACACTGCTCAGCCAGCACTCTGCTCAGCAAGCACTCTGCTCAGCTAGCATTCTGCTCAGCTAGCACTCTGCTCAGCAAGCACTCTGCTCAGCTAGCACTCTGCTCAGCTTGCGCTCTGCTCAGCCAGCACTCTGCTCAGGCAGAATTCTGCTCGTCTAGAACTCTGCTCAGCTAGCGCTCTGCTCAGCCAGCGCTCTGCTCAGCTAGCGCTCTGCTCAGCCAGCACTCTGCTCAGCCAGCACTCTGCTCAGCCAGAACTCTGCTCAGCTAGCACTCTGCTCAGCTAGCACTCTGCTCAGCCAGCACTCTGCTCAGCTAGCACTCTGCTCAGCAAGCACTCTGCTCAGCTAGCACTCTGCTCAGCTAGCACTCTGCTCAGCAAGCACTCTGCTCAGCCAGCACTCTGCTCAGCTAGCGCTCTGCTCAGCTAGCATTCTGCTCAGCTAGCGCTCTGCTCAGCTAGCGCTCTGCTCAGCAAGCACTCTGCTCAGCTACCGCTCTGCTCAGCTAGCACTCTGCTCAGCCAGCACTCTGCTCAGCTACCGCTCTGCTCAGCTAGCGCTCTGCTCAGCCAGCAGACTGCTTAGCCAGCACTCTGCTCAGCTAACACTCTGCTCAATTAGCGCTCTGCTCAGCCATCGCTCTGCTCAGCTAGCGCTCTGCTCAGCAAGCACTCTACTCAGCAAGCACTCTGCTCAGCTAGCGCTCTGCTCAGCCGTCACTCTGCTCAGCCAGCGCTCTGATCAGCAAGCACTCTGTTCAGCCAGCGCTCTGCTCACCTAGCGCTCTGCTCAGCCAGCACTCTGCTCAGCCAGCACTCTGCTCAGCCAGCACTCTGCTCACATAGCACTCTGATCAGCAAGCGCTCTGCTCAGCCAGCACTCTGTTCAGCTAGCACTCTGCTCAGCCAGCGCTCTGCTCAGCTAGCACTCTGCTCAGCTAGCGCTCTGCTCATCTAGCACAATGCTCAGATAGCGCACTCCTCAGCCAGCGCTCTGCTCAGCCAGCGCTCTGCTCAGCTAGCACTCTGCTCAGCTAGCGCTCTGCTCAGCCAACACTCTGCTCAGCTAGCACTCTGCTCAGCAATCACTCTGCTCAGCTAGCGCTCTGCTCAGCTAGCATTCTGCTCAGCTAGAGCTCTGCTCAGCTAGCGCTCTGCTA
>JAVHSO010000395.1:0-103278 GCA_031468815.1 Morus bassanus
TGGTGTGAATATTAATGAGCGATCATGAATATTAATCGCCGCCCGCCCCAATCAACGCTGATTGGGGGCGTGTGATGCATATTAATCCGTGTCGGTGAATATTAATGAGCATCGGCGACCATATGCGGGCGCTGCTGGCCAGTAGTGACCCCTTTTTAATTGATATTCGTGAATATTAATGAGGTTTGTTATGCAAATGAGCCCGGAGCCTATTAGACGTCATGAATATTAATGAGCAGGGGTGATGACGGCGATTAATGAGCGCTGGCGCGCCTTAATGGGCGCTCGTTGCCGTCTGTCGGGTATTAATGATTATTAACGGCGCTCGGCAGCGGTAACGAGCTCTTAATTAATATTCGCCGTTCTTAATTAGCATATTGGCCGGTCGTCGTTAATATTCATGAGCCCCGGCGGGCGCTGGCGGGTGTGACCAAGAGATTAATTACCCCTTAATTAATTAATTTTATTAATTTCAATTAATTATTCTGATATTTCCCTCGTTTTGGGGGGTCCTTAATGACCTCATTTCCCTAATTAGCGGCTTTGGTGCCTTTGCCCCTCGCTCGGGGTGATTTCGGGCTTCAAGGGCTCGTTAACGACGTTAATGACAATTAATTTCGGCGCCGTCGGGCGTTTTTCCCAATTTTCCCGATTTTTCCCAATTTTCCCGATTTTTTACCAATTTCGAGGGTTTTGGACCCGTTTTGGGGGCAAAAGGGGGGGGTTGGGGGCCCTTGTCCTCCCCCCCCCGAGGCTTTTCCCCAAGAACCCCTTGATTTGCCCCAAATTTGGGGAAATTTGGGGGGAATCGGGGCAAAAAGTACAAATTCGGGGAAATTCGGGGAGAATTGGGGGGAAAAAGTACAAATTTGGGGAAATTTGGGGGGAATTGGGGGAAAAAGTACAAATTTGGGGAAATTTGGGAGAATTGGGGGAAATAAGTACAAATTTGGGGAAATTCGGGGGAATTGGGGGGAAAAAAGTACAAATTTGGGGAAATTCGGGGGAATTGGGGGGAAATAAGTAAAAATTTGGGGAAATTTGGGGGAATTGAGGGGCAAAAAGTACAAATTCGGGGAAATTTGGGGGGAATTGGGGGGCAAAAAGTACAAATTTGGGGAAATTTGGGGGAATTGGGGGAAATAAGTACAAATTTGGGGAAATTCGGGGGGAATTGGGGGGCAAAAAGTACAAATTTGGGGAAATTTGGGGGAATTGGGGGAAATAAGTACAAATTTGGGGAAATTTGGGGAAACTGGGGAAAAAAGTACAAATTTGGGGAAATTCGGGGGAATTGGGGGGAAAAAAGTACAAATTTGGGGAAATTTGGGGGAATTGGGGGGAAATAAGTACAAATTTGGGGAAATCTGGGGAAATTTGGGGAAACCGGGGAAAAAAGTACAAATTTGGGGAAATTTGGGGGGAATTGAGGGGCAAAAAGTACAAATTTGGGGAAATTTGGGGGGAATTGGGGGGCAAAAAGTACAAATTTGGGGAAATTGGGGGGAATTGGGGGAAATAAGTACAAATTTGGGGAAATTTGGGGAAACCGGGGAAAAAAAGTACAAATTTGGGGAAATTTGGGGGGAATCGGGGAAATTTGGGGGTGAAATGGCAGATTAGGGAAAATTTGGGGAAACTTCGGGGGCCTTTGGGTTAAAAGGTACAAATTGGGGGGAATTAAGGTAATTTGGGAATAATCGGGGGAAATTTGGGAATATTTGGGGGGAAAATGGCAGATTAGGGAAAATTTGGGGAGAATTGGGGGAAATTGGGTTTTAAAAGTGCAGATTAGGGAAAATTCAGGAAATTTGGGTAGAATTAGGAGAATGGGGGGGGGGGATGGGCAGATTGGGGGAAATTGGGGGAAACGGGGGAAAACCAGGGCAAATGCGGCGAAAGTAAGAAAAGTTGGGGAAATCTTGGGGAAATTGTGGGGAAATGAAGGGAAATTTGGGGAAATTGGGGAAAATTTGGGGAAATTGGGGGGAATTGGGGAAATTGGGGGGGAAATAGGAAAAGTTAGGGGAAATTGGGGGAAATGGGGAAAATAAACTGGAATTAGGGGAAATTAAGGCTGAACTAAGGGAAATATTGGAGAAATTCAGGGGAAATTGGGGAAAATCGGGCGAAATTGGGGGGAAATGGGGGAAATTGGGGGATACAAGGGAAAAATTAGGGGAAATTGGGGGAAATCAGGAGGAAATAAGAAAAGCCGGGGGAAATCAGGGAGAAATTTGGGGGAATTAGTTGGAATTGGGGGAAACTAAGGAGAAATTGGGGGGAAATGGGGGAAAATAAGACACTTCAAGGGGAATCGGGGGAAATTTAGAGAAATTTAGGGAAGCGCAGGGAAAATTGCGGGGAATTGGGGTAAATTTGGGGAGGTTAGGGAAATTTCAGGGAGAATAAGGGGAAATTCGGGTGAAAAAAGGGCAGATTAGGGAAAATTGGGGAAACTAAGAGAAGTTGGGGGCAATCAGGGGAAATCTGGGGGAAATGAGGGGAAATTGAGGGAAAATAGGCAAAAATGAGTAAAATTTGGGGAAAATTGGGGGAAATTGTGGGAAAATTGTGGGGAAATTGGGGAAAACTTGGGAAAATTGGGGGAAACCTTGGGGAAATATGGGGGAAATGATGGGAAATTGAGGGAAAATCAGCAAAATTGGGGGAAATTTGGGGGAAATGAGGAAGATTTGGGGGAAATGAGGAAGATTTGGGGGGAATTTGGGGAAAAGTAGGGGAATACAGGGGAAATTAGGGGGAAAATCAGGAAAATTTGGGGAAATTAGAGGAAATGCAGGGGGAAACTGGGGAAATTTGGGAAAAATTGGGGGGGGAAATGGGAAATTTGGGGAAAAAATGGGAAAATTTGGGCAAAATTGGGGAAATTTGGGGAAATTCAGCCCCTCGGGTCCCCTATAGGGGGAATCTATGGGGCCCGGACGCCCGGGTCGCCGATGGGTGGGGGATGGGCCCCCCCCCCCCCCCCCCCCCCCGCTGTGCTCCGGCGGGTTATGGGGCGCGGGGGAGGGGGTGGGGGGGGATCTATAGGGCCAGCCCCATATATGGCCACGGGCCGAAGGCGCCCCCCGGCCCCACTGACGTCACGAGCCGATCGGGTGTCGGGGGAGGGGGTGGGGGTGGGGGAGGGGTCCCAAAATATCCCATTGGGGGGGAGGGGGGGGGGCAGACAAAGGGGTGGGGGAGGGGCCGGACGCCTGGGTCCCCTTGTGGGGTGGGGGAGGGGGGGGTGGGGGAGGGGGGGGTCCCACCTGTCCTTTGTCCGTCCCGCCCCTCCCCCCCCCCAGGGGACCCAGGCGCCTTTTGTCTTGCCTCATCCATCCCATAATAACCCCGGGGGGGGGGGGGGCTATGGGGCTGGGGGAGGCCTATGGGGGTCCTATGGGGGCAGATATAGGGGGGTCCCATTGGGGGGCGTCCTATGGGGCTGGGGGGGGGTCCCATGGGGCGTCCTATGGGGCTGGGAGGGATTCTATGGGGCTGGGAGAGGGTCTATGGGGTGTCCCATGGGGCTGGGAGGGGTCCCATGGGGCTGGGGAGCCCTATAGATCTATAGGGGATCACCAGGACCCTATGGGGCTGGGGGGTCCCTATGGGGCGTCCAATGGGGCTGAGGGGTCTCTATGGGGCTGGGGGACTCTATGGGGCTGGGGGTGTTTCTATGGGGCTGGGGGGCTCTATGGGGCTGGGTGGGTCTCTATGGGGCTGGGGTGTCTCTATGGGGCTGGGGAGCCCTATGGGGCTGGGGGGGTCTATGGGGCTGGGGTGTCTCTATGGGGCTGGGGGGGTCTCTATGGGGCTGGGGGACTCTATGGGGCTGGGGAGCTCTATGGGGCTGGGGTGTCTCTATGGGGCTGGGGTGCCCTATGGGGCTGGGGGGGTCTATGGGGCTGGGGTGTCTCTATGGGGCTGGGGTCTCTATGGGGCTGGGGGTCTCTATGGGGCTGGGGAGCCCTATGGGCCTGGGGGGGTCTATGGGGCTGGGGTGTCTCTATGGGGCTGGGGGGGTCTCTATGGGGCTGGGGGGGTCTCTATGGGGCTGGGGGCTCTATGGGGCTGGGGGTGGCTCTATGGGGCTGGGGGGGTCTCTATGGGGCTGGGGGCTCTATGGGGCTGGGGGTGTCTCTATGGGGCTGGGGGCTCTCTATGGGGCTGGGGCCTCTATGGGGCTGGGGGGTCTCTATGGGGCTGGGGGTGTCCCTATGGGGCTGGGGGGGTCTCTATGGGGCTGGGGGGGCTCTATGGGGCTGGGGGTGTCCCTATGGGGCTGGGGGGGTCTCTATGGGGCTGGGGGGGTCTCTATGGGGCTGGGGGCTCTATGGGGCTGGGGGGGTCTCTATGGGGCTGGGGGGGCTCTATGGGGCTGGGGGTGTCTCTATGGGGCTGGGGGCTCTCTATGGGGCTGGGGCCTCTATGGGGCTGGGGGTGTCTCTATGGGGCTGGGGGGTCTCCATGGGGCTGGGGGCTCTATGGGGCTGGGGGGTCTCTATGGGGCTGGGGGGCTCTCTATGGGGCTGGGGCCTCTATGGGGCTGGGGGCTCTATGGGGCTGGGGGTGTCTCTATGGGGCTGGGGTCTCTATGGGGCTGGGGGCTCTCTATGGGGCTGGGGGGGTCTCTATGGGGCTGGGGGTGTCCCTATGGGGCTGGGGGGGTCTCTATGGGGCTGGGGGCTCTCTATGGGGCTGGGGCCTCTATGGGGCTGGGGGGTCTCTATGGGGCTGGGGGCTCTATGGGGCTGGGGGCTCTATGGGGCTGGGGGTGTCTCTATGGGGCTGGGGGCTCTATGGGGCTGGGGGCTCTCTATGGGGCTGGGGGGGTCTCTATGGGGCTGGGGGCTCTATGGGGCTGGGGGTGTCCCTATGGGGCTGGGGGCTCTATGGGGCTGGGGGCTCTCTATGGGGCTGGGGGGGTCTCTATGGGGCTGGGGGCTCTATGGGGCTGGGGGCTCTATGGGGCTGGGGGGTCTCTATGGGGCTGGGGGTGTCCCTATGGGGCTGGGGGGCTCTCTATGGGGCTGGGGGCTCTATGGGGCTGGGGGCTCTATGGGGCTGGGGTGCCCCACAGGTCCGTAGGGGTCACGGTGCCCCCACCGGGGGGTGCCCTTGAGGAGGCCCGGCCGCCCCCTCCCCCCCCCCGATGACGCGGTTGGGGGGGGGAGGGGGGATATAACGGGGTCCCCCCGGGCGGCGCCCGCAGACCCACGGGCAGGTGGGGCAGGGGGCACTGGGAGCACTGGGAGGGACTGGGAGGGGGCTGGGGGGACTGGGATGCACTGGGAGGGGTCAAGGGGGGAACTGGGAGGCACTGGGAGGGACTGGGAGGGGTCTACGGGGGAACTGGGAGGGACTGGGAGGGGTCTAGGGGGAAACTGGGAGGCACTGGGATGCACTGGGAGGGGTCTGAGGGAGCACTGGGAGGCACTGGGAGGGGTCTAGGGGGTAACTGGGAGGCACTGGGAGGGGTCTAGGCGGGAAATGGGAGGGACTGGGAGGGGTCTACGGGGGAACTGGGAGGGACTGGAGTGGGACTGGGAGGGATTGTGGGGTGACTGGGGGGAACTGGGAGGGACTGGGAGGGGTCTACGGGGGAACTGGGAGGGACTGGAGTGGGACTGGGAGGGATTGTGGGGTGACTGGGGAGGACTGGGATGAGACTGGGATGAGAGTGGGAGGTACTGGGATGCACTAGGAGGGGTCTAGGTGGAACTGGGAGGGACTGGGAGGGGTCTACGGGGGAACTGGGATGGATTGAGAGGGGTCTACGGGGAACTGGGAGGCACTGGAGTGGGACTGGGAGGGATTGTGGGGGGACTGGGGGGGGACTGGGAGGGACTGGGAGGGACTGGGATGGACTGGGAGGGGTCTAGGTGGAACTGGGAGGCACTGGGAAGGGTCTAGGGGGAACTGGGATGCACTGGGAGGGGTCTACGGGGGAACTGGGATGGACTGGGAGGGGTCTGGGGAGAACTGGGAGGCACTGGGATGGACTGGGAGGGGTCTATGGGGGAACTGGGAGGGACTGGAGTGGGACTGGGAGGGATTGTGGGGTGACTGGGGGTACTGGGATGAGAGTGGGAGGTACTGGGATGCACTAGGAGGGGTCTAGGTGGAACTGGGAGGGACTGGGAGGGGTCTACGGGGGAACTGGGATGCACTGGGAGGGGTCTGGGGGGAACTGGGAGGCACTGGGAGGGGTCTAGGTGGGAACTGGGAGGCACTGGGATGGACTGGGAGGGGTCTATGGGGGAACTGGGAGGCACTGGGAGAGGTCTAGGGGGGAACTGGGAGGGACGGGAGTGGGACTGGGATGAGACTGGGAGGGTCTGTGGGGGAACTGGGAGGCACTGGGATGTGCTGGGGCGGGGGGAGGGCACGGGAGAAGTCCTGGGGGATACTGGGACATACTGGGCGGTACTGGGACATACTGGGGGGGTCTTCGTGTCCCGCAGAGACCCCTGAGTCAGCACCGTCCCGCCCCGCCGAGACCACTAAGAGAGGTGGGGCTGGGCACTGGGAGCACTGGGAGGGAACTGGGAGGGAACTGGGAGGGTCTGTGGGGGGACTGGGGGGAACTGGGAGGGAACTGGGAGGCACTGGGAGGGACTGGGAGGGTCTACGGGGGAACTGAGAGGGACTGGGATGACACTGAGAGGGTCTGTGGGGGAACTGGGAGGAACTGGGAGGGACTGGGATGAGACTGGAGGCACTGGGAGGGACTGGGAGGTGCTGGGATGGGACTGGGAGCACTGGGGAGGAACCTGGGATGGAGATTGGGCCAACTGGGAGGAACTGGGAGCACTGGGAAGGGACTGGGAGCACTGGGAGGGAAGTGGGATGGGGATGGGGCCAACTGGGAGGGACAGGGAGCACTGGGAAGGAACTGGGAGCACTGGGGAGGAACCTGGGATGGGGATGGGCCCAACTGGGAGGGACTGGGAGCACTGGGAAGGGACGTGGGATGGAGATGGGCCCAACTGGGAGGAACTGGGAGCACTGGGGAGGAACTGGGAGCACTGGGAAGGGATGTGGGATGGAGATGGGCCCAACTGGGAGGAACTGGGAACGCTGGGCAGGAACTGGGAGTACTGGGGAAGGGACGTGGGATGGAGATGGGGCCAACTGGGTGGAACTGGGAGTACTGGGAAGGAACTGGGAGCACTGGGGAGGAACGTGGGATGGAGATGGGGCCAACTGGGAGGATACTGGGAGTACTGGGAAGGGACTGGGAGCACTGGGAAGGGACGTGGGATGGGGATGGGCCCAACTGGGAGGAACTGGGAGCACTGGGAAGGGAATTGGGATGGAGATGGGGCCAACTGGGAGGAACTGGGAATGCTGAGGAGGAACTGGGAGCACTGGGAAGGGACTTGAGATGGGCCCAACTGGGAGGAACTGGGAGCACTGGGGAGGAACTGGGAGCACTGGGAAGGGACTTGAGATGGGCCCAACTGGGAGGAACTGGGAGCACTGGGGAAGGGACGTGGGATGGAGATGGGGCCAACTGGGTGGAACTGGGAGTACTGGGAAGGAACTGGGAGCACTGGGGAGGAACCTGGGATGGAGATTGGGCCAACTGGGAGGAACTGGGAGCACTGGGAAGGGATTGGGAGCACCGGGGAGGAACCTGGGATGGAGATGGGGCCAAGTGGGAGGATACTGGGAGCACTGGGAAGGTACTGGGAGCACTGGGAAGGGACGTGGGATGGGGATGGGCCCAACTGGGAGGAACTGGGAGCACTGGGGAGGGAATTGGGATGGGGATGGGGCCAACTGGGAGGGACTGGGAGCACTGGGAGGGGACTGGAAGCACTGGGAAGGGAATTGGGATGGGAATGGGCCCAACTGGGAGGAACCGGGAACGCTGAGGAGGAACTGGGAGCACTGGGAAGGGACCTGAGATGGGCCCAACTGGGTGGAACTGGGAGCACTAGGGAGGAACTGGGAGCAGTGGGGAGGAACGTGGGATGGAGATGGGCCCAACTGGGAGGAATTGGGAGCACTGGGAAGGGACTGGGAGCACTGGGAGGGAAGTGGGATGGGGATGGGGCCAACTGGGAGGGACAGGGAGCACTGGGAAGGAACTGGGAGCACTGGGGAGGAACCTGGGATGGGGATGGGGCCAACTGGGAGGGACTGGGAGCACTGGGAAGGGACGTGGGATGGAGATGGGGCCAACTGGGTGGAACTGGGAGCACTGGGGAGGAACTGGGAGCACTGGGAAGGGATGTGGGATGGAGATGGGCCCAACTGGGAGGAACTGGGAACGCTGGGGAGGAACTGGGAGTACTGGGGAAGGGACGTGGGATGGAGATGGGGCCAACTGGGTGGAACTGGGAGCACTGGGAAGGGACTGGGAGCACTGGGGAGGAACTTGGGATGGAGATGGGGCCAACTGGGAGGATACTGGGAGTACTGGGAAGGGACTGGGAGCAGTGGGAACGGACATGGGATGGGGATGGGCCCAACTGGGAGGAACTGGGAGCACTGGGGAGGGACTGGGAGCACTGGGAAGGGAATTGGGATGGGGATGGGCCCAACTGGGAGGAACTGGGAATGCTGAGGAGGAACTGGGAGCACTGGGAAGGGACTTGAGATGGGCCCAACTGGGAGGAACTGGGAGCACTGGGGAGGAACTGGGAGCACTGGGAAGGGACTTGAGATGGGCCCAACTGGGAGGAACTGGGAGCACTGGGGAAGGGACGTGGGATGGGGATGGGGCCAACTGGGAGGGACTGGGAGCACTGGGAGGGGACTGGGAGCACTGGGAAGGGAATTGGGATGGGGATGGGCCCAACTGGGAGGAATTGGGAGCACTGGGGAGGAACTGGGAGCAGTGGGGAGGAACGTGGGATGGAGATGCGCCCAACTGGGAGGAATTGGGAGCACTGGGGAGGAACTGGGAGCACTGGGAAGGGACTTGAGATGGGCCCAACTGGGAGGAACTGGGAACGCTGGGCAGGAACTGGGAGCACTGGGAAGGGACTTGAGATGGGCCCAACTGGGAGGAACTGGGAACGCTGGGCAGGAACTGGGAGCACTGGGAAGGGACTTGAGATGGGCCCAACTGGGAAGAACTGGGAACGCTGAGGAGGAACTGGGAGCACTGGGAAGGGACTTGAGATGGGCCCAACTGGGAGGAACTGGGAGTACTTGGAAGGGACTTGAGACGGGCCCAACTGGGAGGAACTGGGAACGCTGAGGAGGAACTGGGAGCACTGGGAAGGGACTTGAGATGGGGCCAACTGGTTGGAACTGGGAGCACTGGGAA
The DNA here is from genome assembly GCA_031468815.1 of Morus bassanus. Taxonomy (NCBI): domain Eukaryota; kingdom Metazoa; phylum Chordata; class Aves; order Suliformes; family Sulidae; genus Morus; species Morus bassanus. Next base: position 9,293 of record JAVHSO010000395.1, read on the forward strand.
GGGACTTGAGATGGGCTCAGCTGGGAGGAACTGGGAGTACTGGGAGGAACCTGGGATGGAGATGGGGCCAACTGGGAGGAACTGGGAGCACTGAGAAGGGACTTGAGATGGGCTTAACTGGGAGGAACTGGGAACGCTGAGGAGGAACTGGGAGCACTGGGAAGGGACTTGAGACGGGCCCAACTGGGAGGAACTGGGAACGCTGAGGAGGAACTGGGAGCACTGGGAAGGGACTTGAGATGGGGCCAACTGGTTGGAACTGGGAGCACTGGGAAGGGACTTGAGATGGGCTCAACTGGGAGGAACTGGGAACGCTGAGGAGGAACTGGGAGCACTGGGAAGGGACTTGAGATGGGCCCAACTGGGTGGAACTGGGAGCACTGGGAAGGGACTTGAGATGGGCTCAACTGGGAGGAACTGGGAGCACTGGGAGGAACCTGGGATGGAGATGGGGCCAACTGGGAGGAACTGGGAGTACTTGGAAGGAACTGGGAGCAGTGGGGAGGAACGTGGGATGGAGATGGGCCCAACTGGGAGGAACTGGGAGTACTTGGAAGGGACTTGAGACGGGCCCAACTGGGAGGAACTGGGAACGCTGAGGAGGAACTGGGAGCACTGGGAAGGGACTTGAGATGGGGCCAACTGGTTGGAACTGGGAGCACTGGGAAGGGACTTGAGATGGGCTCAGCTGGGAGGAACTGGGAGTACTGGGAGGAACCTGGGATGGAGATGGGGCCAACTGGGAGGAACTGGGAGCACTGAGAAGGGACTTGAGATGGGCTTAACTGGGAGGAACTGGGAACGCTGAGGAGGAACTGGGAGCACTGGGAAGGGACTTGAGACGGGCCCAACTGGGAGGAACTGGGAACGCTGAGGAGGAACTGGGAGCACTGGGAAGGGACTTGAGATGGGGCCAACTGGTTGGAACTGGGAGCACTGGGAAGGGACTTGAGATGGGCTCAACTGGGAGGAACTGGGAACGCTGAGGAGGAACTGGGAGCACTGGGAAGGGACTTGAGATGGGCCCAACTGGGTGGAACTGGGAGCACTGGGAAGGGACTTGAGATGGGCTCAACTGGGAGGAACTGGGAGCACTGGGAGGAACCTGGGATGGAGATGGGGCCAACTGGGAGGAACTGGGAGTACTTGGAAGGAACTGGGAGCAGTGGGGAGGAACGTGGGATGGAGATGGGCCCAACTGGGAGGAACTGGGAGTACTTGGAAGGGACTTGAGACGGGCCCAACTGGGAGGAACTGGGAACGCTGAGGAGGAACTGGGAGCACTGGGAAGGGACTTGAGATGGGGCCAACTGGTTGGAACTGGGAGCACTGGGAAGGGACTTGAGATGGGCTCAGCTGGGAGGAACTGGGAGTACTGGGAGGAACCTGGGATGGAGATGGGGCCAACTGGGAGGAACTGGGAGCACTGAGAAGGGACTTGAGATGGGCTTAACTGGGAGGAACTGGGAACGCTGAGGAGGAACTGGGAGCACTGGGAAGGGACTTGAGATGGGCCCAACTGGGAGGAACTGGGAGCACTGGGACGGGACTTGAGATGGGCTCAGCTGGGAGGAACTGGGAGTACTGGGAGGAACGTGGGATGGAGATGGGGCCAACTGGGAGGAACTGGGAGCACTGGGAAGGGACTTGAGATGGGCCCAAATGGGAGGAACTGGGAACGCTGAGGAGGAACTGGGAGCACTGGGAAGGGACTTGAGATGGGCCCAACTGGGTGGAACTCGGAGCACTGGGAAGGGACTTGAGATGGGCTCAACTGGGTGGAACTGGGAGCAGTGGGGAGGAACGTGGGATGGAGATGGGCCCAACTGGGAGGAACTGGGAGTACTTGGAAGGGACTTGAGACGGGCCCAACTGGGAGGAACTGGGAACGCTGGGGAGGAACTGGGAGCACTGGGGAAGGGATGTGGGATGGGGATGGGCCCAACTGGGTGGAACTGGGAACACTGGGGAGGAACTGGGAGCTCTGGAGAAGAGGAGATGACGGGACCGCCGTGGAACGACTTGGCACGGGGCCTACTGGGGAGGAACTGGGCGGAACTGGGCGGAGCCGGGCGGAGCCGGGCGGCGGTGGGGGCTGACGCGCCGCCCCGCCCAGCGCCGCCATGGCCGCCACGGAAGCGGCCGAGTTCGGGGCGGCCGCCCCGTTCCTGCGCAAGGCCGAGCGGGAGCGGCTGGCGGCCCACGCGCGCCCCTTCGACCTCAAGAGGGACGTCTTCGTCCCCGACGACAGGGAAGAGTTCGTCAAGGCCACCGTCGTCACCCGCGAGGGCGCCCGCGTCACCGCCGAGACCGAGCACGGCAAGGTGGGGCGGTCCGCGCACGCCCCGGCGCCCCGACAGGGCGGCCATGGCACCCACGGCGCCCCAAAAGGGCGGCCATGGCACCCAGAGGGCCCCGAAATGGCCGCCATGTGACCCCGAAATGGCTGCCATGGCACCCACGGGGCCCCAAAATGGCCGCCACGGCACCCCAAAATGGCCGCCATGGGAGCCCAAAATGGCCGCCATGGCACCCACGATGCCCAAAATGGCTGCCATGGGACCCCAAAATGGCTGCCATGGGACCCACGATGCCCCAAAATGGCTGCCATGGGACCCCAAAATGGCTGCCATGGGAACCACAGCGCCCCAAAATGGCCGCCATGGCACCCACGGCGCCCCAAAATGGCAGCCATGGGACCCCAAAATGGCTGCCATGGGACGCACGGTGCCCCAAAATGGCCGCCATGGCACCCCAAAATGGCTGCCATGGGGACCCAAAATGGCTGCCATGGGACACGTGGGGCCCTAAAATGGCCGCCATGGCACCCCAAAATGGCTGCCATGGGACCCCAAAATGGCTGCCATGGCATCCATTGGACACCCACACCCCATCCCACCTTCCCCGGCTCCCATTGGACGCCCACACCCCGTCCCACCTTCTCCTGCTCCCATTGGACGCCCACACCCCGTCCCATCTTCCACGGCTCCCATTGGACGCCCACACCCCATCCCACCTTCTCCACCTCCCATTGGACGCCCACACCCCGTCCCACCTTCTCCTGCTCCCATTGGACGCCCACACCCCGTCCCACCTTCTCCTGCTCCCATTGGACGCCCACACCCCATCCCACCTTCCCCGGCTCCAATTGGACGCCCACACCCCGTCCCACCTTCTCCTGATCCCATTGGACACCCACACCCCATCCCACCTTCCCCGGCCCCCATTGGACGCCCACACCCCATCCCACCTTCCCCGGCTCCCATTGGACGCCCACACCCCATCCAACCTTCTCCTGATCCCATTGGACGCCCACACCCCGTCCCACCTTCTCCACCTCCCATTGGATGCCCACACCCCATCCCACCTTCTCCTGCTCCCATTGGACGCCCACACCCCATCCCACCTTCTCCGCCTCCGATTGGACGCCCACACCCCTTCCCACCTTCTCCTGCTCCCATTGGACGCCCACACCCCTTCCCACCTTCTCCTGCTCCCATTGGACGCCCACACCCCATCCCACCTTCTCCGCCTCCGATTGGACGCCCACACCCCGTCCCACCTTCCCCGGCTCCCATTGGACGCCCACACCCCATCCCACCTTCTCCTGCTCCCATTGGACGCCCACACCCCGTCCCACCTTCCACGGCTCCCATTGGACGCCCACACCCCATCCCACCTTCTCCACCTCCCATTGGACGCCCACACCCCTTCCCACCTTCTCCTGCTCCCATTGGACGCTCACACCCCGTCCCACCTTCTCCTGCTCCCATTGGACGCCCACACCCCTTCCCACCTTCTCCTGCTCCCATTGGACGCTCACACCCCATCCCACCTTCTCCTGCTCCCATTGGACGCCCACACCCCGTCCCACCTTCCACGGCTCCCATTGGACGCCCACACCCCATCCCACCTTCTCCTGCTCCCATTGGACGCCCACACCCCATCCCACCTTCTCCTGCTCCCATTGGACGCCCACACCCCATCCCACCTTCTCCACCTCCCATTGGACGCCCACACCCCATCCCACATTCTCCTGCTCCCATTGGACGCCCACACCCCATCCCACCTTCTCCTGCTCCCATTGGACGCCCACACCCCATCCCACCTTCTCCACCTCCCATTGGACGCCCACACCCCGTCCCACCTTCTCCTGCTCCCATTGGACGCCCACACCCCGTCCCACCTTCTCCTGCTCCCATTGGACGCCCACACCCCGTCCCACCTTTCCCGGCTCCCATTGGACGCCCACATCCCATCCCACATTCTCCTGCTCCCATTGGACGCCCACACCCCATCCCACATTCTCCTGCTCCCATTGGACGCCCACACCCCATCCCACCTTCTCCTGCTCCCATTGGACGCCCACACCCCGTCCCACCTTCCACGGCTCCCATTGGACGCCCACACCCCATCCCACCTTCTCCACCTCCCATTGGACGCCCACACCCCGTCCCACCTTCTCCTGCTCCCATTGGACGCCCACACCCCGTCCCACCCTCTCCTGCTCCAATTGGACGCCCACACCCCGTCCCACCTTCCACGGCTCCCATTGGACAACCACACCCCGTCCCACCTTCTCCTGCTCCCATTGGACGCCCACACCCCGTCCCACCTTCTCCTGCTCCCATTGGACGCCCACACCCCGTCCCACCTTCCACGGCTCCCATTGGACGCCCACACCCCATCCCACCTTCTCCTGCTCCCATTGGACGCCCACACCCCGTCCCACCTTCCACGGCTCCCATTGGACGCCCACACCCCATCCCACCTTCTCCTGCTCCCATTGGACGCCCACACCTCGTCCCACCTTCCCCGGCTCCCATTGAACGCCCACACCCCATCGCACCTTCTCCACCTCCCATTGGACGCCCACACCCCATCCCACATTCTCCTGCTCCCATTGGACGCCCACACCCCATCCCACATTCTCCTGCTCCCATTGGACGCCCACACCCCATCCCACCTTCTCCTGCTCCCATTGGACGCCCACACCCCATCCCACCTTCTCCACCTCCCATTGGACGCCCACACCCCGTCCCACCTTCTCCTGCTCCCATTGGACGCCCACACCCCATCCCACATTCTCCTGCTCCCATTGGACGCCCACACCCCATCCCACCTTCTCCTGCTCCCATTGGACGCCCACACCCCGTCCCACCTTCCCCGGCTCCCATTGGACGCCCACACCCCGTCCCACCTTCTCCACCTCCCATTGGACGCCCACACCCCGTCCCACCTTCTCCTGCTCCCATTGGACGCCCACACCCCGTCCCACCTTCTCCTGCTCCCATTGGACGCCCACACCCCGTCCCACCCTCTCCTGCTCCAATTGGACGCCCACACCCCGTCCCACCTTCCACGGCTCCCATTGGACAACCACACCCCGTCCCACCTTCTCCTGCTCCCATTGGACGCCCACACCCCGTCCCACCTTCTCCTGCTCCCATTGGACGCCCACACCCCGTCCCACCTTCCACGGCTCCCATTGGACGCCCACACCCCATCCCACCTTCCCCGGCTCCCATTGGAAGCCCACACCCTGTCCCACTTTCTCCACCTCCCATTGGACGCCCACACCCCGTCCCACCTTCCACGGCTCCCATTGGACGCCCACACCCCTTCCCAACTTCTCCGCCTCCCATTGGATGCCCACACCCCGTCCCACCTTCTCCTGCTCCCATTGGACGCCCACACCCCGTCCCACCTTCCCCGGCTCCCATTGGACGCCCACACCCCGTCCCACCTTCTCCTGCTCCCATTGGACGCTCACACCCCGTCCCATCTTCCACGGCTCCCATTGGACGCCCACACCCCATCCCACCTTCTCCTGCTCCCATTGGACGCCCACACCCCGTCCAACCTTCCACGGCTCCCATTGGACGCCCACACCCCATCCCACCTTCTCCACCTCCCATTGGACGCCCACACCCCTTCCCACCTTCTCCACCTCCCATTGGATGCCCACACCCCATCCCACCTTCTCCTGCTCCCATTGGACGCCCACACCCCATCCCACCTTCTCCTGCTCCCATTGGACACCCACACCCCGTCCCACCTTCTCCTGCTCCCATTGGACGCCCACACCCCGTCCCACCTTCCCTGGCTCCCATTGGACACCCACACCCCATCCCACCTTCTCCACCTCCCATTGGATGCCCACACCCCATCCCACCTTCTCCTGCTCCCATTGGACGCCCACACCCCGTCCCACCTTCCCCGGCTCCCATTGGAAGCCCACACCCTGTCCCACTTTCTCCTGCTCCCATTGGACGCCCACACCCCGTCCCACCTTCCACGGCTCCCATTGGACGCCCACACCCCGTCCCACCTTCTCCTGCTCCCATTGGACGCCCACACCCCATCCCACCTTCCCCGGCTCCCATTGGACGCCCACACCCCTTCCCACCTTCTCCTGCTCCCATTGGACGCCCACACCCCGTCCCACCTTCCCCGGCCCCCATTGGACACCCACACCCCGTCCCACCTTCTCCTGCTCCCATTGGACGCCCACACCCCGTCCCACCTTCCACGGCTCCCATTGGACGCCCACACCCCATCCCACCTTCTCCTGCTCCCATTGGACGCCCACACCTCGTCCCACCTTCCCCGGCTCCCATTGGACGCCCACACCCCATCGCACCTTCTCCACCTCCCATTGGACGCCCACACCCCATCCCACCTTCTCCTGCTCCCATTGGACGCCCACACCCCGTCCCACCTTCTCCACCTCCCATTGGACGCCCACACCCCGTCCCACCTTCTCCTGCTCCCATTGGACGCCCACACCCCATCCCACATTCTCCTGCTCCCATTGGACGCCCACACCCCATCCCACCTTCTCCTGCTCCCATTGGACGCCCACACCCCGTCCCACCTTCCCCGGCTCCCATTGGACGCCCACACCCCATCCCACCTTCTCCACCTCCCATTGGACGCCCACACCCCGTCCCACCTTCTCCTGCTCCCATTGGACGCCCACACCCCGTCCCACCCTCTCCTGCTCCAATTGGACGCCCACACCCCGTCCCACCTTCCACGGCTCCCATTGGACAACCACACCCCGTCCCACCTTCTCCTGCTCCCATTGGACGCCCACACCCCATCCCACCTTCTCCTGCTCCCATTGGACGCCCACACCCCGTCCCACCTTCCACGGCTCCCATTGGACGCCCACACCCCATCCCACCTTCTCCGCCTCCGATTGGACGCCCACACCCCTTCCCACCTTCTCCTGCTCCCATTGGACGCCCACACCCCATCCCACCTTCCCCGGCTCCCATTGGAAGCCCACACCCTGTCCCACTTTCTCCACCTCCCATTGGACGCCCACACCCCGTCCCACCTTCCACGGCTCCCATTGGACGCCCACACCCCTTCCCAACTTCTCCGCCTCCCATTGGATGCCCACACCCCGTCCCACCTTCTCCTGCTCCCATTGGACGCCCACACCCCATCCCACCTTCCCCGGCTCCCATTGGACGCCCACACCCCGTCCCACCTTCTCCTGCTCCCATTGGACGCTCACACCCCGTCCCATCTTCCACGGCTCCCATTGGACGCCCACACCCCATCCCACCTTCTCCTGCTCCCATTGGACGCCCACACCCCGTCCCACCTTCCACGGCTCCCATTGGACGCCCACACCCCATCCCACCTTCTCCACCTCCCATTGGACGCCCACACCCCTTCCCACCTTCTCCGCCTCCCATTGGATGCCCACACCCCGTCCCACCTTCTCCTGCTCCCATTGGACGCCCACACCCCATCCCACCTTCCCCGGCTCCCATTGGACGCCCACACCCCGTCCCACCTTCTCCTGCTCCCATTGGACGCTCACACCCCGTCCCACCTTCCACGGCTCCCATTGGACGCCCACACCCCATCCCACCTTCTCCACCTCCCATTGGACGCCCACACCCCGTCCCACCTTCTCCTGCTCCCATTGGACGCCCACACCCCGTCCCACCTTCTCCTGCTCCCATTGGACACCCACACCCCGTCCCACCTTCCCCGGCTCCCATTGGACAACCACACCCCGTCCCACCTTCTCCTGCTCCCATTGGACGCCCACACTCCGTCCCACCTTCTCCTGCTCCCATTGGACGCCCACACCCCGTCCCACCTTCCACGGCTCCCATTGGACGCCCACACCCCATCCCACCTTCTCCACCTCCCATTGGACGCCCACACCCCGTCCCACCTTCTCCTGCTCCCATTGGACGCCCACACCCCGTCCCACTTTCTCTGCCTCCCATTGGACGCCCACACCCCATCCCACCTTCTCCACCTCCCATTGGACGCCCACACCCCTTCCCACCTTCTCCTGCTCCCATTGGACGCCCACACCCCATCCCACCTTCTCCTGCTCCCATTGGACGCCCACACCCTGTCCCACCTTCCCCTGCTCCCATTGGACGCCCACACCCCATCCCACCTTCTCCACCTCCCATTGGAAGCCCACACCCCGTCCCACCTTCCACGGCTCCCATTGGACGCCCACACCCCGTCCCACCTTCTCCTGCTCCCATTGGACGCCCACACCCTGTCCCACCTTCCCCTGCTCCCATTGGACGCCCACACCCCATCCCACCTTCTCCACCTCCCATTGGACGCCCACACCCCATCCCACCTTCCACGGCTCCCATTGGACGCCCACACCCCGTCCCACCTTCTCCTGCTCCCATTGGACGCCCACACCCCGTCCCACCTTCTCCACCTCCCATTGGACGCCCACACCCCATCCCACATTCTCCTGCTCCCATTGGACGCCCACACCCCATCCCACCTTCTCCTGCTCCCATTGGACACCCACACCCCGTCCCACCTTCCCCGGCTCCCATTGGACGCCCACACCCCATCCCACCTTCTCCACCTCCCATTGGACGCCCACACCCCGTCCCACCTTCTCCTGCTCCCATTGGACGCCCACACCCCGTCCCACCTTCTCCTGCTCCCATTGGACGCCCACACCCCGTCCCACCTTCCCCGGCTCCCATTGGACGCCCACACCCCGTCCCACCTTCTCCTGCTCCCATTGGACGCCCACACCCCGTCCCACCTTCCACGGCTCCCATTGGACGCCCACACCCCATCCCACCTTCTCCACCTCCCATTGGACGCCCACACCCCGTCCCACCTTCTCCTGCTCCCATTGGACGCCCACACCCCTTCCCACCTTCTCCGCCTCCGATTGGACGCCCACACCCCTTCCCACCTTCTCCTCCTCCCATTGGACGCCCACACCCCATCCCACCTTCTCCTGCTCCCATTGGACGCCCACACCCCATCCCACCTTCCCCGGCTCCCATTGGAAGCCCACACCCTGTCCCACTTTCTCCACCTCCCATTGGACGCCCACACCCCGTCCCACCTTCCACGGCTCCCATTGGACGCCCACACCCCTTCCCACCTTCTCCGCCTCCCATTGGATGCCCACACCCCGTCCCACCTTCTCCTGCTCCCATTGGACGCCCACACCCCGTCCCACCTTCCCCGGCTCCCATTGGACGCCCACACCCCGTCCCACCTTCTCCTGCTCCCATTGGACGCTCACACCCCGTCCCATCTTCCACGGCTCCCATTGGACGCCCACACCCCATCCCACCTTCTCCTGCTCCCATTGGACGCCCACACCCCGTCCCACCTTCCACGGCTCCCATTGGACGCCCACACCCCATCCCACCTTCTCCACCTCCCATTGGACGCCCACACCCCTTCCCACCTTCTCCGCCTCCCATTGGATGCCCACACCCCGTCCCACCTTCTCCTGCTCCCATTGGACGCCCACACCCCATCCCACCTTCTCCTGCTCCCATTGGACGCCCACACCCCGTCCCACCTTCTCCTGCTCCCATTGGACGCCCACACCCCATCCCACCTTCTCCACCTCCCATTGGACGCCCACACCCCGTCCCACCTTCTCCTGCTCCCATTGGACGCCCACACCCCGTCCCACCTTCTCCTGCTCCCATTGGACGCCCACACCCCGTCCCACCTTCCCCGGCTCCCATTGGACGCCCACACCCCATCCCACCTTCTCCTGCTCCCATTGGACGCCCACACCCCATCGCACCTTCTCCACCTCCCATTGGACGCCCACACCCCATCCCACCTTCTCCTGCTCCCATTGGACGCCCACACCCCGTCCCACCTTCCACGGCTCCCATTGGACGCCCACACCCCATCCCACCTTCTCCTGCTCCCATTGAACGCCCACACCCCATCGCACCTTCTCCACCTCCCATTGGACGCCCACACCCCATCCCACCTTCTCCTGCTCCCATTGGACGCCCACACCCCATCCCACCTTCTCCTGCTCCCATTGGACGCCCACACCCCATCCCACCTTCTCCACCTCCCATTGGACGCCCACACCCCGTCCCACCTTCTCCTGCTCCCATTGGACGCCCACACCCCGTCCCACCTTCCCCGGCTCCCATTGGACGCCCACACCCCATCCCACCTTCTCCTGCTCCCATTGGACGCCCACACCCCGTCCCACCTTCCCCGGCTCCCATTGGACGCCCACACCCCATCCCACATTCTCCTGCTCCCATTGGACGCCCACACCCCATCCCACCTTCTCCTGCTCCCATTGGACGCCCACACCCCGTCCCACCTTCCCCGGCTCCCATTGGACGCCCACACCCCATCCCACCTTCTCCACCTCCCATTGGACGCCCACACCCCGTCCCACCTTCTCCTGCTCCCATTGAACGCCCACACCCCGTCCCACCTTCTCCTGCTCCCATTGGACGCCCACACCCCGTCCCACCCTCTCCTGCTCCAATTGGACGCCCACACCCCGTCCCACCTTCCACGGCTCCCATTGGACAACCACACCCCGTCCCACCTTCTCCTGCTCCCATTGGACGCCCACACCCCGTCCCACCTTCTCCTGCTCCCATTGGACGCCCACACCCCGTCCCACCTTCCACGGCTCCCATTGGACGCCCACACCCCATCCCACCTTCTCCTGCTCCCATTGGACGCCCACACCCCGTCCCACCTTCCACGGCTCCCATTGGACGCCCACACCCCATCCCACCTTCTCCTGCTCCCATTGGACGCCCACACCTCGTCCCACCTTCCCCGGCTCCCATTGAACGCCCACACCCCATCGCACCTTCTCCACCTCCCATTGGACGCCCACACCCCATCCCACCTTCTCCTGCTCCCATTGGACGCCCACACCCCATCCCACCTTCTCCACCTCCCATTGGACGCCCACACCCCGTCCCACCTTCTCCTGCTCCCATTGGACGCCCACACCCCATCCCACATTCTCCTGCTCCCATTGGACGCCCACACCCCATCCCACCTTCTCCTGCTCCCATTGGACGCCCACACCCCGTCCCACCTTCCCCGGCTCCCATTGGACGCCCACACCCCGTCCCACCTTCTCCACCTCCCATTGGACGCCCACACCCCGTCCCACCTTCTCCTGCTCCCATTGGACGCCCACACCCCGTCCCACCTTCTCCTGCTCCCATTGGACGCCCACACCCCGTCCCACCCTCTCCTGCTCCAATTGGACGCCCACACCCCGTCCCACCTTCCACGGCTCCCATTGGACAACCACACCCCGTCCCACCTTCTCCTGCTCCCATTGGACGCCCACACCCCGTCCCACCTTCTCCTGCTCCCATTGGACGCCCACACCCCGTCCCACCTTCCACGGCTCCCATTGGACGCCCACACCCCATCCCACCTTCCCCGGCTCCCATTGGAAGCCCACACCCTGTCCCACTTTCTCCACCTCCCATTGGACGCCCACACCCCGTCCCACCTTCCACGGCTCCCATTGGACGCCCACACCCCTTCCCAACTTCTCCGCCTCCCATTGGATGCCCACACCCCATCCCACCTTCTCCTGCTCCCATTGGACGCCCACACCCCGTCCCACCTTCCCCGGCTCCCATTGGACGCCCACACCCCGTCCCACCTTCTCCTGCTCCCATTGGACGCCCACACCCCGTCCCATCTTCCACGGCTCCCATTGGACGCCCACACCCCATCCCACCTTCTCCTGCTCCCATTGGACGCCCACACCCCGTCCAACCTTCCACGGCTCCCATTGGACGCCCACACCCCATCCCACCTTCTCCACCTCCCATTGGACGCCCACACCCCTTCCCACCTTCTCCGCCTCCCATTGGATGCCCACACCCCATCCCACCTTCTCCTGCTCCCATTGGACGCCCACACCCCGTCCCACCTTCCCCGGCTCCCATTGGACGCCCACACCCCGTCCCACCTTCTCCTGCTCCCATTGGACGCTCACACCCCGTCCCACCTTCCACGGCTCCCATTGGACGCCCACACCCCATCCCACCTTCTCCACCTCCCATTGGACGCCCACACCCCGTCCCACCTTCTCCTGCTCCCATTGGACGCCCACACCCCGTCCCACCTTCTCCTGCTCCCATTGGACACCCACACCCCGTCCCACCTTCTCCTGCTCCCATTGGACGCCCACACCCCGTCCCACCTTCCCTGGCTCCCATTGGACACCCACACCCCATCCCACCTTCTCCACCTCCCATTGGATGCCCACACCCCATCCCACCTTCTCCTGCTCCCATTGGACGCCCACACCCCGTCCCACCTTCCCCGGCTCCCATTGGAAGCCCACACCCTGTCCCACTTTCTCCTGCTCCCATTGGACGCCCACACCCCGTCCCACCTTCTCCTGCTCCCATTGGACGCCCACACCCCATCCCACCTTCCCCGGCTCCCATTGGACGCCCACACCCCTTCCCACCTTCTCCTGCTCCCATTGGACGCCCACACCCCGTCCCACCTTCCCCGGCCCCCATTGGACACCCACACCCCGTCCCACCTTCTCCTGCTCCCATTGGACGCCCACACCCCGTCCCACCTTCCACGGCTCCCATTGGACGCCCACACCCCGTCCCACCTTCTCCTGCTCCCATTGGACGCCCACACCTCGTCCCACCTTCCCCGGCTCCCATTGGACGCCCACACCCCATCGCACCTTCTCCACCTCCCATTGGACGCCCACACCCCATCCCACCTTCTCCTGCTCCCATTGGACGCCCACACCCCGTCCCACCTTCTCCACCTCCCATTGGACGCCCACACCCCGTCCCACCTTCTCCTGCTCCCATTGGACGCCCACACCCCATCCCACATTCTCCTGCTCCCATTGGACGCCCACACCCCATCCCACCTTCTCCTGCTCCCATTGGACGCCCACACCCCGTCCCACCTTCCCCGGCTCCCATTGGACGCCCACACCCCATCCCACCTTCTCCACCTCCCATTGGACGCCCACACCCCGTCCCACCCTCTCCTGCTCCAATTGGACGCCCACACCCCGTCCCACCTTCCACGGCTCCCATTGGACAACCACACCCCGTCCCACCTTCTCCTGCTCCCATTGGACGCCCACACCCCATCCCACCTTCTCCTGCTCCCATTGGACGCCCACACCCCGTCCCACCTTCCACGGCTCCCATTGGACGCCCACACCCCATCCCACCTTCTCCGCCTCCGATTGGACGCCCACACCCCTTCCCACCTTCTCCTGCTCCCATTGGACGCCCACACCCCATCCCACCTTCTCCTGCTCCCATTGGACGCCCACACCCCATCCCACCTTCCCCGGCTCCCATTGGAAGCCCACACCCTGTCCCACTTTCTCCACCTCCCATTGGACGCCCACACCCCGTCCCACCTTCCACGGCTCCCATTGGACGCCCACACCCCTTCCCAACTTCTCCGCCTCCCATTGGATGCCCACACCCCGTCCCACCTTCTCCTGCTCCCATTGGACGCCCACACCCCATCCCACCTTCCCCGGCTCCCATTGGACGCCCACACCCCGTCCCACCTTCTCCTGCTCCCATTGGACGCTCACACCCCGTCCCATCTTCTACGGCTCCCATTGGACGCCCACACCCCATCCCACCTTCTCCTGCTCCCATTGGACGCCCACACCCCGTCCCACCTTCCACGGCTCCCATTGGACGCCCACACCCCATCCCACCTTCTCCACCTCCCATTGGACGCCCACACCCCTTCCCACCTTCTCCGCCTCCCATTGGATGCCCACACCCCGTCCCACCTTCTCCTGCTCCCATTGGACGCCCACACCCCGTCCCACCTTCCCCGGCTCCCATTGGACGCCCACACCCCGTCCCACCTTCTCCTGCTCCCATTGGACGCTCACACCCCGTCCCACCTTCCACGGCTCCCATTGGACGCCCACACCCCATCCCACCTTCTCCACCTCCCATTGGACGCCCACACCCCGTCCCACCTTCTCCTGCTCCCATTGGACGCCCACACCCCGTCCCACCTTCTCCTGCTCCCATTGGACGCCCACACCCCGTCCCACCTTCCACGGCTCCCATTGGACGCCCACACCCCATCCCACCTTCTCCACCTCCCATTGGACGCCCACACCCCGTCCCACCTTCTCCTGCTCCCATTGGACGCCCACACCCCGTCCCACTTTCTCTGCCTCCCATTGGACGCCCACACCCCATCCCACCTTCTCCACCTCCCATTGGACGCCCACACCCCTTCCCACCTTCTCCTGCTCCCATTGGACGCCCACACCCCATCCCACCTTCTCCTGCTCCCATTGGACGCCCACACCCTGTCCCACCTTCCCCTGCTCCCATTGGACGCCCACACCCCATCCCACCTTCTCCACCTCCCATTGGAAGCCCACACCCCGTCCCACCTTCCACGGCTCCCATTGGACGCCCACACCCCGTCCCACCTTCTCCTGCTCCCATTGGACGCCCACACCCTGTCCCACCTTCCCCTGCTCCCATTGGACGCCCACACCCCATCCCACCTTCTCCACCTCCCATTGGACGCCCACACCCCATCCCACCTTCCACGGCTCCCATTGGACGCCCACACCCCGTCCCACCTTCTCCTGCTCCCATTGGACGCCCACACCCCGTCCCACCTTCTCCACCTCCCATTGGACGCCCACACCCCATCCCACATTCTCCTGCTCCCATTGGACGCCCACACCCCATCCCACCTTCTCCTGCTCCCATTGGACACCCACACCCCGTCCCACCTTCCCCGGCTCCCATTGGACGCCCACACCCCATCCCACCTTCTCCACCTCCCATTGGACGCCCACACCCCGTCCCACCTTCTCCTGCTCCCATTGGACGCCCACACCCCGTCCCACCTTCTCCTGCTCCCATTGGACGCCCACACCCCGTCCCACCTTCCCCGGCTCCCATTGGACGCCCACACCCCGTCCCACCTTCTCCTGCTCCCATTGGACGCCCACACCCCGTCCCACCTTCCACGGCTCCCATTGGACGCCCACACCCCATCCCACCTTCTCCACCTCCCATTGGACGCCCACACCCCGTCCCACCTTCTCCTGCTCCCATTGGACGCCCACACCCCTTCCCACCTTCTCCGCCTCCGATTGGACGCCCACACCCCTTCCCACCTTCTCCTCCTCCCATTGGACGCCCACACCCCATCCCACCTTCTCCTGCTCCCATTGGACGCCCACACCCCATCCCACCTTCCCCGGCTCCCATTGGAAGCCCACACCCTGTCCCACTTTCTCCACCTCCCATTGGACGCCCACACCCCGTCCCACCTTCCACGGCTCCCATTGGACGCCCACACCCCTTCCCACCTTCTCCGCCTCCCATTGGATGCCCACACCCCGTCCCACCTTCTCCTGCTCCCATTGGACGCCCACACCCCGTCCCACCTTCCCCGGCTCCCATTGGACGCCCACACCCCGTCTCACCTTCTCCTGCTCCCATTGGACGCTCACACCCCGTCCCATCTTCCACGGCTCCCATTGGACGCCCACACCCCATCCCACCTTCTCCTGCTCCCATTGGACGCCCACACCCCGTCCCACCTTCCACGGCTCCCATTGGACGCCCACACCCCATCCCACCTTCTCCACCTCCCATTGGACGCCCACACCCCTTCCCACCTTCTCCGCCTCCCATTGGATGCCCACACCCCGTCCCACCTTCTCCTGCTCCCATTGGACGCCCACACCCCATCCCACCTTCTCCTGCTCCCATTGGACGCCCACACCCCGTCCCACCTTCTCCTGCTCCCATTGGACGCTCACACCCCGTCCCACCTTCCACGGCTCCCATTGGACGCCCACACCCCATCCCACCTTCTCCACCTCCCATTGGACGCCCACACCCCGTCCCACCTTCCACGGCTCCCATTGGACGCCCACACCCCTTCCCACCTTCTCCACCTCCCATTGGACGCCCACACCCCATCCCACCTTCTCCACCTCCCATTGGACGCCCACACCCCGTCCCACCTTCTCCTGCTCCCATTGGACGCCCACACCCCGTCCCACCTTCTCCTGCTCCCATTGGACACCCACACCCCATCCCACCTTCTCCACCTCCCATTGGACGCCCACACCCCATCCCACCTTCTCCTGCTCCCATTGGACGCCCACACCCCGTCCCACCTTCCACGGCTCCCATTGGACGCCCACACCCCGTCCCACCTTCTCCTGCTCCCATTGGACGCCCACACCCCGTCCCACCTTCCACGGCTCCCATTGGACGCCCACACCCCATCCCACCTTCTCCACCTCCCATTGGACGCCCACACCCCGTCCCACCTTCTCCTGCTCCCATTGGACGCCCACACCCCGTCCCACCTTCTCCTGCTCCCATTGGACGCCCACACCCCGTCCCACCTTCCCCGGCTCCCATTGGACGCCCACACCCCGTCCCACCTTCTCCTGCTCTCATTGGACGCCCACACCTCGTCCCACCTTCTCCACCTCCCATTGGACGCCCACACCCCATCCCACCTTCCCTGGCTCCTATTGGACGCCCACACCCCGTCCCACCTTCTCCACCTCCCATTGGACGCCCACACCCCATCCCACCTTCTCCACCTCCCATTGGATGCCCACACCCCGTCCCACCTTCTCCTGCTCCCATTGGACGCCCACACCCCATCCCACCTTCCCTGGCTCCTATTGGACGCCCACACCCCGTCCCAATTTCTCTGCCTCCCATTGGACGCCCACACCCCGTCCCACCTTCTCCACCTCCCATTGGACGCCCACACCCCTTCCCACCTTCTCCTCCTCCGATTGGACGCCCACACCCCTTCCCACCTTCTCCTGCTCCCATTGGACGCCCACACCCCATCCCACCTTCTCCTGCTCCCATTGGACGTCCACACCCTGTCCCACCTTCCCCGGCTCCCATTGGAAGCCCACACCCTGTCCCAATTTCTCCACGGCTCCCATTGGACGCCCACACCCCGTCCCACCTTCCACGGCTCCCATTGGACGCCCACACCCCGTCCCACCTTCTCCGCCTCCCATTGGACGCCCACACCCCATCCCACCTTCTCCTGCTCCCATTGGACGCCCACACCCCGTCCCACCTTCTCCTGCTCCCATTGGACGCCCACACCCCGTCCCACCTTCCACGGCTCCCATTGGACGCACACACCCCGTCCCACCTTCCACGGCTCCCATTGGACGCCCACACCCCGTCCCACCTTCCACGGCTCCCATTGGACGCCCACACCCCATCCCACCTTCTCCTGCTCCCATTGGACGCTCACACCCCGTCCCATCTTCCACGGCTCCCATTGGACGCCCACACCCCATCCCACCTTCTCCACCTCCCATTGGACGCCCACACCCCGTCCCACCTTCCCCGGCTCCCATTGGACGCCCACACCCCGTCCCACCTTCCACGGCTCCCATTGGACGCCCACACCCCATCCCACCTTCACCTGCTCCCATTGGACGCCCACACCCAGTCCCACCTTCCCCGGCTCCCATTGGACGCCCACACCCCATCCCACCTTCTCCTGCTCCCATTGGACGCTCACACCCCGTCCCACCTTCCACGGCTCCCATTGGACGCCCACACCCCATCGCACCTTCTCCTGCTCCCATTGGACGCCCACACCCCATCCCACCTTCCACGGCTCCCATTGGACGCCCACACCCCATCCCACCTTCTCCACCTCCCATTGGATGCCCACACCCCGTCCCACCTTCTCCTGCTCCCATTGGACGCCCACACCCCGTCCCACCTTCTCCTGCTCCCATTGGACGCCCACACCCCGTCCCATCTTCCACGGCTCCCATTGGACGCCCACACCCCATCCCACCTTCTCCACCTCCCATTGGACGCCCACACCCCGTCCCACCTTCTCCTGCTCCCATTGGACGCCCACACCCCATCCCACCTTCCCCGGCTCCCATTGGACGCTCACACCCCGTCCCACCTTCCCCGGCCCCCATTGGACACCCACACCCCGTCCCACCTTCTCCTGCTCCCATTGGACGCCCACACCCCGTCCCACCTTCCACGGCTCCCATTGGACGCCCACACCCCGTCCCACCTTCCACGGCTCCCATTGGACGCTCACACCCCGTCCCACCTTCCCCGGCCCCCATTGGACGCCCACACCCCATCCAACCTTCTCCTGCTCCCATTGGACGCCCACACCCCGTCCCACCTTCTCCACCTCCCATTGGATGCCCACACCCCATCCCACCTTCTCCTGCTCCCATTGGACGCCCACACCCCATCCCACCTTCTCCGCCTCCGATTGGACGCCCACACCCCTTCCCACCTTCTCCTGCTCCCATTGGACGCCCACACCCCGTCCCACCTTCTCCTGCTCCCATTGGACGTCCACACCCCATCCCACCTTCTCCTGCTCCCATTGGACGCCCACACCCCATCGCACCTTCTCCACCTCCCATTGGACGCCCACACCCCGTCCCACCTTCCACGGCTCCCATTGGACGCCCACACCCCGTCCCACCTTCTCCTGCTCCCATTGGACGCCCACACCCCGTCCCACCTTCCCCGGCTCCCATTGGACGCCCACACCCCATCCCACCTTCTCCTGCTCCCATTGGACGCCCACACCCCTTCCCACCTTCCACAGCTCCCATTGGACGCCCACACCCCATCCCACCTTCTCCTGCTCCCATTGGACGCCCACACCTCGTCCCACCTTCCCCGGCTCCCATTGAACGCCCACACCCCATCCCACCTTCTCCTGCTCCCATTGGACGCCCACACCCCATCCCACCTTCTCCACCTCCCATTGGACGCCCACACCCCGTCCCACCTTCTCCTGCTCCCATTGGACGCCCACACCCCGTCCCACCTTCTCCTGCTCCCATTGGACGCCCACACCCCGTCCCACCTTCCCCGGCTCCCATTGGACGCCCACACCCCATCCCACCTTCTCCTGCTCCCATTGGACGCCCACACCCCGTCCCACCTTCCCCGGCTCCCATTGGACGCCCACACCCCATCCCACATTCTCCTGCTCCCATTGGACGCCCACACCCCATCCCACCTTCTCCTGCTCCCATTGGACGCCCACACCCCGTCCCACCTTCCCCGGCTCCCATTGGACGCCCACACCCCATCCCACCTTCTCCACCTCCCATTGGACGCCCACACCCCGTCCCACCTTCTCCTGCTCCCATTGGACGCCCACACCCCGTCCCACCTTCTCCTGCTCCCATTGGACGCCCACACCCCGTCCCACCCTCTCCTGCTCCAATTGGACGCCCACACCCCGTCCCACCTTCCACGGCTCCCATTGGACAACCACACCCCGTCCCACCTTCTCCTGCTCCCATTGGACGCCCACACCCCGTCCCACCTTCTCCTGCTCCCATTGGACGCCCACACCCCGTCCCACCTTCCACGGCTCCCATTGGACAACCACACCCCGTCCCACCTTCTCCTGCTCCCATTGGACGCCCACACCCCGTCCCACCTTCTCCTGCTCCCATTGGACGCCCACACCCCGTCCCACCTTCCCCGGCCCCCATTGGACACCCACACCCCGTCCCACCTTCTCCTGCTCCCATTGGACGCCCACACCCCGTCCCACATTCCACGGCTCCCATTGGACGCCCACACCCCATCCCACCTTCTCCTGCTCCCATTGGACGCCCACACCTCGTCCCACCTTCCCCGGCTCCCATTGGACGCCCACACCCCATCGCACCTTCTCCACCTCCCATTGGACGCCCACACCCCATCCCACCTTCTCCTGCTCCCATTGGACGCCCACACCCCGTCCCACCTTCTCCACCTCCCATTGGACGCCCACACCCCGTCCCACCTTCTCCTGCTCCCATTGGACGCCCACACCCCATCCCACATTCTCCTGCTCCCATTGGACGCCCACACCCCATCCCACCTTCTCCTGCTCCCATTGGACGCCCACACCCCGTCCCACCTTCCCCGGCTCCCATTGGACGCCCACACCCCATCCCACCTTCTCCACCTCCCATTGGACGCCCACACCCCGTCCCACCTTCTCCTGCTCCCATTGGACGCCCACACCCCGTCCCACCCTCTCCTGCTCCAATTGGACGCCCACACCCCGTCCCACCTTCCACGGCTCCCATTGGACAACCACACCCCGTCCCACCTTCTCCTGCTCCCATTGGACGCCCACACCCCATCCCACCTTCTCCTGCTCCCATTGGACGCCCACACCCCGTCCCACCTTCCACGGCTCCCATTGGACGCCCACACCCCATCCCACCTTCTCCGCCTCCGATTGGACGCCCACACCCCTTCCCACCTTCTCCTGCTCCCATTGGACGCCCACACCCCATCCCACCTTCTCCTGCTCCCATTGGACGCCCACACCCCATCCCACCTTCCCCGGCTCCCATTGGAAGCCCACACCCTGTCCCACTTTCTCCACCTCCCATTGGACGCCCACACCCCGTCCCACCTTCCACGGCTCCCATTGGACGCCCACACCCCTTCCCAACTTCTCCGCCTCCCATTGGATGCCCACACCCCGTCCCACCTTCTCCTGCTCCCATTGGACGCCCACACCCCATCCCACCTTCCCCGGCTCCCATTGGACGCCCACACCCCGTCCCACCTTCTCCTGCTCCCATTGGACGCTCACACCCCGTCCCATCTTCCACGGCTCCCATTGGACGCCCACACCCCATCCCACCTTCTCCTGCTCCCATTGGACGCCCACACCCCTTCCCACCTTCCACGGCTCCCATTGGACGCCCACACCCCATCCCACCTTCTCCACCTCCCATTGGACGCCCACACCCCTTCCCACCTTCTCCGCCTCCCATTGGATGCCCACACCCCGTCCCACCTTCTCCTGCTCCCATTGGACGCCCACACCCCGTCCCACCTTCCCCGGCTCCCATTGGACGCCCACACCCCGTCCCACCTTCTCCTGCTCCCATTGGATGCTCACACCCCGTCCCACCTTCCACGGCTCCCATTGGACGCCCACACCCCATCCCACCTTCTCCACCTCCCATTGGACGCCCACACCCCGTCCCACCTTCTCCTGCTCCCATTGGACGCCCACACCCCGTCCCACCTTCTCCTGCTCCCATTGGACACCCACACCCCGTCCCACCTTCCCCGGCTCCCATTGGACAACCACACCCCGTCCCACCTTCTCCTGCTCCCATTGGACGCCCACACTCCGTCCCACCTTCTCCTGCTCCCATTGGACGCCCACACCCCGTCCCACCTTCCACGGCTCCCATTGGACGCCCACACCCCATCCCACCTTCTCCACCTCCCATTGGACGCCCACACCCCGTCCCACCTTCTCCTGCTCCCATTGGACGCCCACACCCCGTCCCACTTTCTCTGCCTCCCATTGGACGCCCACACCCCATCCCACCTTCTCCACCTCCCATTGGACGCCCACACCCCTTCCCACCTTCTCCTGCTCCCATTGGACGCCCACACCCCATCCCACCTTCTCCTGCTCCCATTGGACGCCCACACCCTGTCCCACCTTCCCCTGCTCCCATTGGACGCCCACACCCCATCCCACCTTCTCCACCTCCCATTGGAAGCCCACACCCCGTCCCACCTTCCACGGCTCCCATTGGACGCCCACACCCCGTCCCACCTTCTCCTGCTCCCATTGGACGCCCACACCCTGTCCCACCTTCCCCTGCTCCCATTGGACGCCCACACCCCATCCCACCTTCTCCACCTCCCATTGGACGCCCACACCCCATCCCACCTTCCACGGCTCCCATTGGACGCCCACACCCCGTCCCACCTTCTCCTGCTCCCATTGGACGCCCACACCCCGTCCCACCTTCTCCACCTCCCATTGGACGCCCACACCCCATCCCACATTCTCCTGCTCCCATTGGACGCCCACACCCCATCCCACCTTCTCCTGCTCCCATTGGACACCCACACCCCTTCCCACCTTCCCCGGCTCCCATTGGACGCCCACACCCCATCCCACCTTCTCCACCTCCCATTGGACGCCCACACCCCGTCCCACCTTCTCCTGCTCCCATTGGACGCCCACACCCCGTCCCACCTTCTCCTGCTCCCATTGGACAACCACACCCCGTCCCACCTTCCCCGGCTCCCATTGGACGCCCACACCCCGTCCCACCTTCTCCTGCTCCCATTGGACGCCCACACCCCGTCCCACCTTCCACGGCTCCCATTGGACGCCCACACCCCATCCCACCTTCTCCACCTCCCATTGGACGCCCACACCCCGTCCCACCTTCTCCACCTCCCATTGGACGCCCACACCCCTTCCCACCTTCTCCGCCTCCCATTGGACGCCCACACCCCTTCCCACCTTCTCCTCCTCCCATTGGACGCCCACACCCCATCCCACCTTCTCCTGCTCCCATTGGACGCCCACACCCCATCCCACCTTCCCCGGCTCCCATTGGAAGCCCACACCCTGTCCCACTTTCTCCACCTCCCATTGGACGCCCACACCCCGTCCCACCTTCCACGGCTCCCATTGGACGCCCACACCCCTTCCCACCTTCTCCGCCTCCCATTGGATGCCCACACCCCGTCCCACCTTCTCCTGCTCCCATTGGACGCCCACACCCCGTCCCACCTTCCCCGGCTCCCATTGGACGCCCACACCCCGTCCCACCTTCTCCTGCTCCCATTGGACGCTCACACCCCGTCCCATCTTCCACGGCTCCCATTGGACGCCCACACCCCATCCCACCTTCTCCTGCTCCCATTGGACGCCCACACCCCGTCCCACCTTCCACGGCTCCCATTGGACGCCCACACCCCATCCCACCTTCTCCACCTCCCATTGGACGCCCACACCCCTTCCCACCTTCTCCGCCTCCCATTGGATGCCCACACCCCGTCCCACCTTCTCCTGCTCCCATTGGACGCCCACACCCCGTCCCACCTTCCCCGGCTCCCATTGGACGCCCACACCCCGTCTCACCTTCTCCTGCTCCCATTGGACGCTCACACCCCGTCCCATCTTCCACGGCTCCCATTGGACGCCCACACCCCATCCCACCTTCTCCTGCTCCCATTGGACGCCCACACCCCGTCCCACCTTCCACGGCTCCCATTGGACGCCCACACCCCATCCCACCTTCTCCACCTCCCATTGGACGCCCACACCCCTTCCCACCTTCTCCGCCTCCCATTGGATGCCCACACCCTGTCCCACCTTCTCCTGCTCCCATTGGACGCCCACACCCCATCCCACCTTCTCCTGCTCCCATTGGACGCCCACACCCCGTCCCACCTTCTCCTGCTCCCATTGGACGCTCACACCCCGTCCCACCTTCCACGGCTCCCATTGGACGCCCACACCCCATCCCACCTTCTCCTGCTCCCATTGGACGCCCACACCCCGTCCCACCTTCCACGGCTCCCATTGGACGCCCACACCCCTTCCCATCTTCTCCACCTCCCATTGGACGCCCACACCCCATCCCACCTTCTCCACCTCCCATTGGACGCCCACACCCCGTCCCACCTTCTCCTGCTCCCATTGGACGCCCACACCCCGTCCCACCTTCTCCTGCTCCCATTGGACACCCACACCCCATCCCACCTTCTCCACCTCCCATTGGACGCCCACACCCCATCCCACCTTCTCCTGCTCCCATTGGACGCCCACACCCCATCCCACCTTCTCCTGCTCCCATTGGACGCCCACACCCCGTCCCACCTTCCACGGCTCCCATTGGACGCCCACACCCCGTCCCACCTTCTCCTGCTCCCATTGGACGCCCACACCCCGTCCCACCTTCCACGGCTCCCATTGGACGCCCACACCCCATCCCACCTTCTCCACCTCCCATTGGACGCCCACACCCCGTCCCACCTTCTCCTGCTCCCATTGGACGCCCACACCCCGTCCCACCTTCTCCTGCTCCCATTGGACGCCCACACCCCGTCCCACCTTCCCCGGCTCCCATTGGACGCCCACACCCCGTCCCACCTTCTCCTGCTCTCATTGGACTCCCACACCTCGTCCCACCTTCTCCACCTCCCATTGGACGCCCACACCCCATCCCACCTTCTCCACCTCCCATTGGACGCCCACACCCCATCCCACCTTCTCCACCTCCCATTGGATGCCCACACCCCGTCCCACCTTCTCCTGCTCCCATTGGACGCCCACACCCCATCCCACCTTCCCTGGCTCCTATTGGACGCCCACACCCCGTCCCAATTTCTCTGCCTCCCATTGGACGCCCACACCCCGTCCCACCTTCTCCACCTCCCATTGGACGCCCACACCCCGTCCCACCTTCTCCTCCTCCGATTGGACGCCCACACCCCTTCCCACCTTCTCCTGCTCCCATTGGACGCCCACACCCCATCCCACCTTCTCCTGCTCCCATTGGACGTCCACACCCTGTCCCACCTTCCCCGGCTCCCATTGGAAGCCCACACCCTGTCCCAATTTCTCCACGGCTCCCATTGGACGCCCACACCCCGTCCCACCTTCCACGGCTCCCATTGGACGCCCACACCCCGTCCCACCTTCTCCGCCTCCCATTGGACGCCCACACCCCTTCCCACCTTCTCCTGCTCCCATTGGACGCCCACACCCCGTCCCACCTTCTCCTGCTCCCATTGGACGCCCACACCCCGTCCCACCTTCCACGGCTCCCATTGGACGCCCACACCCCGTCCCACCTTCCCCGGCTCCCATTGGACGCCCACACCCCGTCCCACCTTCCACGGCTCCCATTGGACGCCCACACCCCATCCCACCTTCTCCTGCTCCCATTGGACGCTCACACCCCGTCCCATCTTCCACGGCTCCCATTGGACGCCCACACCCCATCCCACCTTCTCCACCTCCCATTGGACGCCCACACCCCGTCCCACCTTCCCCGGCTCCCATTGGACGCCCACACCCCGTCCCACCTTCCCCGGCTCCCATTGGACGCCCACACCCCTTCCCAACTTCTCCTGCTCCCATTGGACGCCCACACCCCTTCCCACCTTCTCCTGCTCCCATTGGACGCCCACACCCCGTCCCACCTTCCCCGGCTCCCATTGGACGCCCACACCCCATCCCACCTTCTCCTGCTCCCATTGGACGCTCACACCCCGTCCCACCTTCCACGGCTCCCATTGGACGCCCACACCCCATCGCACCTTCTCCTGCTCCCATTGGACGCCCACACCCCATCCCACCTTCCACGGCTCCCATTGGACGCCCACACCCCATCCCACCTTCTCCACCTCCCATTGGATGCCCACACCCCGTCCCACCTTCTCCTGCTCCCATTGGACGCCCACACCCCGTCCCACCTTCCACGGCTCCCATTGGACGCCCACACCCCGTCCCACCTTCTCCGCCTCCCATTGGACGCCCACACCCCATCCCACCTTCTCCTGCTCCCATTGGACGCCCACACCCCATCCCACCTTCCACGGCTCCCATTGGACGCCCACACCCCATCCAACCTTCTCCTGCTCCCATTGGACGCCCACACCCCGTCCCACCTTCTCCTGCTCCCATTGGACACCCACACCCCTTCCCACCTTCTCCACCTCCCATTGGACGCCCACACCCCGTCCCACCTTCTCCTGCTCCCATTGGACGCCCACACCCCATCCCACCTTCTCCACCTCCCATTGGACGCCCACACCCCGTCCCACCTTCCCTGGCTCCCATTGGACAACCACACCCCGTCCCACCTTCTCCTGCTCCCATTGGACGCCCACACCCCGTCCCACCTTCTCCTGCTCCCATTGGACGCCCACACCCCTTCCCAACTTCTCCACCTCCCATTGGACGCCCACACCCCTTCCCACCTTCTCCTGCTCCCATTGGACGCCCACACACCATCCCACCTTCTCCTGCTCCCATTGGACGCCCACACCCCGTCC
Organism: Morus bassanus; assembly: GCA_031468815.1. Lineage (NCBI taxonomy): Eukaryota > Metazoa > Chordata > Aves > Suliformes > Sulidae > Morus > Morus bassanus. The sequence goes on from JAVHSO010000395.1 coordinate 35,476, forward strand.
CACCTTCTCCTGCTCCCATTGGACGCCCACACCCCATCCCACCTTCCCCGGCTCCCATTGGACGCCCACACCCCATCCCACCTTCCACGGCTCCCATTGGACGCCCACACCCCATCCAACCTTCTCCTGCTCCCATTGGATGCCCACAACCCATCCCACCTTCCCCGGCTCCCATTGGACGCCCACACCCCATCCCACCTTCTCCTGCTCCCATTGGACGCCCACACCCCATCCCACCTTCTCCTGCCTCCCATTGGACGCCCACACCCCGTCCCACCTTCCCTGGCTCCCATTGGACGCCCACACCCCGTCCCACCTTCTCCGCCTCCCATTGGATGCCCACCCCTCATCCCACCTTCTCCTGCTCCCATTGGACACCCACACCCCTTCCCACCTTCTCCTGCTCCCATTGGACGCCCACACCCCGTCCCACCTTCCACGGCTCCCATTGGACGCCCACACCCCATCCCACCTTCTCCTGCTCCCATTGAACGCCCACACCCCGTCCCACCTTCTCCTGCTCCCATTGGACGCCCACACCCCGTCCCACCTTCCCCGGCTCCCATTGGACGCCCACACCCCATCCCACCTTCTCCTGCTCCCTTTGGACGCCCACACCCCGTCCCACCTTCCACGGCTCCCATTGGACGCCCACACCCCGTCCCACGTTCTCCGCCTCCCATTGGACGCCCACACCCCGTCCCACCTTCCCTGGCTCCCATTGGACTCCCACACCCCATCCCACCTTCTCCTGCTCCCATTGGACGCCCACACCCCGTCCCACCTTCCCCGGCTCCCATTGGACGCCCACACCCCATCCCACCTTCTCCTGCTCCCATTGGACGCCCACACCCCATCCCACCTTCTCCACCTCCCATTGGACACCCACACCCCGTCCCACCTTCCACGGCTCCCATTGGACGCCCACACCCCATCCCACCTTCTCCACCTCCCATTGGACGTCCACACCCCATCCCAACTTCCCTGGCTCCCATTGGACAACCACACCCCATCCCACCTTCTCCTGCTCCCATTGGACGCCCACACCCCGTCCCACCTTCTCCTGCTCCCATTGGACGCCCACACCCCTTCCCACCTTCCCTGGCTCCCATTGGACACCCACACCCCATCCCACCTTCTCCACCTCCCATTGGATGCCCACACCCCATCCCACCTTCTCCTGCTCCCATTGGACGCCCACACCCCGTCCCACCTTCCCCGGCTCCCATTGGAAGCCCACACCCTGTCCCACTTTCTCCTGCTCCCATTGGACGCCCACACCCCGTCCCACCTTCCACGGCTCCCATTGGACGCCCACACCCCGTCCCACCTTCTCCGGCTCCCATTGGACGCCCACACCCCATCCCACCTTCTCCTGCTCCCATTGGACGCCCACACCCCATCCCACCTTCCACGGCTCCCATTGGACGCCCACACCCCATCCAACCTTCTCCTGCTCCCATTGGACGCCCACACCCCGTCCCACCTTCTCCTGCTCCCATTGGACGCCCACACCCCTTCCCACCTTCTCCACCTCCCATTGGACGCCCACACCCCTTCCCACCTTCTCCACCTCCCATTGGACGCCCACACCCCGTCCCACCTTCTCCTGCTCCCATTGGACGCCCACACCCCGTCCCACGTTCCACGGCTCCCATTGGACGCCCACACCCCGTCCCACCTTCTCCGCCTCACATTGGACGCCCACACCCCGTCCCACCTTCCCTGGCTCCCATTGGACTCCCACACCCCATCCCACCTTCTCCTGCTCCCATTGGACGCCCACACCCCGTCCCACCTTCTCCGCCTCCCATTGGACGCCCACACCCCGTCCCACCTTCCCCGGCTCCCATTGGACGCCCACACCCCATCCCACCTTCTCCTGCTCCCATTGGACGCTCACACCCCGTCCCACCTTCCACGGCTCCCATTGGACGCCCACACCCCATCCCACCTTCTCCTGCTCCCATTGGACGCCCACACCCCGTCCCACCTTCCACGGCTCCCATTGGACGCCCACACCCCGTCCCACCTTCTCCACCTCCCATTGGAAGCCCACACCCCGTCCCACCTTCCCCGGCTCCCATTGGACGCCCACACCCCGTCCCACCTTCCCCGGCTCCCATTGGACGCCCACACCCCTTCCCAACTTCTCCTGCTCCCATTGGACGCCCACACCCCTTCCCACCTTCTCCTGCTCCCATTGGACGCCCACACCCCGTCCCACCTTCCCCGGCTCCCATTGGACGCCCACACCCCATCCCACCTTCTCCTGCTCCCATTGGACGCTCACACCCCGTCCCACCTTCCACGGCTCCCATTGGACGCCCACACCCCATCGCACCTTCTCCTGCTCCCATTGGACGCCCACACCCCATCCCACCTTCCACGGCTCCCATTGGACGCCCACACCCCATCCCACCTTCTCCACCTCCCATTGGATGCCCACACCCCGTCCCACCTTCTCCTGCTCCCATTGGACGCCCACACCCCGTCCCACCTTCCACGGCTCCCATTGGACGCCCACACCCCGTCCCACCTTCTCCGCCTCCCATTGGACGCCCACACCCCATCCCACCTTCTCCTGCTCCCATTGGACGCCCACACCCCATCCCACCTTCCACGGCTCCCATTGGACGCCCACACCCCATCCAACCTTCTCCTGCTCCCATTGGACGCCCACACCCCGTCCCACCTTCTCCTGCTCCCATTGGACACCCACACCCCTTCCCACCTTCTCCACCTCCCATTGGACGCCCACACCCCGTCCCACCTTCTCCTGCTCCCATTGGACGCCCACACCCCATCCCACCTTCTCCACCTCCCATTGGACGCCCACACCCCGTCCCACCTTCCCTGGCTCCCATTGGACAACCACACCCCGTCCCACCTTCTCCTGCTCCCATTGGACGCCCACACCCCGTCCCACCTTCTCCTGCTCCCATTGGACGCCCACACCCCTTCCCACCTTCTCCACCTCCCATTGGACGCCCACACCCCTTCCCACCTTCTCCTGCTCCCATTGGACGCCCACACACCATCCCACCTTCTCCTGCTCCCATTGGACGCCCACACCCCGTCCCACCTTCTCCTGCTCCCATTGGACGCCCACACCCCATCCCACCTTCCCCGGCTCCCATTGGACGCCCACACCCCATCCCACCTTCCACGGCTCCCATTGGACGCCCACACCCCATCCAACCTTCTCCTGCTCCCATTGGATGCCCACAACCCATCCCACCTTCCCCGGCTCCCATTGGACGCCCACACCCCATCCCACCTTCTCCTGCTCCCATTGGACGCCCACACCCCATCCCACCTTCTCCTGCCTCCCATTGGACGCCCACACCCCGTCCCACCTTCCCTGGCTCCCATTGGACGCCCACACCCCGTCCCACCTTCTCCGCCTCCCATTGGATGCCCACCCCTCATCCCACCTTCTCCTGCTCCCATTGGACACCCACACCCCTTCCCACCTTCTCCTGCTCCCATTGGACGCCCACACCCCGTCCCACCTTCCACGGCTCCCATTGGACGCCCACACCCCATCCCACCTTCTCCTGCTCCCATTGAACGCCCACACCCCGTCCCACCTTCTCCTGCTCCCATTGGACGCCCACACCCCGTCCCACCTTCCCCGGCTCCCATTGGACGCCCACACCCCATCCCACCTTCTCCTGCTCCCTTTGGACGCCCACACCCCGTCCCACCTTCCACGGCTCCCATTGGACGCCCACACCCCGTCCCACGTTCTCCGCCTCCCATTGGACGCCCACACCCCGTCCCACCTTCCCTGGCTCCCATTGGACTCCCACACCCCATCCCACCTTCTCCTGCTCCCATTGGACGCCCACACCCCGTCCCACCTTCCCCGGCTCCCATTGGACGCCCACACCCCATCCCACCTTCTCCACCTCCCATTGGACGCCCACACCCCATCCCACCTTCTCCACCTCCCATTGGACACCCACACCCCGTCCCACCTTCCACGGCTCCCATTGGACGCCCACACCCCATCCCACCTTCTCCACCTCCCATTGGACGTCCACACCCCATCCCAACTTCCCTGGCTCCCATTGGACAACCACACCCCATCCCACCTTCTCCTGCTCCCATTGGACGCCCACACCCCGTCCCACCTTCTCCTGCTCCCATTGGACGCCCACACCCCTTCCCACTTTCCCTGGCTCCCATTGGACACCCACACCCCATCCCACCTTCTCCACCTCCCATTGGATGCCCACACCCCATCCCACCTTCTCCTGCTCCCATTGGACGCCCACACCACGTCCCACCTTCCCCGGCTCCCATTGGAAGCCCACACCCTGTCCCACTTTCTCCTGCTCCCATTGGACGCCCACACCCCGTCCCACCTTCCACGGCTCCCATTGGACGCCCACACCCCGTCCCACCTTCTCCTGCTCCCATTGGACGCCCACACCCCATCCCACCTTCTCCTGCTCCCATTGGACGCCCACACCCCATCCCACCTTCCACGGCTCCCATTGGACGCCCACACCCCATCCAACCTTCTCCTGCTCCCATTGGACGCCCACACCCCGTCCCACCTTCTCCTGCTCCCATTGGACGCCCACACCCCTTCCCACCTTCTCCACCTCCCATTGGACGCCCACACCCCTTCCCACCTTCTCCACCTCCCATTGGACGCCCACACCCCGTCCCACCTTCTCCTGCTCCCATTGGACGCCCACACCCCGTCCCACGTTCCACGGCTCCCATTGGACGCCCACACCCCGTCCCACCTTCTCCGCCTCCCATTGGACGCCCACACCCCGTCCCACCTTCCCTGGCTCCCATTGGACTCCCACACCCCATCCCACCTTCTCCTGCTCCCATTGGACGCCCACACCCCGTCCCACCTTCTCCGCCTCCCATTGGACGCCCACACCCCGTCCCACCTTCCCCGGCTCCCATTGGACGCCCACACCCCATCCCACCTTCTCCTGCTCCCATTGGACGCTCACACCCCGTCCCACCTTCCACGGCTCCCATTGGACGCCCACACCCCATCCCACCTTCTCCTGCTCCCATTGGACGCCCACACCCCGTCCCACCTTCCACGGCTCCCATTGGACGCCCACACCCCGTCCCACCTTCTCCACCTCCCATTGGACGTCCACACCCCGTCCCAACTTCCCTGGCTCCCATTGGACAACCACACCCCATCCCACCTTCTCCTGCTCCCATTGGACGCCCACACCCCGTCCCACCTTCTCCTGCTCCCATTGGACGCCCACACCCCGTCCCACCTTCCCTGGCTCCCATTGGACACCCACACCCCATCCCACCTTCTCCACCTCCCATTGGATGCCCACACCCCGTCCCACCTTCTCCACCTCCCATTGGACGCCCACACCCCGTCCCACCTTCCCCGGCTCCCATTGGAAGCCCACACCCTGTCCCACTTTCTCCTGCTCCCATTGGACGCCCACACCCCGTCCCACCTTCCACGGCTCCCATTGGACGCCCACACCCCGTCCCACCTTCTCCACCTCCCATTGGACGCCCACACCCCGTCCCACCTTCCCCGGCTCCCATTGGACGCCCACACCCCATCCCACCTTCTCCTGCCTCCCATTGGACGCCCACACCCCGTCCCACCTTCCCTGGCTCCCATTGGACGCCCACACCCCGTCCCACCTTCTCCGCCTCCCATTGGATGCCCACCCCTCATCCCACCTTCTCCTGCTCCCATTGGACACCCACACCCCTTCCCACCTTCTCCTGCTCCCATTGGACGCCCACACCCCGTCCCACCTTCCACGGCTCCCATTGGACGCCCACACCCCATCCCACCTTCTCCTGCTCCCATTGAACGCCCACACCCCGTCCCACCTTCTCCTGCTCCCATTGGACGCCCACGCCCCTTCCCACCTTCCCCGGCTCCCATTGGACGCCCACACCCCATCCCACCTTCTCCTGCTCCCTTTGGACGCCCACACCCCGTCCCACCTTCCACGGCTCCCATTGGACGCCCACACCCCGTCCCACGTTCTCCGCCTCCCATTGGACGCCCACACCCCGTCCCACCTTCCCTGGCTCCCATTGGACTCCCACACCCCATCCCACCTTCTCCTGCTCCCATTGGACGCCCACACCCCGTCCCACCTTCCCCGGCTCCCATTGGACGCCCACACCCCATCCCACCTTCTCCTGCTCCCATTGGACGCCCACACCCCATCCCACCTTCTCCACCTCCCATTGGACACCCACACCCCGTCCCACCTTCCACGGCTCCCATTGGACGCCCACACCCCATCCCACCTTCTCCACCTCCCATTGGACGTCCACACCCCATCCCAACTTCCCTGGCTCCCATTGGACAACCACACCCCATCCCACCTTCTCCTGCTCCCATTGGACGCCCACACCCCGTCCCACCTTCTCCTGCTCCCATTGGACGCCCACACCCCTTCCCACCTTCCCTGGCTCCCATTGGACACCCACACCCCATCCCACCTTCTCCACCTCCCATTGGATGCCCACACCCCATCCCACCTTCTCCTGCTCCCATTGGACGCCCACACCCCGTCCCACCTTCCCCGGCTCCCATTGGAAGCCCACACCCTGTCCCACTTTCTCCTGCTCCCATTGGACGCCCACACCCCGTCCCACCTTCCACGGCTCCCATTGGACGCCCACACCCCGTCCCACCTTCTCCGGCTCCCATTGGACGCCCACACCCCATCCCACCTTCTCCTGCTCCCATTGGACGCCCACACCCCATCCCACCTTCCACGGCTCCCATTGGACGCCCACACCCCATCCAACCTTCTCCTGCTCCCATTGGACGCCCACACCCCGTCCCACCTTCTCCTGCTCCCATTGGACGCCCACACCCCTTCCCACCTTCTCCACCTCCCATTGGACGCCCACACCCCTTCCCACCTTCTCCACCTCCCATTGGACGCCCACACCCCGTCCCACCTTCTCCTGCTCCCATTGGACGCCCACACCCCGTCCCACGTTCCACGGCTCCCATTGGACGCCCACACCCCGTCCCACCTTCTCCGCCTCCCATTGGACGCCCACACCCCGTCCCACCTTCCCTGGCTCCCATTGGACTCCCACACCCCATCCCACCTTCTCCTGCTCCCATTGGACGCCCACACCCCGTCCCACCTTCTCCGCCTCCCATTGGACGCCCACACCCCGTCCCACCTTCCCCGGCTCCCATTGGACGCCCACACCCCATCCCACCTTCTCCTGCTCCCATTGGACGCTCACACCCCGTCCCACCTTCCACGGCTCCCATTGGACGCCCACACCCCATCCCACCTTCTCCTGCTCCCATTGGACGCCCACACCCCGTCCCACCTTCCACGGCTCCCATTGGACGCCCACACCCCGTCCCACCTTCTCCACCTCCCATTGGACGTCCACACCCCGTCCCAACTTCCCTGGCTCCCATTGGACAACCACACCCCATCCCACCTTCTCCTGCTCCCATTGGACGCCCACACCCCGTCCCACCTTCTCCTGCTCCCATTGGACGCCCACACCCCGTCCCACCTTCCCTGGCTCCCATTGGACACCCACACCCCATCCCACCTTCTCCACCTCCCATTGGATGCCCACACCCCGTCCCACCTTCTCCACCTCCCATTGGACGCCCACACCCCGTCCCACCTTCCCCGGCTCCCATTGGAAGCCCACACCCTGTCCCACTTTCTCCTGCTCCCATTGGACGCCCACACCCCGTCCCACCTTCCACGGCTCCCATTGGACGCCCACACCCCGTCCCACCTTCTCCACCTCCCATTGGACGCCCACACCCCGTCCCACCTTCCCCGGCTCCCATTGGACGCCCACACCCCGTCCCACCTTCTCCACCTCCCATTGGACGCCCACACCCCGTCCCACCTTCTCCTGCTCCCATTGGACGCCCACACCCCGTCCCACCTTCTCCTGCTCCCATTGGACGCCCACACCCCATCCCACCTTCCCCGGCTCCCATTGGACGCCCACACCCTATCCCACCTTCTCCTGCTCCCATTGGACGCCCACACCCCGTCCCACCTTCTCCTGCTCCCATTGGACGCCCACACCCCGTCCCACCTTCCACGGCTCCCATTGGACGCCCACACCCCATCCCACCTTCTCCGCCTCCGATTGGACGCCCACACCCCTTCCCACCTTCTCCTGCTCCCATTGGACGCCCACACCCCATCCCACCTTCTCCACCTCCCATTGGACGCCCACACCCCGTCCCACCTTCCACGGCTCCCATTGGACGCCCACACCCCATCCCACCTTCTCCGCCTCCGATTGGACGCCCACACCCCTTCCCACCTTCCCCGGCCCCCATTGGACACCCACACCCCGTCCCACCTTCTCCTGCTCCCATTGGACGCCCACACCCCGTCCCACCTTCCACGGCTCCCATTGGACGCCCACACCCCATCCCACCTTCTCCTGCTCCCATTGGACGCCCACACCTCGTCCCACCTTCCCCGGCTCCCATTGGACGCCCACACCCCATCGCACCTTCTCCACCTCCCATTGGACGCCCACACCCCGTCCCACCTTCTCCTGCTCCCATTGGACGCCCACACCCCGTCCCACCTTCTCCACCTCCCATTGGACGCCCACACCCCGTCCCACCTTCCACGGCTCCCATTGGACGCCCACACCCCGTCCCACCTTCTCCTGCTCCCATTGGACGCCCACACCCCGTCCCACCTTCTCCTGCTCCCATTGGACGCCCACACCCCATCCCACATTCTCCACCTCCCATTGGACGCCCACACCCCATCCCACCTTCTCCTGCTCCCATTGGACGCCCACACCCCGTCCCACCTTCCCCGGCTCCCATTGGACGCCCACACCCCATCCCACCTTCTCCACCTCCCATTGGACGCCCACACCCCGTCCCACCTTCTCCTGCTCCCATTGGACGCCCACACCCCGTCCCACCTTCTCCTGCTCCCATTGGATGCCCACACCCCATCCCACCTTCTCCTGCTCCCATTGGACGCCCACACCCCGTCCCACCCTCTCCTGCTCCAATTGGACGCCCACACCCCGTCCCACCTTCCACGGCTCCCATTGGACAACCACACCCCGTCCCACCTTCTCCTGCTCCCATTGGACGCCCACACCCCGTCCCACCTTCTCCTGCTCCCATTGGACGCCCACACCCCGTCCCACCTTCCACGGCTCCCATTGGACGCCCACACCCCATCCCACCTTCTCCGCCTCCGATTGGACGCCCACACCCCTTCCCACCTTCTCCTGCTCCCATTGGACGCCCACACCCCATCCCACCTTCTCCTGCTCCCATTGGACGCCCACACCCCATCCCACCTTCCCCGGCTCCCATTGGAAGCCCACACCCTGTCCCACTTTCTCCACCTCCCATTGGACGCCCACACCCCGTCCCACCTTCCACGGCTCCCATTGGACGCCCACACCCCTTCCCAACTTCTCCGCCTCCCATTGGATGCCCACACCCCGTCCCACCTTCTCCTGCTCCCATTGGACGCCCACACCCCGTCCCACCTTCCCCGGCTCCCATTGGACGCCCACACCCCGTCCCACCTTCTCCTGCTCCCATTGGACGCTCACACCCCGTCCCATCTTCCACGGCTCCCATTGGACGCCCACACCCCATCCCACCTTCTCCTGCTCCCATTGGACGCCCACACCCCGTCCCACCTTCCACGGCTCCCATTGGACGCCCACACCCCATCCCACCTTCTCCACCTCCCATTGGACGCCCACACCCCTTCCCACCTTCTCCGCCTCCCATTGGATGCCCACACCCCGTCCCACCTTCTCCTGCTCCCATTGGACGCCCACACCCCGTCCCACCTTCCCCGGCTCCCATTGGACGCCCACACCCCGTCCCACCTTCTCCTGCTCCCATTGGACGCCCACACCCCGTCCCACCTTCTCCTGCTCCCATTGGACACCCACACCCCGTCCCACCTTCCCCGGCTCCCATTGGACAACCACACCCCGTCCCACCTTCTCCTGCTCCCATTGGACGCCCACACCCCGTCCCACCTTCTCCTGCTCCCATTGGACGCCCACACCCCGTCCCACCTTCCACGGCTCCCATTGGACGCCCACACCCCATCCCACCTTCTCCACCTCCCATTGGACGCCCACACCCCGTCCCACCTTCTCCTGCTCCCATTGGACGCCCACACCCCGTCCCACTTTCTCTGCCTCCCATTGGACGCCCACACCCCATCCCACCTTCTCCACCTCCCATTGGACGCCCACACCCCTTCCCACCTTCTCCTGCTCCCATTGGACGCCCACACCCCATCCCACCTTCTCCTGCTCCCATTGGACGCCCACACCCTGTCCCACCTTCCCCTGCTCCCATTGGACGCCCACACCCCATCCCACCTTCTCCACCTCCCATTGGAAGCCCACACCCCGTCCCACCTTCCACGGCTCCCATTGGACGCCCACACCCCGTCCCACCTTCTCCTGCTCCCATTGGACGCCCACACCCTGTCCCACCTTCCCCTGCTCCCATTGGACGCCCACACCCCATCCCACCTTCTCCTGCTCCCATTGGACGCCCACACCCCGTCCCACCTTCCACGGCTCCCATTGGACGCCCACACCACTTCCCACTTTCTCCACCTCCCATTGGACGCCCACACCCCATCCCACCTTCTCCACCTCCCATTGGACGCCCACACCCCGTCCCACCTTCTCCTGCTCCCATTGGACGCCCACACCCCGTCCCACCTTCTCCTGCTCCCATTGGACACCCACACCCCATCCCACCTTCTCCACCTCCCATTGGACGCCCACACCCCATCCCACCTTCTCCTGCTCCCATTGGACGCCCACACCCCGTCCCACCTTCTCCTGCTCCCATTGGACGCCCACACCCCGTCCCACCTTCCACGGCTCCCATTGGACGCCCACACCCCGTCCCACCTTCTCCTGCTCCCATTGGACGCCCACACCCCGTCCCACCTTCCACGGCTCCCATTGGACGCCCACACCCCATCCCACCTTCTCCACCTCCCATTGGACGCCCACACCCCATCCCACCTTCTCCTGCTCCCATTGGACGCCCACACCCCGTCCCACCTTCCACGGCTCCCATTGGACGCCCACACCCCGTCCCACCTTCTCCTGCTCTCATTGGACGCCCACACCTCGTCCCACCTTCTCCACCTCCCATTGGACGCCCACACCCCGTCCCACCTTCCACGGCTCCCATTGGACGCCCACACCCCGTCCCACCTTCTCCGGCTCCCATTGGACGCCCACACCCCATCCCACCTTCTCCTGCTCCCATTGGACGCCCACACCCCATCCCACCTTCTCCTGCCTCCCATTGGACGCCCACACCCCGTCCCACCTTCCCTGGCTCCCATTGGACGCCCACACCCCGTCCCACCTTCTCCGCCTCCCATTGGATGCCCACCCCTCATCCCACCTTCTCCTGCTCCCATTGGACACCCACACCCCATCCCACCTTCTCCTGCTCCCATTGGACGCCCACACCCCGTCCCACCTTCCACGGCTCCCATTGGACACCCACACCCCATCCCACCTTCTCCTGCTCCCATTGAACGCCCACACCCCGTCCCACCTTCTCCTGCTCCCATTGGACGCCCACACCCCATCCCACCTTCCCCGGCTCCCATTGGACGCCCACACCCCATCCCACCTTCTCCTGCTCCCATTGGACGCTCACACCCCGTCCCACGTTCCACGGCTCCCATTGGACGCCCACACCCCGTCCCACGTTCTCCGCCTCCCATTGGACGCCCACACCCCGTCCCACCTTCCCTGGCTCCCATTGGACTCCCACACCCCATCCCACCTTCCCCGGCTCCCATTGGACGCCCACACCCCATCCCACCTTCTCCTGCTCCCATTGGACGCTCACACCCCGTCCCACCTTCTCCTGCTCCCATTGGACGCCCACACCCCATCCCACCTTCTCCACCTCCCATTGGACACCCACACCCTGTCCCACCTTCCACGGCTCCCATTGGACGCCCACACCCCATCCCACCTTCTCCACCTCCCATTGGACGTCCACACCCCATCCCAACTTCCCTGGCTCCCATTGGACAACCACACCCCATCCCACCTTCTCCTGCTCCCATTGGACGCCCACACCCTGTCCCACCTTCTCCTGCTCCCATTGGACGCCCACACCCCGTCCCACCTTCCCTGGCTCCCATTGGACACCCACACCCCATCCCACCTTCTCCACCTCCCATTGGATGCCCACACCCCATCCCACCTTCTCCTGCTCCCATTGGACGCCCACACCCCGTCCCACCTTCCCCGGCTCCCATTGGAAGCCCACACCCTGTCCCACTTTCTCCTGCTCCCATTGGACGCCCACACCCCGTCCCACCTTCCACGGCTCCCATTGGACGCCCACACCCCGTCCCACCTTCTCCGGCTCCCATTGGACGCCCACACCCCATCCCACCTTCTCCTGCTCCCATTGGACGCCCACACCCCATCCCACCTTCTCCTGCTCCCATTGGACGCCCACACCCCATCCCACCTTCCACGGCTCCCATTGGACGCCCACACCCCATCCAACCTTCTCCTGCTCCCATTGGACGCCCACACCCCGTCCCACCTTCTCCTGCTCCCATTGGACGCCCACACCCCTTCCCACCTTCTCCACCTCCCATTGGACGCCCACACCCCTTCCCACCTTCTCCACCTCCCATTGGACGCCCACACCCCGTCCCACCTTCTCCTGCTCCCATTGGACGCCCACACCCCGTCCCACGTTCCACGGCTCCCATTGGACGCCCACACCCCGTCCCACCTTCTCCGCCTCCCATTGGACGCCCACACCCCGTCCCACCTTCCCTGGCTCCCATTGGACGCCCACACCCCATCCCACCTTCTCCTGCTCCCATTGGACGCCCACACCCCGTCCCACCTTCTCCGCCTCCCATTGGACGCCCACACCCCGTCCCACCTTCCACGGCTCCCATTGGACGCCCACACCCCATCCCACCTTCTCCTGCTCCCATTGGACGCCCACACCCCGTCCCACCTTCTCCTGCTCCCATTGGACGCCCACACCCCATCCCACCTTCTCCACCTCCCATTGGACGCCCACACCCCGTCCCACCTTCCACGGCTCCCATTGGACGCCCACACCCCTTCCCACCTTCTCCACCTCCCATTGGACGTCCACACCCCGTCCCAACTTCCCTGGCTCCCATTGGACAACCACACCCCATCCCACCTTCTCCTGCTCCCATTGGACGCCCACACCCCGTCCCACCTTCTCCTGCTCCCATTGGACGCCCACACCCCGTCCCACCTTCCCTGGCTCCCATTGGACACCCACACCCCATCCCACCTTCTCCACCTCCCATTGGATGCCCACACCCCGTCCCACCTTCTCCTGCTCCCATTGGACGCCCACACCCCGTCCCACCTTCCCCGGCTCCCATTGGAAGCCCACACCCTGTCCCACTTTCTCCTGCTCCCATTGGACGCCCACACCCCGTCCCACCTTCCACGGCTCCCATTGGACGCCCACACCCCATCCCACCTTCTCCTGCTCCCATTGGACGCCCACACCCCATCCCACCTTCTCCACCTCCCATTGGACGCCCACACCCCATCCCACCTTCCACGGCTCCCATTGGACGCCCACACCCCATCCAACCTTCTCCTGCTCCCATTGGACGCCCACACCCCGTCCCACCTTCTCCTGCTCCCATTGGACGCCCACACCCTTTCCCACCTTCTCCACCTCCCATTGGACGCCCACACCCCGTCCCACCTTCTCCTGCTCCCATTGGACGCCCTCACCCCATCCCACCTTCTCCACCTCCCATTGGACGCCCACACCCCGTCCCACCTTCCCTGGCTCCCATTGGACAACCACACCCCGTCCCACCTTCTCCACCTCCCATTGGACGCCCACACCCCATCCCACCTTCCCCGGCTCCCATTGGACGCCCACACCCCGTCCCACCTTCTCCTGCTCCCATTGGACGCCCACACCCCATCCCACCTTCCCCGGCTCCCATTGGACGCCCACACCCCATCCCACCTTCTCCACCTCCCATTGGACGCTCACACCCCGTCCCACGTTCCACGGCTCCCATTGGACGCCCACACCCCATCCAACCTTCTCCTGCTCCCATTGGACGCCCACACCCCGTCCCACCTTCCCCGGCTCCCATTGGACGCCCACACCCCATCCCACCTTCTCCTGCTCCCATTGGACGCCCACACCCCATCCCACCTTCTCCTGCCTCCCATTGGACGCCCACACCCCGTCCCACTTTCTCCTGCTCCCATTGGACGCCCACACCCCGTCCCACCTTCTCCGCCTCCCATTGGATGCCCACCCCTCATCCCACCTTCTCCTGCTCCCATTGGACACCCACACCCCATCCCACCTTCTCCTGCTCCCATTGGACGCCCACACCCCGTCCCACCTTCCACGGCTCCCATTGGACGCCCACACCCCGTCCCACCTTCTCCTGCTCCCATTGGACGCCCACACCCCATCCCACCTTCCCCGGCTCCCATTGGACGCCCACACCCCATCCCACCTTCTCCTGCTCCCATTGGACGCTCACACCCCGTCCCACGTTCCACGGCTCCCATTGGACGCCCACACCCCTTCCCACCTTCTCCGCCTCCCATTGGACGCCCACACCCCGTCCCACCTTCCCTGGCTCCCATTGGACTCCCACACCCCTGCCCACCTTCTCCTGCTCCCATTGGACGCCCACACCCCGTCCCACCTTCCACGGCTCCCATTGGACGCCCACACCCCGTCCCACCTTCTCCTGCTCCCATTGGACGCTCACACCCCGTCCCACCTTCTCCGCCTCCCATTAGATGCCCACCCCTCATCCCACCTTCTCCTGCTCCCATTGGACACCCACACCCCATCCCACCTTCTCCTGCTCCCATTGGACGCCCACACCCCGTCCCACCTTCCACGGCTCCCATTGGACGCCCACACCCCGTCCCACCTTCTCCTGCTCCCATTGGACACCCACACCCCATCCCACCTTCTCCTGCTCCCATTGGACGCCCACACCCCGTCCCACCTTCTCCTGCTCCCATTGGACGCCCACACCCCGTCCCACCTTCCCCGGCTCCCATTGGACACCCACACCCCATCCCACCTTCTCCACCTCCCATTGGATGCCCACACCCCTTCCCACCTTCTCCGCCTCCCATTGGACGCCCACACCCCGTCCCACCTTCCCCGGCTCCCACTGGACGCACACACCCCATCCCACCTTCTCCACCTCCCATTGGACGCCACACCCCATCCCACCTTTCCCGGCTCCCATTGGACGCCCACATCCCATCCCACATTCTCCTGCTCCCATTGGACGCCCACACCCCGTCCCACCTTCTCCTGCTCCCATTGGACACCCACACCCCATCCCACCTTCCCCGGCTCCCAACGGATGCCCACACCCCGTCCCACCTTCCCCGGCTCCCATTGGACACCCACACCCCTTCCCACCTTCTCCACCTCCGTTTGGATGCCCACACCCCGTCCCACCTTCCCCGGCTCCCATTGGACGCCCACACCCCTTCCCACCTTCTCCTGCTCCCATTGGACGCCGACACCCCATCCCACCTTCCCCTGCTCCCATTGGACACCCACACCCTATCCCACCTTCTCCTGCTCCCATTGGACGCCCACACCCCATCCCACCTTCCCTGGCTCCCACTGGACGCCCACACCCCGTCCCACCTTCTCCACCTCCCATTGGACGCCCACACCCCATACAACCTTCTCCTGCTCCCATTGGACGCCCACACCCCGTCCCACCTTCTCCTGCTCCCATTGGACGCCCACACCCCTTCCCACCTTCTCCACCTCCCATTGGACGCCCACACCCCGTCCCACCTTCTCCTGCTCCCATTGGACGCCCACACCCCGTCCCACGTTCCACGGCTCCCATTGGACGCCCACACCCCGTCCCACCTTCTCCGCCTCCCATTGGACGCCCACACCCCGTCCCACCTTCCCTGGCTCCCATTGGACTCCCACACCCCATCCCACCTTCTCCTGCTCCCATTGGACGCCCACACCCCGTCCCACCTTCTCCGCCTCCCATTGGACGCCCACACCCCGTCCCACCTTCCCCGGCTCCCATTGGACGCCCACACCCCATCCCACCTTCTCCTGCTCCCATTGGACGCCCACACCCCGTCCCACCTTCCACGGCTCCCATTGGACGCCCACACCCCATCCCACCTTCTCCACCTCCCATTGGACGCCCACACCCCGTCCCACCTTCCACGGCTCCCATTGGACGCCCACACCCCTTCCCACCTTCTCCACCTCCCATTGGACGTCCACACCCCGTCCCAACTTCCCTGGCTCCCATTGGACAACCACACCCCATCCCACCTTCTCCTGCTCCCATTGGACGCCCACACCCCGTCCCACCTTCTCCTGCTCCCATTGGACGCCCACACCCCGTCCCACCTTCCCTGGCTCCCATTGGACACCCACACCCCATCCCACCTTCTCCACCTCCCATTGGATGCCCACACCCCGTCCCACCTTCTCCTGCTCCCATTGGACGCCCACACCCCATCCCACCTTCCCCGGCTCCCATTGGACGCCCACACCCCATCCCACCTTCTCCACCTCCCATTGGACGCCCACACCCCATCCCACCTTCTCCTGCTCCCATTGGACGCCCACACCCCGTCCCACCTTCTCCTGCTCCCATTGGACGCCCACACCCCGTCCCACCTTCCCTGGCTCCCATTGGACACCCACACCCCATCCCACCTTCTCCACCTCCCATTGGATGCCCACACCCCGTCCCACCTTCTCCTGCTCCCATTGGACGCCCACACCCCATCCCACCTTCCCTGGCTCCCATTGGACAACCACACCCCGTCCCACCTTCTCCACCTCCCATTGGACGCCCACACCCCATCCCACCTTCTCCTGCTCCCATTGGACGCCCACACCCCGTCCCACCTTCTCCTGCTCCCATTGGACGCCCACACCCCATCCCACCTTCCCCGGCTCCCATTGGACGCCCACACCCCATCCCACCTTCTCCACCTCCCATTGGACGCTCACACCCCGTCCCACGTTCCACGGCTCCCATTGGACGCCCACACCCCATCCAACCTTCTCCTGCTCCCATTGGACGCCCACACCCCGTCCCACCTTCCCCGGCTCCCATTGGACGCCCACACCCCATCCCACCTTCTCCTGCTCCCATTGGACGCCCACACCCCATCCCACCTTCTCCTGCCTCCCATTGGACGCCCACACCCCGTCCCACTTTCTCCTGCTCCCATTGGACGCCCACACCCCGTCCCACCTTCTCCGCCTCCCATTGGATGCCCACCCCTCATCCCACCTTCTCCTGCTCCCATTGGACACCCACACCCCATCCCACCTTCTCCTGCTCCCATTGGACGCCCACACCCCGTCCCACCTTCCACGGCTCCCATTGGACGCCCACACCCCGTCCCACCTTCTCCTGCTCCCATTGGACGCCCACACCCCGTCCCACCTTCTCCTGCTCCCATTGGACGCCCACACCCCATCCCACCTTCCCCGGCTCCCATTGGACGCCCACACCCCATCCCACCTTCTCCTGCTCCCATTGGACGCTCACACCCCGTCCCACGTTCCACGGCTCCCATTGGACGCCCACACCCCTTCCCACCTTCTCCTGCTCCCATTGGACGCCCACACCCCGTCCCACCTTCCCCGGCTCCCACTGGACGCACACACCCCATCCCACCTTCTCCACCTCCCATTGGACGCCACACCCCATCCCACCTTTCCCGGCTCCCATTGGACGCCCACATCCCATCCCACATTCTCCTGCTCCCATTGGACGCCCACACCCCGTCCCACCTTCTCCTGCTCCCATTGGACACCCACACCCCATCCCACCTTCCCCGGCTCCCAACGGATGCCCACACCCCGTCCCACCTTCCCCGGCTCCCATTGGACACCCACACCCCTTCCCACCTTCTCCACCTCCCTTTGGATGCCCACACCCCGTCCCACCTTCCCCAGCTCCCATTGGACGCCCACACCCCTTCCCACCTTCTCCTGCTCCCATTGGACGCCGACACCCCATCCCACCTTCCCCTGCTCCCATTGGACACCCACACCCCATCCCACCTTCTCCTGCTCCCATTGGACGCCCACACCCCATCCCACCTTCCACGGCTCCCACTGGACGCCCACACCCCGTCCCACCTTCTCCACCTCCCATTGGACGCCCACACCCCATCCCACCTTCTCCGGCTCCCATTGGACGCCCACACCCCGTCCCACCTTCTCCTGCTCCCATTGGACGCCCACACCCCGTCCCAACTTCTCCTGCTCCCATTGGATGCCCACACCCCATCCCACCTTCCCCGGCTCCCATTGGACGCCCACACCCCATCCCACCTTCTCCTGCTCCCATTGGACGCCCACACCCCATCCCACCTTCCCTGGCTCCCATTGGACGCCCACACCTCTTCCCACCTTCCCTGGCTCCCATTGGACGCCCACACCCCGTCCCACTTTCTCCTGCTCCCATTGGATGCCCACACCCCGTCCCAACTTCCACGGCTCCCATTGGACGCCCACACCCCATCCCACCTTCTCCTGCTCCCATTGGACGCCCACACCCCTTCCCACGTTCCCCGGCTCCCATTGGACGCCCACACCCCTTCCCACCTTCTCCTGCTCCCATTGGACGCCCACACCCTGTCCCACCTTCCCCTGCTCCCATTGGACGCCCACACCCCATCCCACCTTCTCCACCTCCGATTGGACGCTCACACTCCGTCCCACCTTCTCCACCTCCCATTGGACGCCCACATCCCATCCCACCTTCTCCTGCTCCCATTGGACGCCCACACCCCGTCCCACCTTCTCCTGCTCCCATTGGACGCCCACACCCCATCCCACCTTCTCCTGCTCCCATTGGACGCCCACACCCCGTCCCACCTTCTCCTGCTCCCATTGGACGCCCACACCCCATCCCACCTTCCCCGGCTCCCATTGGACGCCCACATCCCATCCCACCTTCTCCGCCTCCCATTGGACGCCCACACCCCATCCCACCTTCCCTGGCTCCCATTGGACGCCCACACCCCATCCCACCTTCTCCTGCTCCCATTGGACGCCCACACCCCGTCCCACCTTCCCTGGCTCCCATTGGATGCCCACACCCCATCCCACCTTCTCCTGCTCCCATTGGACGCCCACACCCCATCCCACCTTCTCCACCTCCCATTGGACGCCCACACCCCTTCCCACCTGTCCGCCTCCAATTGGACGCCCACACCCCGTCCCACCTTCTCCCGCTCCCATTGGACGCCCACACCCCGTCCC
The DNA here is from genome assembly GCA_031468815.1 of Morus bassanus. Classification (NCBI taxonomy): domain Eukaryota; kingdom Metazoa; phylum Chordata; class Aves; order Suliformes; family Sulidae; genus Morus; species Morus bassanus. The sequence goes on from JAVHSO010000395.1 coordinate 54,824, forward strand.
ACCTTCCCCGGCTCCCATGGGACGCCCACACCCCTTCCCACTTTCTCCTGCTCCCATTGGACGCCCACACCCCGTCCCACCTTCCCCGGCTCCCATTGGACGCCCACACCCCGTCCCACCTTCCCCGGCTCCCATTGGACGCCCACACCCCATCCCACCTTCCCCTGCTCCCATTGGACACCCACACCCCATCCCACCTTCTCCTGCTCCCATTGGACGCCCACACCCCATCCCACCTTCCCTGGCTCCCACTGGACGCCCACACCCCGTCCCACCTTCTCCACCTCCCATTGGACGCCCACACCCCATCCCACCTTCTCCGGCTCCCATTGGACGCCCACACCCCGTCCCACCTTCTCCTGCTCCCATTGGACGCCCACACCCCGTCACAACTTCTCCTGCTCCCATTGGATGCCCACACCCCATCCCACCTTCCCTGGCTCCCATTGGACGCCCACACCCCATCCCACCTTCTCCTGCTCCCATTGGACGCCCACACCCCATCCCACCTTCCCTGGCTCCCATTGGACGCCCACACCTCTTCCCACCTTCCCTGGCTCCCATTGGACGCCCACACCCCGTCCCACTTTCTCCTGCTCCCATTGGATGCCCACACCCCGTCCCAACTTCCACGGCTCCCATTGGACGCCCACACCCCATCCCACCTTCTCCTGCTCCCATTGGACGCCCACACCCCTTCCCACGTTCCCCGGCTCCCATTGGACGCCCACACCCCTTCCCACCTTCTCCTGCTCCCATTGGACGCCCACACCCTGTCCCACCTTCCCCTGCTCCCATTGGACGCCCACACCCCATCCCACCTTCTCCACCTTCGATTGGACGCTCACACTCCGTCCCACCTTCTCCACCTCCCATTGGACGCCCACATCCCATCCCACCTTCTCCTGCTCCCATTGGACGCCCACACCCCGTCCCACCTTCTCCTGCTCCCATTGGACGCCCACACCCCATCCCACCTTCTCCTGCTCCCATTGGACGCCCACACCCCGTCCCACCTTCTCCTGCTCCCATTGGACGCCCACACCCCATCCCACCTTCCCCGGCTCCCATTGGACGCCCACATCCCATCCCACCTTCTCCGCCTCCCATTGGACGCCCACACCCCATCCCACCTTCCCTGGCTCCCATTGGACGCCCACACCCCATCCCACCTTCTCCTGCTCCCATTGGACGCCCACACCCCGTCCCACCTTCCCTGGCTCCCATTGGATGCCCACACCCCATCCCACCTTCTCCTGCTCCCATTGGACGCCCACACCCCATCCCACCTTCTCCACCTCCCATTGGACGCCCACACCCCTTCCCACCTGTCCGCCTCCAATTGGACGCCCACACCCCGTCCCACCTTCTCCCGCTCCCATTGGACGCCCACACCCCGTCCCACCTTCCCCGGCTCCCATGGGACGCCCACACCCCTTCCCACTTTCTCCTGCTCCCATTGGACGCCCACACCCCGTCCCACCTTCCCCGGCTCCCATTGGACGCCCACACCCCGTCCCACCTTCCCCGGCTCCCATTGGACGCCCACACCCCATCCCACCTTCTCCTGGCTCCCTTTGGCCACCCTGACCTTCTCCATCCCTTGAGGTACACCCAGATCTTCTCTAGCACCCAATGTCCGCCCAGCCCCCAGGCTCACACCCAATGGGTGGGTCACCCTTTACCCCGCCCCCCCCACAACCTCCCCCTCCCCTCCTACAGACCGTGACGGTCCTGGAGGATCAAATCATGCAGCAGAACCCGCCCAAGTTCGACAAGATCGAAGACATGGCCATGCTGACCTTCCTCCACGAGCCCGCCGTCCTCTACAACCTCAAGGAGCGCTACGCCGCCTGGATGATCTACGTGAGTCCGGAGCCAATCGGGTTCTCCAGAACCCACCTAGAACTCGGACGACCCATCCCCGCGCCCCGTCGGGTCACCCGCACCCCACACGTCCCACCCCGCGCCCCGTGGGGCCGCCCGCGCCCCCTCGTGCCCCGCCTCCCGCCCCGTTGGACCCCCCGGGAGCCGGGCGCTCCTCGCCCCGCCCCCTCAGCCCCCCGGCCCTGGGCTGGCCCCTCCCGGGGGGGCGGGGCCCCGCTGCCTCCAACCCACCCGCCCCTTCTCCAGACCTACTCGGGGCTCTTCTGCGTGACCGTCAACCCCTACAAGTGGTTGCCCGTCTACGACGCCGAGGTGGTGGCCGCCTACCGGGGCAAGAAGCGGAGCGAAGCCCCGCCCCACATCTTCTCCGTCTCCGACAACGCCTACCAGAACATGCTGACGGGTAGGGACCCGCTGGGCGAGCCTGTAACCACCTCCCTCCACCCTTTTTTTGGGAGGTGTGGGGCGGGAGGTGTGGGGCGGGAGATGTGGGTCGGGAGGTGTGGGGTGGAACCAAGGCGGGCTTCAGAACCTCACGCCGGGCCTCCTCGCTCCCCCCGCCAGATCGGGAGAACCAGTCCATCCTCATCACGTGAGTGACTTCGTCCCTCACCCTCCCTAAACATCATCGTGGCCCCACCCACAGCCCAGCCCCGCCCACTTGGTGCAGAGCCCCTCCCCTTCCCCGCCCTTCGGCCACACCCTCCGGCATGGCCAACCCTTTCTCACCGCCTGGGCTTGGCCGTGGAGGTCCACAGCCCACCTACCGCAAGCCCCACCCTCTTCCCAACATGGCCCCGCCCCATCGCCGGAGCCCCGCCCCCCATCACCCAGCCCTCGCTCTCATTGGCTGCCCCCAGTGGAGAATCCGGGGCGGGGAAGACGGTCAACACCAAGAGGGTCATCCAGTACTTCGCCAGCATCGCCGCCATCGGCGACCGCGGCAAGAAGGAGACGGGGACCCCGGGCAAGGTGAGGGCGCCGGGGGGGCACCGGGTATGTCTGGGACCACGTCGGCACCCGTCTGTCCAAACCCTCACCCACCCGCCCACCCACCACCCAACGACCCGACCACCCAACCACCCACCAACCAACCACTCGCTCACACAAACACCCACCCGATCACCCAAACACCCATCCAACCACCCAAAAACCCACCCAACCACCCACCACACCACCCAACCACCCACCCAACCACCCAACCACCCACCAACCAAACACCCACCACCCAGCCACCCACCCAAACACCCACCCACCCACCCGCTCACCAAGCAACTACCCACCAACCAACCACCAGAACACCCACTCAACCACCCAACCAACCACCCAACCAACAAATACCCACCCAAACACCCACCCAATCAACCACCCACCCACCCAGCAACCACCCAAACACCTAACCACCCAGCCAACCACCCAACCAACCACCCAACCACCCACCAACCAAACACCCACTACCCAGCCACCCACCCAAACACCCACCCACCCACCCGCTCACCAAACAACTACCCACCAACCAACCACCCAACCACCCACTCAACCACCCAACCAACCACCCAACCAACAAATACCCACCCAAACACCCAACCAACCACCCAACCACCCACCAACCAAACGCCCAACCACCCACCCAAACACCCAACCACCCAACCACCCACCAACCAAATGCCCAAACACCCACCCACCCGCTCACCAACCAACTACCCACCAACCAACCACCCGACCACCCAAACACTCAACCACCCAACCAACCACCCACCCAACAAATACCCACCCAAACACCCAATCAACCACCCACCCACCCAGCAACCACCCAACCACCCAACCACCCAGCCAACCACCCACCAACCAAACACCCACCACCCACCCACCCACCCGCTCACCAACCAACTACCCACCAACCAACCACCCGAACACCCAAACACTCAACCACCCAACCAACCACCCAACCAACAAATACCCACCCAACCACCCAACCAACCACCCACCCAACCACCCAACCAACCACCCAACCACCCAACCAACTGCCCAACCACCCAACCACTCACCACCCAACCACCCACCCAAACACCCACCACCCAACCACCCAACCACCCACCAACCAAACGCCCACCCACCCACCCAAACAACCAACCGCCAACCAACCAACCACGAACCACCCACCCACCCAACCACCCACCAACCACCCAACCACCCAAGCACCCACCAACCAACCACCCACCCAATCAACCACCCACCCTCCCACCCAACTGCCCACCCAGACAACCAACCGTGCACCCAAACACCCACCCGGCCACCCATCACCCAGCCAAACCCCCACCATGCACCCACCCGCTCAACCGACCACCCACCCCCTCACCCATCACCCACCTCTCCATCCACCCCCCCCACCCCCCCCAGACCTTCAGGCACCTCCGTGTCCACCCGTCCGTCCCACCCCACCCCGCCCCATCCACGCCACGCCCCCCCCGCCGTGACGGCCCCGCCCCCTTGACCCGCCCCGCCAGGGCACCCTGGAGGACCAGATCATCCAGGCCAACCCCGCCTTGGAGGCCTTCGGCAACGCCAAGACCGTCCGCAACGACAACTCCTCCCGATTCGTGAGTGGGGGGGCGGGGCCTCGGGGGCGGGGCCTCGGGGGCGGGGCCTGCGGGGGCAGGAGCCCACCTCCACCTCCCGCCGCTGCTCTCCCAGGGGAAGTTCATCCGCATCCATTTCGGGGCCACCGGGAAGTTGGCGTCGGCCGACATCGAGACCTGTGAGTGGCTCGGGGGCGCCAGGAGGGGACGTCCCGCCGGCCGTCAGCCCTCGGGCCGGCCGTCTGTCTGTCAGCCCTCCCTCCCGCCCTCCCGCCGCACGTCCGGCCTCCGTCCATCTCCTCCTGCCGCCGTCCGGCTGCTCCTCCAGCTCCATCCTCCTCCTCCAGCTCCATCCTCCTCCTCCAGCTCCTCCCCCGACCTCCATCTCCTCCCCCCGACCTCCATCTCCTGCCCCCAACCTCCACCTCCTCCCCCGACCTCCATCTCCTCCCCCCGACCTCCATCTCCTGCCCCCAACCTCCATCTCCTCCCCCCGACCTCCATCTCCTCCCATCAACCTCTATCTCCTGCCCCCAACCTCCATCTCCTGCCCCCAACCTCCATCTCCTCACCCCCGACCTCCATCTCCTCCCCCAACCTCCAGCTCCTCACCCCCAACCTCCAGCTCCTCCCCCTGACCTCCATCTCCTCCCCCCGACCTCCATCTCCTCACCCAACCTCCATCTCCTCACTCAACCTCCATCTCCTCCCCCAACCTCCATCTCCTCCCCCCCGACCTCCATCTCCTCCCCCAACCTCCATCTCCTCCCACCGACCTTCAGCTCCTCCCCCACCCTCCATCTCCTCCCCCCAACCTCCATCTCCTCCCCCACCCTCCATCACCATCACCCTCCCCGCCCCACCCAACCCCCACCCACCCTCTCTCCACCCTCCCAGACCTCCTGGAGAAGTCCCGCGTCATCTTCCAGCTCAAGGCCGAGAGGAACTACCACATCTTCTACCAGATCCTCTCCAACAAGAAGCCGGAGCTTCTGGGTGAGCCACGCCCTCACCCCACCCATGCCCCCCTGACCCCGCCCACTTTTCCAGAGGCCCAATTCCCGCCTTTCCCGACCCCGTCTTCTCCTCGCAGACATGATGCTGGTGACCAACAACCCCTACGACTACGCCTTCATCTCCCAAGGAGAGACCACCGTGGCCTCCATCGACGACCGAGAGGAGCTCCTGGCCACAGACGTGAGATGTGGGGCGGCCACCACGAGGGTCGGGGGGCACCGGGGAGGACCTTGACCCACATTTTTTACCCCGCAGAGCGCTTTCGACGTCCTGGGCTTCACCCAAGAGGAGAAGAACTCCATCTACAAGCTGACGGGCGCCATCATGCACTTCGGCAACTTGAAGTTCAAGCAGAAGCAACGGGAGGAGCAGGCGGAGCCAGACGGCACCGAAGGTGGGGCGCGGCCGGGGTGACGGGGCGGGAATCGGGGTGAACCTCATGGTCCTCCGGGTTCACCTCTTCTCCTCTGTCCTCAGAGGCGGATAAGTCGGCCTACCTGATGGGGCTGAACTCAGCCGATCTTCTCAAGGGGTTGTGTCACCCCCGGGTGAAGGTGGGCAACGAGTACGTCACCAAGGGGCAGAATGTCCAGCAGGTGAGGACGACGTCCCCCAAAACCTTTTTGGGGGTGGCCCGGCATCATCCCGGGCGAGGAGGACATCGGGAGGCTCCGTCTCACCGGTGGGATGCCCCTCTTGCAGGTGATTTACGCCGTCGGAGCCTTGGCCAAGGCCGTCTACGAGAAGATGTTCAACTGGATGGTCACCAGGATCAACAACTCGCTGGAGACCAAGCAGCCGCGGCAGTACTTCATCGGCGTCCTGGACATTGCCGGCTTCGAGATCTTTGACGTGAGGCCTGGTTGATCCCATTGGGTGTCGAGTTGACCCTGTTGGGTGTTGAGTTGACCCTGTTGAGATGAGTTGACCAGTTGGGTGTTGAGTTGATCCTGTTGAGATGAGTTGACCTGTTGGGTGTTGAGTTGACCTGTTGGGTGCTGAGTTGACCCTGTTGGGTGTTGAGTTGATCCTGTTGAGTTGAGTTGACCAGTTGGGTGTTGAGTTGATCCTGTTGGGTGCTGAGTTGACCCTGTTGGGTGTTGAATTGACCCTGTTGAGTTGAGTTGACTAGATGGGTGTTGCATTGACTCTGTTGGGTGTTGCATTGACTCTGTTGGGTGTTGAGTTGACCCTGTTGGGAGTTGAGTTGACCAGTTGGGTGTTGAGTTGACCCTGTTGGGAGTTGAGTTGACCCCACTGGGAGTTGAGTTGATCCTGTTGGGTGTTGAGTTGCCCCTGTTGACTGTTGAGTTGATCAGTTGGGTGTTGAGTTGACCCTGTTGGGTGTTGAGTTGACCAGTTGGGTGTTGCCTTGACCCAGTTGGGTGTTGCCTTGACCCAGTTGGGTGCTGAGTTGACCCAGCTGGGTGTTGAGTTGATCCTGTTGACTGTTGAGTTGACCCTGTTGGGTGTTGAGTTGACCAGTTGGGTGTTGCCTTGACCCAGTTGGGTGCTGAGTTGACCCAGTTGGGTGTTGAGTTGATCCTGTTGAGTTGAGTTGACCAGTTGGGTGTTGCGTTGATCCTGTTGGGTTGAGTTGATCCTGTTGGGAGTTGAGTTGATGCTGTTGGGTGTTGAGTTGACCACTCGGGTGTTGAGTTGACCCTGTTGGGTGTTGAGTTGACCCCGTTGGGCATTGCGTTGATGCCATTGGGTGTTGCCTTGACCCCGTTGATCCCATTGGGCGTCCGGCTGACCCCGCCGGCCCTCCCCTCTCTCCTCCCCCAGTTCAACAGCTTCGAGCAGCTCTGCATCAACTTCACCAATGAGAAGCTGCAGCAGTTTTTCAACCACCACATGTTCGTGCTGGAGCAGGAGGAGTACAAGAAGGAGGGGATCGAGTGGGAGTTCATCGACTTCGGCATGGACCTCCAGGCCTGCATCGACCTCATCGAGAAGGTACCGCCTCCCCCCGCGGCCTCCTGGGGGCCGAGGGGGCGGCCGGAGAAGGAGCCTGCCCGCGGGAGCTCGCCGGGGAGCCCAAAGGCGGCCGCTGGGCGTCCTCCGCGGCCAACGAGCTCTCCTCCTCCTCTTCCCCAGCCCATGGGGATCATGTCCATCCTGGAGGAGGAGTGCATGTTCCCCAAGGCCTCGGACATGACCTTCAAGGCCAAGCTCTACGACAACCACCTGGGCAAGTCGGCCAACTTTGGGAAGCCGCGCAACGTCAAGGGCAAGGCGGAGGCCCACTTCTCCCTCGTCCACTACGCCGGCACAGTGGACTACAACATCCTGGGGTGGCTGCAGAAGAACAAGGACCCCCTCAACGAGACGGTGGTGGGGCTCTACCAGAAGTCGGCCCTCAAGCTCTTGGCCAACCTCTTCGCCAACTACGCCGGGGCTGATGCGCGTAAGGGGCACCTCCCTTCCCCAGCATCCGGGGTTCTCCCCACCCCGTCCTTGACCTCTCCCATCCTTTCTTCTTCCCCAATCAGCCATGGAGAAGGGGAAAGGAGCCAAGAAGAAAGGCTCCTCCTTCCAGACGGTCTCTGCCCTGCACCGGGTGAGGGTCCAGGGGTTAATGGGGGACCCCAGGCTGTGGTGGGGATGGACAACATGTCCCAGGGCAGGTGGGGCCCCCTCGGTGGGGCAGGTTGGGGTCTTCATTCCCTCCATCGTCCCCTCCTCCATCCCCCAGGAGAACCTCAACAAGCTCATGACCAACCTGCGGTCCACCCACCCCCACTTTGTCCGCTGCATCATCCCCAACGAGACCAAGTCTCCTGGTGAGCCAGTCCTCAGTGGTTGATCCAAGGAGGTGGGGTCAAACCCATGGACCGCGGTGGTCCCTGCCTAAAGGTGGTGGCATCGGGGAGCAATGACGTGGGGCAGGCCTTGACCCACCACTCATGACGACCCACCAGGCGTGATGAACAACTCCCTGGTGATGCACCAGCTCCGCTGCAACGGGGTGCTGGAGGGCATCCGCATCTGCCGCAAGGGCTTCCCCAACCGCATCCTCTATGGGGACTTCCGCCAGCGGTAGGCCCGGAGGAGAAGGGGTGGCCGGGGGGTGGCCAACCCCAGCGGGGCTCAGCCTGGGGGGGGCGTGTCCTCTCCGGCCCCCAGGTACCGCATCCTCAACCCCGCGGCCATCCCCGAGGGCCAGTTCATCGACAGCCGCAAGGGCGCCGAGAAGCTCCTGGGCTCCCTCGACATCGACCACAACCAGTACAAGTTCGGCCACACCAAGGCAAGCTCGGGCGCTGGCTCCGCCCCGCCCCGCCCCGCCCCGCCCCGCCCTCCTGCTCCACCCCCACCAAAGCCCAGCCCCTGCAGCGCTCACCTTCCTCTCTCCTCCAAGGTCTTCTTCAAGGCCGGGCTGCTGGGGCTGCTGGAGGAGATGCGCGACGAGCGCCTGGCCCGCATCATGACCCGCCTGCAGGCCCAAGCCCGCGGCTTTCTCTCCCGGCAGGAGTTCAAGAAGATCCTGGAGCGCCGGTGGGTGCTGGGGTGGGGGGGGGGGGCGGGGGCGGGTCCCCCTCGGGCGGGGGTCCCTGCTCACCCCCGGCCTGCTTCGCCCCGCCCAGGGACTCGCTCTTGGTGATCCAGTGGAACGTCAGGGCCTTCATGGGGGTGAAGAACTGGCCCTGGATGAAGCTCTACTTCAAGATCAAGCCCTTGCTGAAGAGCGCCGAGACGGAGAAGGAGATGCAGGTGGGGCGGGGACGGAGAGGGCGGGGTGAAGGGCGGGCGGGCGGGCGGAGGGGTTGGTGGGCAGCTGGAGGAAGAGGTGGGACTCCCAGGGGACCGCGGTGCCTCCCGCAGACCATGAAGGAGGAGTTTGGGCGGCTGAAGGAGGCCCTGGAGAAGTCGGAGGCGCGGCGGAAGGAGCTGGAGGAGAAGATGGTCTCCCTGCTGCAGGAGAAGAACGACCTTCAGCTCCAAGTGCAGGCCGTGAGGGAGATTCGCCCCCCCGCAACCCCGTCAAGGGGGTGAGCACCACCCCCCCGGGGACCCCCCGCTTCACCCGCCGCCCCACCGCAGGAGCAGGACAACCTCGCCGACGCCGAGGAGCGCTGCGACCAGCTGATCAAGAACAAGATCCAGCTGGAGGCCAAGGCGAAGGAGCTGACGGAGCGCCTGGAGGAGGAGGAGGAGATGAACGCCGAGCTGACGGCCAAGAAGAGGAAGCTCGAGGACGAGTGCTCCGAGCTCAAGAAGGACATCGATGACCTGGAGTTGTCTTTGGCCAAGGTGGAGAAGGAGAAACACGCCACCGAGAACAAGGTGAGGGCGAGGGGAGACCTCGAGCCCTGCCCAGTCGGCTCAAGGGAAGACCCAGGGTTGGTTGCGTTGGCTCGCCAGGACCCAAGGTTGGTTGGGTTGGGTCACCAAGACACGAGGATGGTTGGGTTGGGTCGCCAAGACCCGAGGTTGTTGGGTTGGGTCAACAAGACACGAGGATGGTTGGGTTGGGTCGCCAAGACTTGAGGCTGGTTAGGTTGGGTCGCTGAGACCCAAGGTTGGTTGGGTTGGGTCACTAAGACCCAAGGTTGGTTGGGTTGGGTCACCAAGACACGAGGCTGGTTAGGTTGGGTCACTGAGACCCAAGGTTGGTTGGGTTGGGTCAACAAGACACAAGGGTGTTTGGGTTGGGTCACCAAGACACAGAGATGTTTGAATTGGGTCACCAGGACCCAAGGTTGGTTGGGTTGGGTCACTAAGACCCAAGGTTGGTTGGGTTGGGTCACCAAGACACGAGGCTGGTTAGGTTGGGTCACCAAGACACAGAGATGTTTGAATTGGGTCACCAGGACCCAAGGTTGGTTGGGTTGGGTCACTAAGACCCAAGGTTGGTTGGGTTGGGTCAACAAGACACGAGGCTGGTTAGGTTGGGTCGCTGAGACCCAAGGTTGGTTGGGTTGGGTCAACAAGACACGAGGGTGTTTGGGTTGGGTCACCAAGACACAGAGATGTTTGAATTGGGTCACCAGGACCCAAGGTTGGTTGGGTTGGGTCACCAAGACACGAGGCTGGTTAGGCTGGGTCACTGAGTCCCAAGGTTGGTTGGGTTGGGTCACCAAGACACGAGGGTGTTTGGGTTGGGTCACCAAGGCCCAAGATGGTTGGGTTGGGTCAACAAGACCCAAGATTGGTTGGGTTGGGTCACCAAGACACAAGGGTGTTTGGGTTGGGTCACCAGGACCTGAGGTTGGTTGGGTTGGGTCACCAAGACCCAAGGTTGGTTGGGTTGGGTCAACAAGACCTGAGGTTGGTTGGGTTGGGTCAACAAGATCCGAGAGCGTTTGCATTGGGTCACCAGGACCTGAGGCTCGTTGGGTTCTCCTGCACCTCCTGACTTAAGCCCAGCTCAGCCAAGAGCAAGAAGCACCTCGTGGCTCTTGCCCCGCCTCTGGCACCAAGCTGGAGGCCGCCGTTCCTCCTCCCGCAGGTCAAGAACCTCACAGAGGAGATGGCCGGGCTGGACGAGACCATCGCCAAGCTGAGCAAGGAGAAGAAGGCCCTGCAAGAAGCTCACCAGCAAGCGCTGGATGACCTGCAGGCCGAGGAAGACAAGGTCAACACCTTGGCGAAGGCCAAAGTCAAGCTGGAACAGCAAGTGGATGACGTGAGTCGCGCCCCTCCCGTGGCCGGGCCCTTGGCGGGGGCAGGTCCCGCTGGGGCGGGGCTTTGGGGGCTGACGGGGGCGGCTCTGCCTCGCTCGCAGCTGGAGAGCTCGCTGGAGCAGGAGAAGAAGGTCCGCATGGACCTGGAACGCGCCAAGAGGAAGCTGGAAGGCGACTTGAAGCTGGCTCAGGAGAGCATCATGGACCTGGAGAACGACAAGCAGCAATCGGAGGAGCGGCTGAAAAAGTAGGGCCCCGCCCGCCTCCCCCTCCCGCCCATCAGCCCCTTCTCCGCCGAGACCCCGGGGGCGTGAGCGGGGCTGCCCTTCCTCCCCCGCCCCAGGAAAGACTTTGAGCTCAACGCGCTCAACGCCCGAATCGAGGACGAGCAAGCGGTCGCAGCCCAGCTCCAGAAGAAGCTCAAAGAGCTTCAGGTGAGGTGGGGGGTTCAGCTCGGGGGTCGCCCGGGAGGAGGAGGGGCCGGCTCTGCCCCCTTTTCCTCCTCCCACCTTCTGGAGGAGGACCTAGACCGGCGTGCCGCCCGCCTGCGGGCCGGAGCTCGCGGCACGGCCCTTCAGCTAGAACCTGCCGGGGATGCATCTCCCGGAAGCGAGGCCTGGGCGCGTTGCCTTTGGGGTGGGGGGAGACGGACCAACGGCTGTGGAGCGCTCCAGCCTGCTGGGGTTGCGCGGGTGGGGTCACCTGAGCCGAGCAGACCGATCCGGCTTGGACGGAGTTGACTCCAAGCTCCTCGGAGAAGGTTGTGCCGAGCTGTTTGACCCAGGCAGCTCAGGGGTTGGTTGAGCTGAATGTCCTCAAGGCTGGTTGGGTGGAAGAGCCTCAAGGTGATTGGATAGGCTGGAGCATCTTCGGAGCAGGTGGGGTTGGCCTGGAGAGCTCCACATGGGTTGAGGAGAGCTGGATGGGCTCAAGCCCGCTTGAGTTGCTGGTGTCCAGCTGCTTGGGTTGACTTGGGTTGAGTTGAAGAGTCTCCATCTAGTTGGGTGGAGTTGGGTAGAGTTGGGTTGAGTTGAAGAGCCTCCAGCTGGTTGGGTTGAGTTGGGTTGAGTTGAAGAGTCTCCAGCTGGTTGGGTTGAGTTGGGTTGAGTTGAAGAGTCTGCAGCTGGTTGGGTTGAGTTGGGTTGAGTTGAAGAGTCTCCAGCTGGTTGGGTTGAGTTGAAGAGCCTCCAGCTGGTTGGGTTGAGTTGGGTTGAGTTGAAGAGCCTCCATCTAGTTGGGTAGAGTTGGGTTGAGTTGGGTTGAGTTAAAGAGCCTCCATCTAGTTGGGTAGAGTTGGGTAGAGTTGGGTTGAGTTGAAGAGTCTCCATCTAGTTGGGTAGAGTTGGGTTGACTTGAAGAGTCTCCAGCTGGTTGGGTTGAGTTGGGTTGAGTTGAAGAGTCTGCAGCTGGTTGGGTTGAGTTGGGTTGAGTTGAAGAGTCTCCAGCTGCTTGGGTTGAGTTGAAGAGTCTCCAGCTGGTTGGGTTGAGTTGAAGAGTCTCCAGCTGGTTGGGTTGAGTTGGGTTGAGTTGAAGAGCCTCCAGCTGGTTGGGTTGAGTTGGGTTGAGTTGAAGAGTCTCCAATTGGTCGGGTTGAGTTGGGTTGAGTCTCCATCTGGTTGGGTTGAGTTGAAGATTCTCCATCTAGTTGGGTAGAGTTGGGTTGAGTTGAAGAGCCCCCAGCTGGTTGGTCTCAGTTGGGTTGAGTTGAAGAGCCTCCAGCTGGTTGGGTTGAGTTGGGTTGAGTTGAAGAGTCTCCAATCGGTCAGGGTGAGTTGAGCGGCTGGGTTGGGCGCAGCCAAGCCCGAGGACCATCTCTCCATCCATCCCCGGAGCACAGGCGCGGATGGAGGAGCTGGAGGAGGAGCTGGAGGCGGAGCGGACGGGCAGGGCCAAGGTGGAGAAGCTGCGCTCGGAGCTGTCGCGGGAGCTGGAGGAGATCAGCGAGCGGCTGGAGGAGGCGGGCGGCGCCACCTCGGTGCAGATCGAGCTCAACAAGAAGCGGGAGGCGGAGTTCCAGAAGATGCGGCGGGACCTGGAGGAGGCCACGCTGCAGCACGAGGCCACGGCCGCCGCCCTGCGCAAGAAGCACGCCGACAGCGTGGCCGAGCTCGCCGAGCAGATCGACAACCTGCAGCGCGTCAAGCAGAAGCTGGAGAAGGAGAAGAGCGAGCTCAAGCTGGAGCTGGACGACGTCAGCTCCAACATGGAGCAGCTGATCAAGGCCAAGGTAGGGGAGGGGGCTCCACCCCCCGCCGAGGGACAACCCTTCCATCGCTCTCCCGACGTCCTCCTCCAGCTCCCCGCCCTTCCCGTCTACCAGGCCACCCTGGAGAAGATGTGCCGCTCCGTGGAAGACCAGATGAGCGAGCACCGCGCCAAGTCCGAGGAGGCTCAACGCACGGTCAGCGACCTCACCACCCAACGGGCCAAGCTCCAGGCGGAGAACGGTGAGGGCCCTGCTCTTCCCCAACCTGCTCGCCACTCCCGTGCCCGCTGGGGTGGCTTTGGGGTCTCTCCAGCGAGTGATTGGCCACCTCTGCGCCCCACAGGTGAGCTCTCCAGGCAGCTGGAGGAGAAGGAAGCCTTCATCAGCCAGCTGACGCGAGGGAAGCTCACCTACACCCAGCAGCTGGAGGACCTCAAGAGGCAGCTGGAGGAAGAGGCCAAGGTAGGGCTGCGGGGGGGAGGTGGGCGGGGCTGAGGGCCGGGGGTGAAGGACACCACCAAGGTCAAGGGGGAGGTTGGTTTGGGCCTGAGCAGCGTGAGCCCGCCCTCAGGGCGGGAGAAAAGGAGGGGAGGGTCCTCGGGACGTTGCCTGGGGTTGGGGAGTCTCCAGGAGGTTGGGTTGGGCTGGTTGGTAGCGAGGAGGTGAGTGGGGTTGGTCTGGAGAGGGTTGGGTTGGCCTAAAGAAGGTCTCGGGAAGGTTGGGCTGGTCTAAGGAAGGTCTCGGGAAGGCTGGGCTGGCCTAAGGGAGGTCTCGGGAAGGTCGGGTTGGCCTAAAGAAGGTCTCGGGAAGGTTGGGCTGGTCTAAGGAAGGTCTCGGGAAGGCTGGGCTGGCCTAAGGGAGGTCTCGGGAAGGTTGGGTCGCTCTACAGAAGCTTGGGCTGGGTCGGGGTGCCGAAGAGCAGCTCTTGCGGAGCTGGAGAACCCCCCGACGGCTCCGGGTGACGAGGACCCAACGGCCCCCCCTCCTCCTCGCCCCGCCCAGGCCAAGAACGCCCTGGCCCACGCCCTCCAGTCGGCCCGGCACGACTGCGACCTGCTGCGGGAGCAGTACGAGGAGGAGACGGAGGCCAAGGCCGAGCTCCAGCGCTCGCTCTCCAAGGCCAACTCCGAGGTGGCGCAGTGGAGGACCAAGTACGAGACGGACGCCATCCAGCGCACCGAGGAGCTGGAGGAGGCCAAGTGAGCCGTCTCCCCGGGGGCGCCGAGGCTCTGCCGCAGGGGGCTGGCCCCGCCTCGCTCTTGCCGCTCCCCACCTCCCCTCTCCCCTCCGGCACCCGCCGCCCGGGGCGCTGGGCTTCTTCACGCTTGGGAGACCTAGAGCCCGCTTTGGGCACCTAGAACCCGCCCGGAGGAAGCGAGACCGCCCGCCGCCCGCCCGAGTCCCGCCCGCTCTCCACCACCTTCCTTTTGGGGGTGACCGAGTGCCCCCCCGGGGGGGCTCCGCGGCCGCTGACGCTTCACGCCTCGCTTTCTCCCCTCCGCCCGGCAGGAAGAAGCTGGCCCAGCGGCTGCAGGAGGCCGAGGAGGCGGTGGAGGCCGTCAACGCCAAGTGCTCCTCCCTGGAGAAGACCAAGCACCGGCTGCAGAACGAGATCGAGGACCTGATGGCCGACCTGGAGCGCTCGAACGCGGCGGCCGCCGCCTCGGACAAGAAGCAGAGGAACTTCGACAAGGTTGGGGGGACCGAGAAAGGGGGGGAGGAGACGGTGGTGGGGGGGAGATGTGGGGCCCACCACGCGTAGCCACCAAAGCCGGGCGGGACAAGGAGCCCGGGAGAAAGGTGGGCGGCTCTCCAAGTTCCGGCAGAGCTTTTAGGCAACCGCCGGGAGGTGGTTGGCGGGAGGACGAGGGCGAGGGCGAGGGCGAGGAGGAGGAGGGGGAAGCAGCGGCGAGCAGGGCCCCGGCGGTGCCTCCCCAGATCCTGTCCGAGGGGAAGCAGAAGTTCGAGGAGGTGCAGACGGAGCTGGAGGCCTCGCAGAAGGAGGCCAGGTCCCTCAGCACCGAGCTCTTCAAGCTGAAGAACGCCTACGAGGAGTCGCTCGAGCACCTGGAGACCTTCAAGAGGGAGAACAAGAACCTCCAAGGTGAGCCGGCGGCCTCCCCCCGCCCGCCGCCCGGGTGTCGCCCCCCTTCCCCGCGACCCGCTGGGATCTCCCCCGTGCAGAGGAGATCTCGGAGCTGACGGAGCAGCTGGGCGCCGCCCACAAGACCGTCCACGAGCTGGAGAAGGCGCGCAAGCAGCTGGACGCCGAGAAGCTGGAGCTTCAAGCGGCGCTGGAGGAGGCCGAGGTGAGGCGAGGCGCGGCCCCGCGCCTCCCCGCCTTCTCCCGGTCTCCTCCGCGGGCCTCGACGGCCCCTCTGTCCCCCCCAGGCCTCCCTGGAGCACGAGGAGGGGAAGATCCTGAGGGCCCAGCTGGAGTTCAACCAGCTCAAGGCGGACTACGAGCGCAAGCTGGCCGAGAAGGACGAGGAGCTGGAGCAGGCCAAGCGCAACCACCTGCGGGCGCTGGACTCGCTGCAGACCTCGCTGGACGCCGAGACCCGCGGCCGCAACGAGGCCCTCAGGCTGAAGAAGAAGATGGAGGGCGACCTCAACGAGCTGGAGCTCCAGCTCGGCCACGCCAACCGCGGCGCCGCCGAGGCCCAGAAGCAAGTCAAGGCGTTGCAGGGCTGCCTCAAGGTAGCCCCGGGACGGGCGGCCCGGGAGGAGGCGAGGCGGGGCCGTGCCCGCCGCCCGCGCCCTCCCCGCTCACCGCCCGCCCGCCTTCCCTCCCGCCTCGCCTGGCCTCGCCGCGCCTCGCAGGACGCCCAGCTGCAGCTGGACGACGCGCTGCGGGTCAACGAGGACCTGAAGGAGAACGCGGCCATCGCCGAGCGGAGGAACAGCCTCCTCCAGGCGGAGCTGGAGGAGCTCCGGGCGCTGCTGGAGCAGACCGAGAGGGCGCGGAAGTTGGCCGAGCAGGAGCTGGTCGAGGCCGGCGAGAGGGTCCAGCTCCTCCGCTCGCAGGTGAGCCCTCGCCGCCGGCCCGGGGCGCCGGAGCCCCGCGGAAAGCGCGGGCGCGGCCTTCCGGTGGGCGCAGCTCCTCCCTCCGGAGCTCCTCCGCGCCTGCGGAGGCGGGAGGGGGGCCCGTGGGGCTGAAGAAGGAGGGGGCGGCAGCCCCACGGCCGGCCGCCTCCCCAGCTCCTCTCCTCCGGCTCCAGAACACCGGCCTCATCAACCAGAAGAAGAAGATGGAGGCCGACGTCTCCCAGCTGCAGGCGGAGGTGGACGAGGCCGTCCAGGAGTGCCGGAACGCCGAGGAGAAGGCCAAGAAGGCCGTCGCCGACGTGAGCGCCGCGCCGGGCCCCGCCCCCGGGCCGCCGTCCCCCGCGGCGGGCCGGAGAACGCGCCTCGCGCCTCCTCCTCTGAGGGCTCCTCTCCTCGGGCAGGCGGCCGCGATGGCGGAGGAGCTGAAGAAGGAGCAGGACACCAGCGCCCACCTGGAGCGCATGAAGAAGAACACGGAGCAGAGCATCAAGGACCTGCAGCTGCGCCTGGACGAGGCCGAGCAGTTGGCCCTCAAGGGGGGCAAGAAGCAGCTGCAGAAGCTGGAGGCCCGCGTCCGGGAGCTGGAGAACGAGCTGGAGGCCGAGCAGAAGCGCAACGCCGAGAGCGTCAAGGGCCTCCGCAAGTCCGAGCGGCGCGTCAAGGAGCTCAGCTACCAGGTGGGGCCGCCGCGGCCCCGCCCCTCGTCGCCCGGCCCCGCGGGGGGCGGGGCCGACAGCCCGGCAGAGCCCGCGGCCGCGGGGACGGGGATGAGCCGCGTGGGCACCCGCCGCCCCGGCACCCGTGGGGATGCGGCAGGGCCGAGCCGGCGCCCAGGGCTGACCCGGAACTTCGACTGGTGGCCGGGGGTGACCCAGAACGCTGACCCGGTCGTCGTGGGGACATGGGAGACCCAGAACATTGACCTGGTGGCCGGGGGTGACCTAGAACACTGACCTGGTGGCCGTGGGTGACCTAGAACACTGATCTCAGGGCCATGGGTGACCTAGAACACTGGCCTGGTGGCCGTGGGGACATGGGTGGCCCAGAACATTGACCTGGTGGCTGTGGGTGACCCAGAACTTTGACTGGTGGCCGTGGGTGACCTAGAACGCTGACCCGGTCATCGTGGGGACATGGGTGACTGAGAACATTGACCTGGTGGCCATGGGGACATGGGTGACCTAGAACACCGAGCTTGTGGCCATGGGTGACCCAGAACACTGGCCTGGCGCCCGTGGGTGACCTGGAACACCAACCCCGTGGCCGTGGGGACATAGGTGACCCAAACATTGACCTGGTGGCCATGGCTGACCTAGAATGCTGACCTTGTGGCCGTGGGTGACCCAGAACATTGACCTGGTGGCCGTGGGTGACCCAGAACACTGACCTGGTCATCGTGGGGATATGGGTGACCGAGAACGTTGACCTGGTGGCCATGGGTGACCAAGAACATTAACCTTGTGCCCGTGGGTGACCCGGAACATTGCCCTGGTGGCCGGGGCTGACCTAGAACATCGGGGGTTGACCTAGAACGCCGGCCTGGTGGCCCTGGGTGACCTAGAACGCCGGCCTGGTGGCCGTGGGTGACCGACAACGTCGACTGGGTGGCCGTGGGCGACCCGGCACACCGAGGTGGCGCCCATGGGGACGCGGTTGCCCCCCGCCCCCCCTCGCTGCCTCCGTAGCCCCACAGCTCCAGGCCCCCCGAGAGCCAGCCCTCCCCCGTTGCCGCAGGGCGACCTAGAACGCGAGCGACCCCGTGGCCGCGGGGCCCCGGAGCCGCTCGGCCTCCGCCCGGGAGGTCTCCGGGCAGGGAAACTGAGGCAGGGCCCGGCCCCGGGCGAGGGGGTGGTGCCCCGGGGCCGGCCCCCAGCCCCGCCTCTCTCCTCCCCGCAGACGGAGGAGGACCGCAAGAACCTGCTCCGCCTCCAGGAGCTGGCGGACAAGCTCCAGCTGAAGGTCAAGGCCTACAAGCGGCAGGCGGAGGAGGCGGTGAGCGACGGGGGGCGGCCGTGGGGCCGCCCGCGGGACAGAGGGGCGGCCGGCCGGCCGTGGGGCAGCCCCACTGACGCCCCGCCCCCCCCCAGGAGGAGCAGGCCAACGCCAACCTGGCCAAGTTCCGCAAGGCGCAGCACGAGCTGGACGAGGCGGAGGAGCGCGCCGACGCGGCCGAGGCCCAGGTCAACAAGCTGCGGGCCAAGAGCCGCGACGTCGGAGCCAAGGTGGGGCCTCCCCCAGCCCCACGGCCGCCCCACGGCCGCCCCACGGCTGCCCCACGGCCGCCCCACGGCGCCCTCACGCTCCCTTCTTCTCTCTCTCCGCCAGAAGGGACTCGACGAGGAGTGAAGCTCTGCGGCTCCCCCCGGACCCCCAAGTGCCCCACCCCCCCCACCCCCCCAGCCCCCCAACCTCGCCCGGCCAATAAAAACCAGCGAGCGGCAGCGGGTCGTGTGGGGCTCTGCTTTGGGGGCGGGGTGGGGGGGGGGGCGCCCCACGGCCCGCCCCACGGCCGCGGGCGGGGAGAGGAGCGCCCGGGGGGGGCAGGTGTGGGGCTGGGGAGGGCGGGAGGGGCTCGAGGAGGCAGGGGGGCAGCGGGTGGGACCCCCACGCGTGGGGCGGAGCCGGGGCGACCCCCTGCGGGCCCTCCCCCCATCCCCCCGCGCCCCACCGTCCCGCTCTCCCTCCCCCCTCCCCCCCCCCACCCGGCACCCCCCGCCCCTCCCCCGCTCCCGGCACCCCATGACCAACCCCGGGGGACCCGGGTGGCTCCCCTCCCCCACAGGGCTCAGCCGGGGGGGAGGGGCTCCGGAGGGGCCCCTGGGATCCGTGGGGTCGGTGGGGATCTATGGGGAGCTGTGGGGCTCCGTGGGGTCGGTGGGGAGCTGTGGGGATCTATGGGGAGCTGTGGGGTCAGTGGGGTCTCTGGGGCTCCGTGGGGTCCGTGGGGTCAGTGGGGATCTATGGGGAGCTGTGGGGCTCCGTGGGGTCGGTGGGGAGCTGTGGGGATCTATGGGGATCTGTGGGGATCTGTGGGGTCTCTGGGGCTCCGTGGGGTCGGTGGGGATCTCTGGGGAGCTGTGGGGCTCCGTGGGGTCGGTGGGGAGCTGTGGGGATCTATGGGGAGCTGTGGGGATCTGTGGGGTCTCTGGGGCTCCGTGGGGTCCGTGGGGTCGGTGGGGATCTATGGGGAGCTGTGGGGCTCCATGGGGTCGGTGGGGATCTGTGGGGTCTGTGGGGCTCCGTGGGGTCTGTGGGGCTCCGTGGGGATCTATGGGCAGCTGTGGGGAGCTGTGGGGATCTGTGGGGCTTCATGGGGTCGGTGGGGATCTGTGGGGCTCGGTGGGGTCTGTGGGGTCTGTGGGGCTCGTTGGGGCTCCGTGGGGTCTGTGGGGAGCTGGGGGGACTTATGGGGATCTGTGGAGCTCTGTGGGGCTCCGTGGGGATCTGTGGGGCTCCATGGGGCTCGGTGGGATCTGTGGGGCTCCGTGGGGATCTATGGGGATCTGTGGGGCTCCGTGGGGTCTGTGGGGCTCCGTGGCGATCTATGCGGAGCTGTGGGGGTGCGTGGGGTCTGTGGGGAACTATGGGGAGCTGTGGGGATCTGTGGGGCTCCGTGGGGATCTATGGGGTGCTGTGGGGCTCTGTGGGGCTCGGTGGGGATCTGTGGGATCTGTGGGGCTTGGTCGGGCTCTGTGGGGTCTGTGGGGCTATGTGGGGCTCGGTGGGATCTGTGGGGCTCGGTGGGGATCTATGGGGATCTGTGGGGCTCGGTGGGGATCTGTGGGGCTCTATGAGCCAGAAGGGGGGATCTATGGGGCTCTATGGGGCTCTATGGGGCTGTATGGCAATCCATCGGGGCTCTATGGGGCTCTATGGGCCAGAGGGGGGATCTGTGGGGCTCTATAGGGATCTATGGGGCACCATCCGGGCCCTGTGGGGCTCCGTGGGGCAGAGGGGGCTCTGTGGGGCACGCCGGGGGTGGGGGCCCGGCACGCCCTCCCCCCGCCCGCGGGAATGTGGCACCTCGCGGGGACACTCGTCACCTCCCCGGTGACAAAGTGGACGCCGTGTTCGGGGACGGCTGCCAGACCCCCCCCCGCCTCCCCGCCCCCCACCTCCCAGCCCCACGGCCGGCCCCACGGCGCCTCGTGAGGGGGCGAGAGAACGACCCCGCCGCCCCACGGCCCCACGGAGCCCTGGCAGGGATGAGCTGTCAGCACCCGCGGGACCTGCCCCACGGACACCCCACACAGAGGGGGCAGGGGGTCCTGCCCCACGGACACCCCACACATAGGGGTTCTGCCCCCTGGACACCCCACACATAGGGGGTGGGTGGTCCTGCCCCACAGACACCCCACACATAGGGGGCGGGGGGGGTCCTGCCCCACGGACACCCCACACACAGGGGTCAGGGGGGTTCTGCCCCATGGACACCCCACACATAGGAGGTTGGGGGGGTCCTGCCCCATGGACACCCCACACATAGGGGGCGGGGGAGTCCTGCCCCACGGACACCCCACACATAGGGGTCCTGCCCCACGGACACCCCACACATATGGGGTGGGTGGTCCTGCCCCACGGACACCCCACACACAGGGGGCGGGGGGGTGCTGCCCCACAGCACCCCACACATAGGGGGCAGGGGGGTCCTGCCCCACAGACACCCCACACTCAGGGGACCCAGGCAGTCGGGCCCCATAGACGCCCCCCACATCCCATCCCTTCAAGGGCTCCAGACAGCCCCTGCTCTGCCCCATAGCTCTGCCCCATAGCTCACGCTGGGGGCTGGATCTGGGGGGCCCGCACGCCTGGGTCCCCGGAGAGACGCCGTGGGGCTGGGGAAGGGCGGGGCCGCCTCCCTCCCCCCCCCCCTTATCAGCCGCCCCCTCCCCAGGAATGCCCCTCCCCCCCCGCCCCACGGCGCCCTATAAAGGCCGTGGGGCCGCGGTGCCGCCAGAGGTGCCGGTGTGGGGCAGAGAGAGAGGGTGGCCATGGGGGGCACGGGGGGGTGTGGGGTGGTTATGGGGGGTGGGGGGGTGGAGAGGGGGGCTATGGTGCACAGGGAATCTGTGGGGCAGAGGGGATCCATGGGGTGGACAGGGGGGTCTTGGGCATAGGGCATCTATGGGGCACAGGGGGGATCTATGGGGTGCAGGGATCTATGGGGCAGAGGGGGGCTATGGGGCAGAGGGGTTCTATGGGGTGGACGGGGGGGTCTTGGGCACAGGGCACCTATGGGGCACAGGGGGGCACTGGGAATCTATGGGGTGTGGGGGTTCTATGGGGTGCACAGGGGATCTATGGGGCAGAGGGGATCTATGGGGCAGAGGGGTTCTGTGGGGCAGAGGGGATCTATGGGGTGCACAGGGGATTCATGGGGTGCACAGGGGTTCTATGGGGCAGAGGGGATCTATGGGGTGCACAGGGGATCTATGGGGCACAGGGCACCTATGGGGCACAGGGGGGCACTGGGGATCTATGGGGCATGGGGGGATCTATGGGGCACGAGGGGATCCATGGGGTGGACAGGGAGGGTCTTGGGCACAGGGCACCTATGGGGCACAGGGGGGCACTGGGGATCTATGGGGCACAGGGGGGATCTATGGGGTGCAGGGATCTATGGGGCAGAGGGGGGCTATGGGGCACCCAGGGTGTCACGGGGGGCACAGGGGATCTCTGGGACAGAGGGGGTCTATAGGGGCTATGGGGCAGAGGGATCTATGGGGCAGAGGGATCTATGGGGCGCAGCCCCTCACCCTCCCCTCGCCCCCCCCCCAGCTCCCTCCATCTCACCTACCAGACCCACAGACTCGAGGTGAGGGCGGCGCCGTGGGGCAGCCGTGGGGCTGGGCGCTATAGGGGGGCTATAGGGGTGCGCGTATCGCTATAGGGTCTGTGGGGTGCGATAGGGGTCCCTGCATGGCTCTATGGGGTCGGGGGGGTGATAGGGGTCTTGGCATGGCTCTATAGGGGGTGTGGGGGGGGCGATAGGGGTTCCGGCAGGGCTCTATAGGGTCGGGGGGGGGCGATAGGGGTCCTTGCATGGCTCTATGGGGTCTGGGGGGGGCTACAGGGGTCCTTGCATGGCTCTATGGGGTCTGGGGGGGGCTATAGGGGTCCTTGCATGGCTCTATGGGGTCTGGGGGGGGCTACAGGGGTCCCGGCATGGCTCTATAGGGTCTGGGGGGGGCTATGGGGTCCCTGCATGGGTCTATGGGGTCTGGGGGGGGGCTATAGGGGTCCGTGCATGGCTCTATGGGGTCTGGGGGGGGCTATGGGGGTCCCGGCATGGCTCTATGGGGTCTGTGGGGGGGGCTATAGGGGTCCCTGCATGGCTCTATAGGGTCTGTGAGGGGCTATAGGGGTCCCGGCATGGCTCTATAGGGTCTGGGGGGGGCTGTAGGGTCCCGGCATGGCTCTATGGGGTCTGGGGGGGGCTATGGGGGTGCCTGCATGGCTCTATAGGGTCTGGGGGGGGCTATGGGGTCCCGGCATGTCTCTATAGGGTCTGTGAGGGGCTATAGGGTCCCGGCATGGCTCTATAGGGTCTGTGGGGGGCTATGGGGTCCCTGCATGGCTCTATAGGGTCTGTGAGGGGCTATGGGGGTCCCGGCATGGCTCTATAGGGTCTGGGGGGGGCTATGGGGTCCCGGCATGGCTCTATAGGGTCTGGGGGGGGCTATAGGGTCCCGGCATGGCCGTTGGGGCCCAGCCCCCCCCCACTGAGGGCCCTGCCGTGGGGCAGGATGGCGCAGGCGGCGCTGGGGGCGCTGGGGGCGGCCGCCCCGTACCTGCGCCCGGGGGAGCGGGAGCGGTTGGCGGCGCAGACCCGGCCCTTCGACCCCCGCAGCGAGTGCTTCGTCCCCCACCCCCGGCAGGAGTTCGTCCGGGGCCGGGTGCTGGGGCGGCAGGGGGGGGACGTCACCGTCCAGACGGAGCTGGGCGAGGTGGGGGAGGGGCGGGGGGGAGGGGCGAGGGGGGATGGGGTGGGGGGCAAAGGGGTAATGGGGTGGGGGAGGGGGGATGGGGTGGGGGACAAAGGGGTAATGGGGTGGGGGAGGGGTTCAGTGGGGTGGGGGAGGGGTAATTGGGGAGGGGTAATGGGTGGGGGGCAAAGGGGTAATGGGGTGGGGGAGGGGTTCAGTGGGGTGGGGGAGGGCTCAATGCGGTGGGGGAGGGGTAATGGGATGGGGGCAAAGGAGTAATGGGGTGGGGGAGGGGTTATTGGGGTGGGGCAGGGGGCAATAGGGGTGGGGGTGGGGGAGGTGTTCAGTGGGGTGCGGGAGGGGGTATGGGGTGGGGGAGGGGTTCAGTGGGGTGGGGGAGGGGTAATGGGCGAGGGGTAATGGGGTGGGGGGCAAAGGGGTAATGGGGTGGGGGAGGGGTTCAGTGGGGTGGGGGAGCGGCTCAGTGGGGTGGGGGAGGGGTAATGGGGTGGGGGAGGGGGGATGGGGTGGGGGGCAAAGGGGTAATGGGGTGGGGGAGGGGTTCAGTGGGGTGGGGGAGGGGTAATTGGGGAGGGGTAATGGGTGGGGGGCAAAGGGGTAATGGGGTGAGGGAGGGGTAATGGGGGAGGGGTAATGGGGTGGGGGGCAAAGGGATAATGGGGGTGGGGGAGGGGTTAGTGGGGTGGGGCAGGGGGCAATAGGGGTGGGGGAGGGGGTAATGGGGGTGGGGGAGGCATTGATGGGGTGGGAGAGGGGGTAGTGGGGGTGGGGGAGGGGTTCAGTGGGGTGGGGGAGGGGCTCAATGGGGTGGGGGGCAAAGGGTTAATGGGGTGAGGGAGGGGTAATGGGGTGGGGGACAAAGGGGTAATGGGGTGGGGGAGGGGTTCAGTGGGGTGGGGGAGGGGGTAATGGGGGTGGGGGAGGCTTTACTGGGGTGGGAGAGGGGGTAGTGGGGGAGGGGGAGGGGTTCAGTGGGGTGGGGGATGGGGTAATGGGGTGGGGGAGGGGGTAGCAGGGTGGGGGAAGGGTAATGGGCTTTGGGGAGGGGTTACTTGGAGTGGGGGAGGGGGTAATGGGGTGGGGGAGGGGTTCAGTGGTGTGGGGGAGGGGGTAATGGGGTGGGGGAGGGGGTAGCAGGGTGGGGGAAGGGTAATGGGCTTTGGGGAGGGGTTACTTGGAGTGGGGGAGGGGGTAATGGGGTGGGGGAGGGGTAATGGGGGAGGGGTGATGGGGGGAGAAGTTCCAATGGGGGTTGGGAGGGGTCAATGGGGTGGGGGAGGGGTTCAAAAAGGGTGGGGGAGGGGTTATTGGGGTGGGGGAGGGGTCGATGGGGGTTCGCGAGGGGTCAGTGGGGTGGGGGACGGGTCAGTGGGGTGGGGGAGGGGCCAGTGGGGTGGGGGCGATGAACGTTTGGGGCTGCGGGGGGGGGGGGGTGGGGCACCCGGAGCTCTAGGGTCGCCCCCCCCACCCCACGGGCGCCCCCCAACCCCCCCCCGCCGCGCCCCCCCCCCCCCCCAGACCGTGACGGTGAAGGAGGCCGACGTCCACCAGCAGAACCCGCCCAAGTTCGACAAGATGGAGGACATGGCCATGCTGACCTTCCTCCACGAGCCCGCCGTCCTCTTCAACCTCCGGGAGCGCTACGCCGCCTGGCTGATCTACGTGAGCCTTCCCGCCCGCCCCCGGGGCGCCCCCCGCCGGCCGCGCCCCACGCCCCCCCGCTCCCGGGGCGCCGAGAACGGGCGGGGCCTTCCCGGGGGGGGCGGGGCCTTCCCCGGGGGGGGGCGGGGCCCCGCCGCCCCCGACCCGCCCGCCCCTTCTCCAGACCTACTCGGGGCTCTTCTGCGTGACCGTCAACCCCTACAAGTGGTTGCCCGTCTACGACGCCGAGGTGGTGGCCGCCTACCGGGGCAAGAAGCGGAGCGAAGCCCCGCCCCACATCTTCTCCGTCGCCGACAACGCCTACCAGAACATGCTGACGGGTAGGGACCCGCCGGGCGGGCCCGTAACCACCTCCCTCCACCCTTTCTTCGGGAGGTGTGGGGCGGGAGGTGTGGGGCGGGAGGCGTGGGGCGGAGCCAAGGCGGGCTTCAGAACCTCACGCCCGTCCTCCTCGCTCCCCCCGCCAGATCGGGAGAACCAGTCCATCCTCATCACGTGAGTGACTCCGTCCCTCGCCCTCCCGAACCGTCACCGTGGCCCCGCCCACAGCCCCGCCCCGCCCGCTCGGCGCAGAGCCCCTCCCCTTCCCCGCCCTTCCGCCGCGCCCGCCGGCCCGGCCAACCCTTTCTCACCGCCTGGGCTTGGCCGTGGAGCTCCACGGCCCGCCTACCGCGAGCCCCGCCCTCTTCCCAACGCGGCCCCGCCCCATCGCCGGAGCCCCGCCCCCCCATCACCCAGCCCTCGCTCTCATTGGCTGCCCCCAGCGGAGAATCCGGGGCGGGGAAGACGGTCAACACCAAGAGGGTCATCCAGTACTTCGCCAGCGTCGCCGCCATCGGCGACCGCAAGAAGGAGGCGGCCGACGGCGCCAAGGTGGGTCCCGGGGCCACGCCCCGCCCGGCGGAGAGCCCCCACCCTCCGGCGGTGGCCGCGCCCGGACCCGCCCCCTCGTCCCGCCCCGCCAGGGCACCCTGGAGGACCAGATCATCCAGGCCAACCCCGCCTTGGAGGCCTTCGGCAACGCCAAGACCGTCCGCAACGACAACTCCTCCCGATTCGTGAGTGGGGGGGCGGGGCCTCGGGGGCGGGGCCTCGGGGGCGGGGCCTGCGGGGGCAGGAGCCCACCTCCACCTCCCGCCGCTGCTCTCCCAGGGGAAGTTCATCCGCATCCATTTCGGGGCCACCGGGAAGTTGGCGTCGGCCGACATCGAGACCTGTGAGTGGCTCGGGAGCGCCAGGAGGGGACGTCCCGCCGGCCGTCAGCCCTCGGGCCGGCCGTCTGTCCGTCAGCCCTCCCTCCCGCCCTCCCGCCGCACGTCCGGCCTCCGTCCATCTCCTCCGGCTGCTCCTCCGGCTCCATCCTCCTCCTCCAGCTCCTCCCCTGACCTCCATCTCCTCCCATCAGCCTCCATCTCCTCCCCCGACCTCCATCTCCTGCCCCCAACCTCCATCTCCTCCCTCCGACCTCCATCTCCTTCCCCCGACCTCCATCTCCTCCCACCAACCTCCATCTCCTCACCTCCGACCTCCATCTCCTCCCCTCGACCTCCATCTCCTCCCCCAAACCTCCATCTCCTCCCCTCGACCTCCATCTCCTCCCCCAAACCTCCATCTCCTCCCCTCGACCTCCATCTCCTCACCCGACCTCCATCTCCTCCCCCCCACCTCCATCTCCTCCCCCCCGACCTCCATCTCCTCCCACCAACCTCCATCTCCTCACTCCGACCTCCATCTCCTCACCTCCGACCTCCATCTCCTCCCCCAAACCTCCATCTCCTCCCCTCGATCTCCATCTCCTCACTCCGACCTCCATCTCCTCCCCTCAACCTCCATCTCCTCCCCTCGACCTCCATCTCCTCACCCGACCTCCATCTCCTCCCCCCCCGACCTTCATCTCCTCCCATCAACCTCCATCTCCTCACCCAACCTCCATCTCCTGCTCCCAACCTCCATCTGCTCCCCCCGACCTCCATCTCCTCCCCTCGACGTCCATCTCCTCCCCTCGACCTCCATCTCCTCACCCGACCTCCATCTCCTCCCCCAAACCTCCATCTCCTCCCCCCCGACCTCCATCTCCTCCCACCAACCTCCATCTCCTCACTCCGACCTCCATCTCCTCACCTCCGACCTCCATCTCCTCCCCCAAACCTCCATCTCCTCCCTCCGACCTCCATCTCCTTCCCCCGACCTCCATCTCCTCCCACCAACCTCCATCTCCTCACCTCCGACCTCCATCTCCTCCCCTCGATCTCCATCTCCTCACCCAACCTCCATCTCCTGCCCCCAACCTCCATCTGCTCCCCCCGACCTCCATCTCCTCCCCCGACCTCCATCTCCTGCCCCCAACCTCCATCTCCTCCCCCCGACCTCCATCTCCTCCCACCAACCTCCATCTCCTCACCTCCGACCTCCATCTCCTCACCTCTGACCTCCATCTCCTCCCCCAAACCTCCATCTCCTCCCCTCGACCTCCATCTCCTCACTCCGACCTCCATCTCCTCCCCCAAACCTCCATCTCCTCCCCTCGACCTCCATCTCCTCACCCGACCTCCATCTCCTCCCCCACCCTCCATCACCATCACCCTCCCCGCCCCACCCAACCCCCACCCACCCTCTCTCCACCCTCCCAGACCTCCTGGAGAAGTCCCGCGTCATCTTCCAGCTCAAGGCCGAGAGGAACTACCACATCTTCTACCAGATCCTCTCCAACAAGAAGCCGGAGCTGCTGGGTGAGCCGGGCCCCGCGCTTGGCCTCCCCTCTTCTCCGGCCTCCCCTCCTCCCCGCCTCCGCTCGCTCTGGGGGCGACTGAGGCCCAGTCGGGGCCGTTGGGCCGCTGCAAACGCCCCCTTTTTCTCTCCGCCCTCGGCCGCCGCCGAGCAGAGATGCTTCTCCTCACCACCAACCCCTACGACTACGGCTACGTCTCCCAAGGAGAAGTGACCGTGGCCTCCATCGACGACTCGCAAGAGCTCTTGGCGACCGACGTAAGCGCTGGGGCGGGCGGCCGGGGGGACGCCCCGCGGCGGAGGAGAAGGCGAAGTGCCGCCCGCGGGGTCGGGAGGGGAGAAGGTGGTCGGCGGAGGAGGGGAGGGGGGCGGCGAGGAGAGGGGGAGGGCGGGAAGGGCGGCGGGAGGCGCGGGCGGCGGCCGGAGGCGCCCTCGGCTCGGCGCCGGGGGTGCCAAGGCCCTCCCCCACCCGCCCCCGCCCGCCCCACAGAGCGCTTTCGACGTCCTGGGCTTCAGCGCCGAGGAGAAGGCCGGCGCCTACAAGCTGACGGGCGCCATCATGCACTTGGGCAACATGAAGTTCAAGCAGAAGCAACGGGAGGAGCAGGCGGAGCCGGACGGCACCGAAGGCGGGTCGAGGGGGCGGAGGGGGACGGCTTCGGGGTCCCCGGGCTCCCCGCAAGCCGGGGCGGGGCGGGGAGGCGGCGCCTGAGCCCGCGGCTTCTCCCCGCTCCGCAGATGCCGACAAGTCGGCCTACCTGATGGGGCTGAACTCGGCCGATCTTCTCAAGGGGTTGTGTCACCCCCGGGTGAAGGTGGGCAACGAGTACGTCACCAAGGGGCAGAACGTCCAGCAGGTGTACTACTCCATCGGGGCCTTGGCCAAGGCCGTCTACGAGAAGATGTTCAACTGGATGGTCACCAGGATCAACAACTCGCTGGAGACCAAGCAGCCGCGGCAGTACTTCATCGGCGTCCTGGACATCGCCGGCTTCGAGATCTTCGACGTGAGGAGGCCTGAGGGGGCCGCGGGGTTGGGGGGGTGGGGGGCGTCGCCTCCCTCCTCCTGGGGCTTGGGTTGCTCCCGTTGGGCGTTGGCTTGGGCTGCTTGAGCTCCGCCTTGAGCTTAGGGGGAGCTTGGCCTCTTTGGGCGTTGGGTTGACCCCGTTGGGTGTTGAGCTGACCCCGCTGAGCGTTGAGTTGACCCCGTTGGGCATTGGCTTGATCTCCTTGGGCTTTGCCTTGAGCTTAGGGGGGAACTTGGCGTCTTTGGGCATTGGGTTGACCCCGTTGGGCATTGAACGGACCCCGTTGGGTCTTGTGTTGACCCCACTGGCCGTCGAGCTGACGCCGTTGGCTGTCGACTTGATCTTGTTGAGCTTCGCCCTGTCCTTTGGTGGGAACCTGGCCCCATTGGGTGTTGCACTGGCCCTGTTGGGTGTAGAGTTGACCCGTCGGGTGTGGAGTTGACCCTATCGGGTGTGGAGGTGACCCCGCTGGGCGTTGACTTGATCTCCTCGAGCTTCACCTTGACCTTTGGTGGGAACTTGGAGCCGTTTGGCGATGAGTTGACCAGTTGGGTGTTGCGTTGACCACTTGGGTGTTGCAGTGACCCCACTGGGCGTTGGTTGGATCTCCCTGAGCTTCGCTTGGGCTTTGGGGGGAACTTGGCCTCTCTGGGCGTTGGGTTGACCCTGTTGGGCGGTGAGTTATGCCCGTTGGGTGTTGCCTTGACCCCGTTGATCCCATTGGGCGTCCGGCTGACCCCGCCGGCCCTCCCCTCTCTCCTCCCCCAGTTCAACAGCTTCGAGCAGCTCTGCATCAACTTCACCAACGAGAAGCTGCAGCAGTTCTTCAACCACCACATGTTCGTGCTGGAGCAGGAGGAGTACAAGAAGGAGGGGATCGAGTGGGAGTTCATCGACTTCGGCATGGACCTCCAGGCCTGCATCGACCTCATCGAGAAGGTACCGCCTCCCCCCGCGGCCTCCTGGGGGCCGAGGGGGCGGCCGGAGAAGGAGCCTGCCCGCGGGAGCTCGCCGGGGAGCCCAAAGGCGGCCGCTGGGCGTCCTCCGCGGCCAACGAGCTCTCCTCCTCCTCCTCCCCAGCCCATGGGGATCATGTCCATCCTGGAGGAGGAGTGCATGTTCCCCAAGGCCTCGGACATGACCTTCAAGGCCAAGCTCTACGACAACCACCTGGGCAAGTCGGCCAACTTTGGGAAGCCGCGCAACGTCAAGGGCAAGGCGGAGGCCCACTTCTCCCTCGTCCACTACGCCGGCACGGTGGACTACAACATCCTGGGGTGGCTGGAGAAGAACAAGGACCCCCTCAACGAGACGGTGGTGGGGCTCTACCAGAAGTCGGCCCTCAAGCTCTTGGCCAACCTCTTCTCCAACTACGCCGGGGCTGACGCCGGTGGGTGGGCGGAGGCCGGGCTGACGGAGGGACGGCTGGCCGCAGAAGACCCTTGCCCGCACGACTCGCCTCCTTTCCCGCCTCACGCCACCCCTCTTTCCCCCAGGCGCTGAGGGAGGGAAGGGGAAAGGAGCCAAGAAGAAAGGCTCCTCCTTCCAGACGGTCTCCGCCCTGCACCGGGTGAGGGACCCGCCCGCAGAGGACCCGCCGTGGGGCAGAGGGAGGAGCGCCCCCGCACGGAGGAGCGCCCCCCCCCCCCGCCCCCGCCGCCCCCCAGCCCCTCCCCCGCGGGCCCGTTGGGCAGCCTCTTCTCTCCTCCCTCCTCCCCAGGAGAACCTCAACAAGCTGATGGCCAACCTCAAGACCACCCACCCCCACTTCGTCCGCTGCCTCATCCCCAACGAGCGGAAGGCGCCGGGTGGGAAAAAAGGGCGGGGATTTGGGGGGAGGTGGGGGGGGGTGGCTGGTGGCTGACCCCGCCCCTCCACCCCACCCCCAGGCGTGATGGACAACTCCCTGGTGATGCACCAGCTCCGCTGCAACGGGGTGCTGGAGGGCATCCGCATCTGCCGCAAGGGCTTCCCCAACCGCATCCTCTACGGGGACTTCCGCCAGCGGTAGGCCCAGAGGAGAAGGGGTGGCCGGGGGGTGGCCAACCCCAGCTGGGCTCAGCCTGGGGGGGGCGTGTCCTCTCCGGCCCCCAGGTACCGCATCCTCAACCCCGCGGCCATCCCCGAGGGCCAGTTCATCGACAGCCGCAAGGGCGCCGAGAAGCTCCTGGGCTCCCTCGACATCGACCACAACCAGTACAAGTTCGGCCACACCAAGGCGAGCTCGGGCGCTGGCTCCGCCCCGCCCCGCCCCGCCCCGCCCTCCCGCCCCACCCCCACCAAAGCCCAGCCCCTGCAGCGCTCACCTTCCTCTCTCCTCCAAGGTCTTCTTCAAGGCCGGGCTGCTGGGGCTGCTGGAGGAGATGCGCGACGAGCGCCTGGCCCGCATCATGACCCGCCTGCAGGCCCAAGCCCGCGGCTTTCTCTCCCGGCAGGAGTTCAAGAAGATCCTGGAGCGCCGGTGGGTGCTGGGGTGGGGGGGGGGCGGGGGCGGGTCCCCCTCGGGCGGGGGTCCCTGCTCACCCCCGGCCTGCTTCGCCCCGCCCAGGGACTCGCTCTTGGTGATCCAGTGGAACGTCAGGGCCTTCATGGGGGTGAAGAACTGGCCCTGGATGAAGCTCTACTTCAAGATCAAGCCCTTGCTGAAGAGCGCCGAGACGGAGAAGGAGATGCAGGTGGGGCGGGGACGGAGAGGGCGGGGTGAAGGGCGGGCGGGCGGGCGGAGGGGTTGGTGGGCAGCTGGAGGAAGAGGCGGGACTCCCAGGGGACCGCGGTGCCTCCCGCAGACCATGAAGGAGGAGTTTGGGCGGCTGAAGGAGGCCCTGGAGAAGTCGGAGGCGCGGCGGAAGGAGCTGGAGGAGAAGATGGTCTCCCTGCTGCAGGAGAAGAACGACCTTCAGCTCCAAGTGCAGGCCGTGAGGGAGATTCGCCCCCCCGCAACCCCGTCAAGGGGGTGAGCACCACCCCCCCGGGGACCCCCCGCTTCACCCGCCGCCCCACCGCAGGAGCAGGACAACCTCGCCGACGCCGAGGAGCGCTGCGACCAGCTGATCAAGAACAAGATCCAGCTGGAGGCCAAGGCGAAGGAGCTGACGGAGCGCCTGGAGGAGGAGGAGGAGATGAACGCCGAGCTGACGGCCAAGAAGAGGAAGCTCGAGGACGAGTGCTCCGAGCTCAAGAAGGACATCGATGACCTGGAGTTGTCTTTGGCCAAGGTGGAGAAGGAGAAACACGCCACCGAGAACAAGGTGAGGGCGAGGGGAGACCTCGAGCCCTGCCCAGTCGGCTCAAGGGAAGACCCAGGGTTGGTTGCGTTGGCTCGCCAGGACCCAAGGCTGGTTGGGTTGGGTCACCAAGACACGAGGATGGTTGGGTTGGGTCGCCAAGACCCAAGGTTGGTTGGGTTGGGTCAACAAGACATGAGGATGGTTGGGTTGGGTCGCTGAGTCCCAAGGTTTGCTTTGTTGGGTCACCAGGACCAAGGGTTTGTTGGGTCAACAAGACCCGAGGTTGGTTGGGTTGGGTCACCAAGACCCAAGGATGGATGGGTTGGGTCACCAGGACCCAGGATTGGTTGGGTTGGGTCAACAAGACCCAAGGGTTTGTTGGATTGGGTCACCAAGACCCAAGGATGGTTGGGTTGGGTCACCAGGACCCAAGGATGGTTGGGTTGGGTCACCAGGACCCAAGGTTGGTTGGGTTGGGTCAACAAGACCCAAGGTTGGTTGTGTTGGGTCAACAAGACCCAAGGTTGGTTGGGTTGGGTCAACAAGACCTGAGAGTGTTTGCGTTGGGTCACCAAGACCCCAGAATGGTTGGGTTGGGTCAACAAGACACGAGGGTTTGTTGGGTTGGGTCACCAGGACCCAAGATTGGTTGGGTTGGGTCACCAGGACCCGAGGTTGGTTGGGTTGGGTCAACAAGACACGAGGCTGGTTGGGTTGGGTCACCAAGGCCCAAGATGGTTGGGTTGGGTCACCAAGACCCAAGGATGGTTGGGTTGGGTCACCAGGACCCAAGGTTGGTTGCGTTGGGTCAACAAGGCCCAAGGATGGTTGGGTTGGGTCAACAAGACCCAAGGTTGGTTGGGTTGGGTCAACAAGACCTGAGAGTGTTTGCATTGGGTCACCAAGACCCCAGAATGGTTGGGTTGGGTCAACAAGACACAAGGGTTTGTTGGGTTGGGTCACCAGGACCCAAGATTGGTTGGGTTGGGTCACCAGGACCCGAGGTTGGTTGGGTTGGGTCAACAAGACCCGAGAGTGTTTGCATTGGGTCGCCAAGACCCGAGGCTGGTTGGGTTGGGTCACCAAGGCCCAAGATGGTTGGGTTGGGTCACCAAGAACCAAGGATGGTTGGGTTGGGTCACCAGGACCTGAGGTTGGTTGGGTTGGGTCACCAAGACCCAAGAGTGTTTGCATTGGGTCACCAGGACCCAAGGATGGTTGGGTTGGGTTAACAAGAGCCAAGGTTGGTTGGGTTGGGTCACCAGGACCCGAGGGCGTTTGCGTTGGGTCACCAGGACCTGAGGCTCGTTGGGTTCTCCTGCACCTCCTGACTTAAGCCCAGCTCAGCCAAGAGCAAGAAGCACCTCGTGGCTCTTGCCCCGCCTCTGGCACCAAGCTGGAGGCCGCCGTTCCTCCTCCCGCAGGTCAAGAACCTCACAGAGGAGATGGCCGGGCTGGACGAGACCATCGCCAAGCTGAGCAAGGAGAAGAAGGCCCTGCAAGAAGCTCACCAGCAAGCGCTGGATGACCTGCAGGCCGAGGAAGACAAGGTCAACACCTTGGCGAAGGCCAAAGTCAAGCTGGAACAGCAAGTGGATGACGTGAGTCGCGCCCCTCCCGTGGCCGGGCCCTTGGCGGGGGCAGGTCCCGCTGGGGCGGGGCTTTGGGGGCTGACGGGGGCGGCTCTGCCTCGCTCGCAGCTGGAGAGCTCGCTGGAGCAGGAGAAGAAGGTCCGCATGGACCTGGAACGCGCCAAGAGGAAGCTGGAAGGCGACTTGAAGCTGGCTCAGGAGAGCATCATGGACCTGGAGAACGACAAGCAGCAATCGGAGGAGCGGCTGAAAAAGTAGGGCCCCGCCCGCCTCCCCCTCCCGCCCATCAGCCCCTTCTCCGCCGAGACCCCGGGAGCGTGAGCGGGGCTGCCCTTCCTCCCCCGCCCCAGGAAAGACTTTGAGCTCAACGCGCTCAACGCCCGAATCGAGGACGAGCAAGCGGTCGCAGCCCAGCTCCAGAAGAAGCTCAAAGAGCTTCAGGTGAGGTGGGGGGTTCAGCTCGGGGGTCGCCCGGGAGGAGGAGGGGCCGGCTCCGCCCCCTTTTCCTCCTCCCACCTTCTGGAGGAGGACCTAGACCGGCGTGCCGCCCGCCTGCGGGCCGGAGCTCGCGGCACGGCCCTTCAGCTAGAACCTGCTGGGGATGCATCTCCCGGAAGCGAGGCCTGGGCGCGTTGCCTTTGGGGTGGGGGGAGATGGACCAACGGCTGTGGAGCGCTCCAGCCTGCTGGGGTTGCGCGGGTGGGGTCACCTGAGCCGAGCAGACCGATCCGGCTTGGACGGAGTTGACTCCAAGCTCCTCGGAGAAGGTTGTGCCGAGCTGTTTGACCCAGGCAGCTCAGGGGTTGGTTGAGCTGAATGTCCTCAAGGCTGGTTGGGTGGAAGAGCCTCAAGGTGATTGGATAGGCTGGAGCATCTTCGGAGCAGGTGGGGTTGGCCTGGAGAGCTCCACATGGGTTGAGGAGAGCTGGATGGGCTCAAGCCCGCTTGAGTTGCTGGTGTCCAGCTGCTTGGGTTGACTTGGGTTGAGTTGAAGAGTCTCCATCTAGTTGGGTGGAGTTGGGTAGAGTTGGGTTGAGTTGAAGAGCCTCCAGCTGGTTGGGTTGAGTTGGGTTGAGTTGAAGAGTCTGCAGCTGGTTGGGTTGACTTGGGTTGAGTTGAAGAGTCTCCAGCTGGTTGGGTTGAGTTGGGTTGAGTTGAAGAGTCTCCAGCTGGTTGGGTTGAGTTGGGTTGAGTTGAAGAGTCTCCAGCTGGTTGGGTTGAGTTGAAGAGCCTCCAGCTGGTTGGGTTGAGTTGGGTTGAGTTGAAGAGCCTCCATCTAGTTGGGTAGAGTTGGGTTGAGTTGGGTTGAGTTAAAGAGCCTCCATCTAGTTGGGTAGAGTTGGGTAGAGTTGGGTTGAGTTGAAGAGTCTCCATCTAGTTGGGTTGAGTTGGGTTGACTTGAAGAGTCTCCAGCTGGTTGGGTTGAGTTGGGTTGAGTTGAAGAGTCTGCAGCTGGTTGGGTTGAGTTGGGTTGAGTTGAAGAGTCTCCAGCTGGTTGGGTTGAGTTGAAGAGCCTCCATCTGGTTGGGTTGAGTTGGGTTGAGTTGAAGAGTCTCCAATTGGTCGGGTTGAGTTGGGTTGAGTCTCCAGCTGGTTGGGTTGAGTTGAAGAGTCTCCATCTAGTTGGGTAGAGTTGGGTTGAGTTGAAGAGCCCCCAGCTGGTTGGTCTCAGTTGGGTTGAGTTGAAGAGCCTCCAGCTGGTTGGGTTGAGTTGGGTTGAGTTGAAGAGTCTCCAACCGGTTGGGGTGAGTTGAGCGGCTGGGTTGGGCGCAGCCAAGCCCGAGGACCATCTCTCCGTCCATCCCCGGAGCACAGGCGCGGATGGAGGAGCTGGAGGAGGAGCTGGAGGCGGAGCGGACGGGCAGGGCCAAGGTGGAGAAGCTGCGCTCGGAGCTGTCGCGGGAGCTGGAGGAGATCAGCGAGCGGCTGGAGGAGGCGGGCGGTGCCACCTCGGTGCAGATCGAGCTCAACAAGAAGCGGGAGGCGGAGTTCCAGAAGATGCGGCGGGACCTGGAGGAGGCCACGCTGCAGCACGAGGCCACGGCCGCCGCCCTGCGCAAGAAGCACGCCGACAGCGTGGCCGAGCTCGCCGAGCAGATCGACAACCTGCAGCGCGTCAAGCAGAAGCTGGAGAAGGAGAAGAGCGAGCTCAAGCTGGAGCTGGACGACGTCGGCTCCAACATGGAGCAGCTGATCAAGGCCAAGGTAGGGGAGGGGGCTCCACCCCCCACCGAGGGACAACCCTTCCATCGCTCTCCCGACGGCCTCCTCCAGCTCCCCGCCCTTCCCGTCTACCAGGCCACCCTGGAGAAGATGTGCCGCTCCGTGGAAGACCAGATGAGCGAGCACCGCGCCAAGTCCGAGGAGGCTCAACGCACGGTCAGCGACCTCACCACCCAACGGGCCAAGCTCCAGGCGGAGAACGGTGAGGGCCCTGCTCTTCCCCAACCCGCTCGCCGCTCCCGTGCCCGCTGGGGTGGCTTTGGGGTCTCTCCAGCGAGTGATTGGCCACCTCTGCGCCCCACAGGTGAGCTCTCCAGGCAGCTGGAGGAGAAGGAAGCCTTCATCAGCCAGCTGACGCGAGGGAAGCTCACCTACACCCAGCAGCTGGAGGACCTCAAGAGGCAGCTGGAGGAAGAGGCCAAGGTAGGGCTGCGGGGGGGAGGTGGGCGGGGCTGAGGGCCGGAGGTGAAGGACACCGCCAAGGTCAAGGGGGAGGTTGGTTTGGGCCTGAGCAGCGTGAGCCCGCCCTCAGGGCGGGTGAAAAGGAGGGGAGGGTCCTCGGGACGTTGCCTGGGGTTGGGGAGTCTCCAGGAGGTTGGGTTGGGCTGGTTGGTAGCGAGGAGGTGAGTGGGGTTGGTCTGGAGAGGGTCGGGTGGGCCTAAAGAAGGTCTCGGGAAGGCTGGGCTGGCCTAAGGAAGGTCTCGGGAAGGTCGGGTTGGCCTAAGGAAGGTCTCGGGAAGGCTGGGCTGGCCTAAGGGAGGTCTCGGGAAGGTCGGGTTGGCCTAAGGAAGGTCTCGGGAAGGTTGGGCTGGCCTAAGGAAGGTCTCGGGAAGGTCGGGTTGGCCTAAGGAAGGTCTCGGGAAGGCTGGGCTGGCCTAAGGAAGGTCTCGGGAAGGTCGGGTTGGCCTAAGGAAGGTCTTGGGAAGGCTGGGCTGGCCTAAGGGTGGTCTCAGGAAGGCTGGGTTGGCCTAAGGAAGGTCTCGGGAAGGTTGGGCTGGCCTAAGGGAGGTCCCGGGAAGGTTGGGTCGCTCTACAGAAGCTTGGGCTGGGTCGGGGTGCCGAAGAGCAGCTCTTGCGGAGCTGGAGAACCCCCTGATGGCTCCGGGTGACGAGGACCCAACGGCCCCCCCTCCTCCTCGCCCCGCCCAGGCCAAGAACGCCCTGGCCCACGCCCTCCAGTCGGCCCGGCACGACTGCGACCTGCTGCGGGAGCAGTACGAGGAGGAGACGGAGGCCAAGGCCGAGCTCCAGCGCTCGCTCTCCAAGGCCAACTCCGAGGTGGCGCAGTGGAGGACCAAGTACGAGACGGACGCCATCCAGCGCACCGAGGAGCTGGAGGAGGCCAAGTGAGCCGTCTCCCCGGGGGCGCCGAGGCTCTGCCGCAGGGGGCTGGCCCCGCCTCGCTCTTGCCGCTCCCCACCTCCCCTCTCCCCTCCGGCACCCGCCGCCCGGGGCGCTGGGCTTCTTCACGCTTGGGAGACCTAGAGCCCGCTTTGGGCACCTAGAACCCGCCCGGAGGAAGCGAGACCGCCCGCCGCCCGCCCGAGTCCCGCCCGCTCTCCACCACCTTCCTTTTGGGGGTGACCGAGTGCCCCCCCGGGGGGGGCTCCGCGGCCGCTGACGCTTCACGCCTCGCTTTCTCCCCTCCGCCCGGCAGGAAGAAGCTGGCCCAGCGGCTGCAGGAGGCCGAGGAGGCGGTGGAGGCCGTCAACGCCAAGTGCTCCTCCCTGGAGAAGACCAAGCACCGGCTGCAGAACGAGATCGAGGACCTGATGGCCGACCTGGAGCGCTCGAACGCGGCGGCCGCCGCCTCGGACAAGAAGCAGAGGAACTTCGACAAGGTTGGGGGGACCGAGAAAGGGGGGGAGGAGACGGTGGCGGGGGGGAGATGTGGGGCCCACCACGCATAGCCACCAAAGCCGGGCGGGACAAGGAGCCCGGGAGAAAGGTGGGCGGCTCTCCAAGTTCCGGCAGAGCTTTTAGGCAACCGCCGGGAGGTGGTTGGCGGGAGGACGAGGGCGAGGGCGAGGGCGAGGAGGAGGAGGGGGAAGCAGCGGCGAGCAGGGCCCCGGCGGTGCCTCCCCAGATCCTGTCCGAGGGGAAGCAGAAGTTCGAGGAGGCGCAGACGGAGCTGGAGGCCTCGCAGAAGGAGGCCAGGTCCCTCAGCACCGAGCTCTTCAAGCTGAAGAACGCCTACGAGGAGTCGCTCGAGCACCTGGAGACCTTCAAGAGGGAGAACAAGAACCTCCAAGGTGAGCCGGCGGCCTCCCCCCGCCCGCCGCCCGGGTGTCGCCCCCCTTCCCCGCGACCCGCTGGGATCTCCCCCGTGCAGAGGAGATCTCGGAGCTGACGGAGCAGCTGGGCGCCGCCCACAAGACCGTCCACGAGCTGGAGAAGGCGCGCAAGCAGCTGGACGCCGAGAAGCTGGAGCTTCAAGCGGCGCTGGAGGAGGCCGAGGTGAGGCGAGGCGCGGCCCCGCGCCTCCCCGCCTTCTCCCGGTCTCCTCCGCGGGCCTCGACGGCCCCTCTGTCCCCCCCAGGCCTCCCTGGAGCACGAGGAGGGGAAGATCCTGAGGGCCCAGCTGGAGTTCAACCAGCTCAAGGCGGACTACGAGCGCAAGCTGGCCGAGAAGGACGAGGAGCTGGAGCAGGCCAAGCGCAACCACCTGCGGGCGCTGGACTCGCTGCAGACCTCGCTGGACGCCGAGACCCGCGGCCGCAACGAGGCCCTCAGGCTGAAGAAGAAGATGGAAGGCGACCTCAACGAGCTGGAGCTCCAGCTCGGCCACGCCAACCGCGGCGCCGCCGAGGCCCAGAAGCAAGTCAAGGCGTTGCAGGGCTGCCTCAAGGTAGCCCCGGGACGGGCGGCCCGGGAGGAGGCGAGGCGGGGCCGTGCCCGCCGCCCGCGCCCTCCCCGCTCACCGCCCGCCCGCCTTCCCTCCCGCCTCGCCTGGCCTCGCCGCGCCTCGCAGGACGCCCAGCTGCAGCTGGACGACGCGCTGCGGGTCAACGAGGACCTGAAGGAGAACGCGGCCATCGCCGAGCGGAGGAACAGCCTCCTCCAGGCGGAGCTGGAGGAGCTCCGGGCGCTGCTGGAGCAGACCGAGAGGGCGCGGAAGTTGGCCGAGCAGGAGCTGGTCGAGGCCGGCGAGAGGGTCCAGCTCCTCCGCTCGCAGGTGAGCCCTCGCCGCCGGCCCGGGGCACCGGAGCCCCGCGGAAAGCGCGGGCGCGGCCTTCCGGTGGGCGCAGCTCCTCCCTCCGGAGCTCCTCCGCGCCTGCGGAGGCGGGAGGGGGGCCCGTGGGGCTGAAGAAGGAGGGGGCGGCAGCCCCACGGCCGGCCGCCTCCCCAGCTCCTCTCCTCCGGCTCCAGAACACCGGCCTCATCAACCAGAAGAAGAAGATGGAGGCCGACGTCTCCCAGCTGCAGGCGGAGGTGGACGAGGCCGTCCAGGAGTGCCGGAACGCCGAGGAGAAGGCCAAGAAGGCCGTCGCCGACGTGAGCGCCGCGCCGGGCCCCGCCCCCGGGCCGCCGTCCCCCGCGGCGGGCCGGAGAACGCGCCTCGCGCCTCCTCCTCTGAGGGCTCCTCTCCTCGGGCAGGCGGCCGCGATGGCGGAGGAGCTGAAGAAGGAGCAGGACACCAGCGCCCACCTGGAGCGCATGAAGAAGAACACGGAGCAGAGCATCAAGGACCTGCAGCTGCGCCTGGACGAGGCCGAGCAGTTGGCCCTCAAGGGGGGCAAGAAGCAGCTGCAGAAGCTGGAGGCCCGCGTCCGGGAGCTGGAGAACGAGCTGGAGGCCGAGCAGAAGCGCAACGCCGAGAGCGTCAAGGGCCTCCGCAAGTCCGAGCGGCGCGTCAAGGAGCTCAGCTACCAGGTGGGGCCGCCGCGGCCCCGCCCCTCGTCGCCCAGCCCCGCGGGGGGCGGGGCCGACAGCCCGGCAGAGCCCGCGGCCGCGGGGACGGGGATGAGCCGCGTGGGCACCCGCCGCCCCGGCACCCGTGGGGATGCGGCAGGGCCGAGCCGGCGCCCGGGGCTGACCCGGAACTTTGACTGGTGGCCGGGGGTGACTTAGAACATCGACCTGGTGGCCGGGGGTGACCCAGAACGCTGACCCGGTCGTCGTGGGGACATGGGAGACCCAGAACATTGAGCTGGTGGCCGGGGGTGACCTAGAACACTGATCTCAGGGCCATGGGTGACCTAGAACACTGGCCTGGTGGCCGTGGGGACATGGGTGGCCCAGAACATTGACCTGGTGGCTGTGGGCGACCCAGAACTTTGACTGGTGGCCGTGGGTGACCTAGAACGCTGACCCGGTCATCGTGGGGACATGGGTGACTGAGAACGTTGACCTGGTGGCCATGGGGACATGGGTGACCTAGAACACCGAGCTTGTGGCCATGGGTGACCCAGAACACTGGCCTGGCGCCCGTGGGTGACCTGGAACACCAACCCGGTGGCCGTGGGGACATAGGTGTCCCAAACATTGACCTGGTGGCCATGGCTGACCTAGAATGCTGACCGTGTGGCCGTGGGTGACCCAGAACATTGACCTGGTGGCCGTGGGTGACCCAGAACACTGACCTGGTCATCGTGGGGATATGGGTGACCGAGAACATTGACCTGGTGGCCATGGGTGACCAAGAACATTGACCTGGTGGCCGGGGGTGACCTAGAACATCGGGGGTTGACCTAGAACGCCGGCCTGGTGGCCCTGGGTGACCTAGAACGCCGGCCTGGTGGCCGTGGGTGACCGACAACGTCGACTGGGTGGCCGTGGGCGACCCGGCACACCGAGGTGGCGCCCGTGGGGACGCGGGTGCCCCCCGCCCCCCCTCGCTGCCTCCGTAGCCCCACAGCTCCAGGCCCCCCGAGAGCCAGCCCTCCCCCGTTGCCGCAGGGCGACCTAGAACGCGAGCGACCCCGTGGCCGTGGGGCCCCGGAGCCGCTCGGCCTCCGCCTGGGAGGTCTCCGGGCAGGGAAACTGAGGCAGGGCCCGGCCCCGGGCGAGGGGGTGGTGCCCCGGGGCCGGCCCCCAGCCCCGCCTCTCTCCTCCCCGCAGACGGAGGAGGACCGCAAGAACCTGCTCCGCCTCCAGGAGCTGGCGGACAAGCTCCAGCTGAAGGTCAAGGCCTACAAGCGGCAGGCGGAGGAGGCGGTGAGCGACGGGGGGCGGCCGTGGGGCCGCCCGCGGGACAGAGGGGCGGCCGGCCGGCCGTGGGGCAGCCCCACTGACGCCCCGCCCCCCCCCAGGAGGAGCAGGCCAACGCCAACCTGGCCAAGTTCCGCAAGGCGCAGCACGAGCTGGACGAGGCGGAGGAGCGCGCCGACGCGGCCGAGGCCCAGGTCAACAAGCTGCGGGCCAAGAGCCGCGACGTCGGAGCCAAGGTGGGGCCTCCCCCAGCCCCACGGCCGCCCCACGGCCGCCCCACGGCCACCCCGTCTCCCCTCCTCCATCTTCTCTCCCACGCCAGAAGCTGCACGATGAGGAGTGACCCCCCCCCGACCCCACCGGCACCACCCTCCCCCGTCCAAGACGGGGGCCGTAATGACGTAGAAGTAGTTCATTAATTAACGACGGCCGGAGAGGACCCGGGCGTCCGGGGGTGGGGGGGGAGGGGCACAATGTCGCCTCCCCCCCACCCCCACCCCCCATTAAAACACAATCACAGAGAAGCATCAGTTGTGGGAAGAGGTTTAAAAGGCGGCCAAAATTGGGGGGGGCGGGGGTTCAAGGGGCGGGGCGGTGGGGCGGGGCATCGGGGCGTGGCGACGGGTTGTTATTGGACACCGTAATTTGGGGAGGGGTCCGATTAGGTTGAGTCTACGTCGGGGTCTGGAAGAGAAAGAGAAGGGG
The DNA here is from genome assembly GCA_031468815.1 of Morus bassanus. Classification (NCBI taxonomy): domain Eukaryota; kingdom Metazoa; phylum Chordata; class Aves; order Suliformes; family Sulidae; genus Morus; species Morus bassanus. The sequence continues at coordinate 96,453 of JAVHSO010000395.1, forward strand.
GGGGGTCGGAGAAGACGGGGGACGAGGGGACCCAGGCGTGGGGCCGCCCCTCCCCCACCCCGCAGGACCCAGGCGTCCGGGGCCGCCCCTCCCCCACCCCGCGGGACCCGGGCGTCCGGGGACCCTCCCCCCACCAAAGGACCCCGGGGGGACTCACCCCGTCCCACCGCCGGGGCCACCTGGGTGCGGTAGGTGACGAAGGCGTCGAAGGCGAAGAGGAAGGAGAGGATGAGGCTGAAGGTCTGGGGAGGAGGGAAAGGGGGAGGGGCTCGGTGAGTTGGGGGAGGGGCGTGGGGGGGGGGCGTGGGGGGCCACACTCACAAAGGTGGTGGCGGCCAAGGCGTCCCGGGAGGCGGCCAAGGCCACCAGAGCCACGACGAGGAAGATGATGGTCCCGCTGACGGCCCGGAGGAGGTCCTGGGGGGGGGGGGGGGGGCGACACCGAGGGGACACGAGAGGGGACACTGTGGGGTGACGCCGTGGGGGGACCCCAGGAGAGGCCGAGGGGGGCGCAGAGGGGACGCCCCCAAGCGCCGTGGGGCGGCCGTGGGGCCACCTACCAGGCAGGGCCCGTAGCCGTGGGGCAGGCGGGGGGGGTCCCGCAGCAGCCGCCCCCCCAGGGCGGCCGCCCCCGCCAGCGCCTGCAGCAGCGCCGGGGCCAGCGTGGGGGGCGCGGGGGGGGCCAGGAGCCCCACAACTGCCCCACACAGCACCTGGGGGGCACGGGGGGGGCGGGGGGTACACGGGGGGGGGGGGGCTGCGGCAGCCCCACAGCACCCCATGGGGGGCCTATGGCACCCCCAGAGAGACCCACAGCGCCCCATAGAGCCCCCCCGTGCCCCATAGCACCCCCAGCGAGACCCATAGCACCCCCCTTCCCCCCCCACAGCTCCCCAGTTGTCCCCTTCCAGCCCTGTTCCTCCCATAACGCCCCAGTTCCCCCCCACAGCCTCCCAGTTCCCCCCCCAGTTCTGCCCTCAGCATCCCAGTTCCCCCCCCACAGCCCCCCAGTTCCCCCCCAACCCCCCAGTTGCCCCCCAGCCCTCCCCATTCCCCCCATAGCACCCCAGTTACCCCCATAGCACCCTACAGCACCCCAGTTCCCCCCCCAGCTCCCCCCAGTCCCTCACATAATGCCCCAGTTGCCCCCCAGTTCCCCCCCCCCAGCCCCCACTACCAGCTGGGCCCCCAGCAGCACCCCCTTCGGGGTGCGCAGGACCCCCAAGTCGAAGGCCCCGGCCGGCTCCTCCTGCCCCATAGCGGGGGGACTGTGGGGCTGGGGGGGACGGGGACACACGTGGGTCCCCCCGTGACAGGCGCCACCGGGACGGGGGACAAAGGGACATTGTGCAGGGAGCAGGAGGGGCTGGGAGGGACTGGGAGGGTACTGGGAGCTGCTGGGGGGGGGGCACAGGGAGTGACTGGGAGCAACAGGGATTGACTTGGAGGCACTACGGGGTTACTGGGAGGGACTGGGTGGTGCTGGGACCACCCTGCTGTGCTCCAAACACCTTCCGCCTGTCCTGGAGGACCTCCTTGGAGGACCGAGCCACCCTCCGCCTGTCCCGGAGGACTGGGGCACCTTCTGCCTGTCCCGGACGACCTCTTTGGGGGACCGAGCCACCCTCCGCCTGTCCCGGACGACCTCCTTGGAGGACCGAGCCACCTTCTGCCTGTCCCAGAGGACCTCCTTGGAGGACCGAGCCACCCTCCGCCTGTCCCGGACAATCTCCTTGGAGGACCGAGCCACCTTCCGCCTGTCCCAGAGGACCTCCTTGGAGGACCGAGCCACCCTCCGCCTGTCCCGGACGACCTCCTTGGAGGACCGAGCCACCTTCCGCCTGTCCCAGAGGACCTCCTTGGAGGACCGGGGCACCCTCCGCCTGTCCCGGACGACCTCCTTGGAGGACCGAGCCACCTTCTGCCTGTCCCGAAGGACCGAGCCACCTTCCGCCTGTCCCGGAGGACCTCCTTGGAGGACCGAGCCACCCTCCGCCTGTCCCGGACGACCTCCTTGGAGGACCGAGCCACCTTCCGCCTGTCCCAGAGGACCTCCTTGGAGGACCGGGGCACCCTCCGCCTGTCCCGGACGACCTCTTTGGGGGAATGAGCCACCCTCCACCTGTCCCGGACGACCTCTTTGGGGGAATGAGCCACCCTCCACCTGTCCCGGACGACCTCTTTGGGGGAATGAGCCACCCTCCGCCTGTCCCGGAGGACCTCCTTGGAGGACCGAGCCACCTTCTGCCTGTCCCGGACGACCTCCTTGGAGGACCGAGCCACCTTCCGCCTGTCCCAGAGGACCTCCTTGGAGGACCGGGGCACCCTCCGCCTGTCCCGGACAATCTCCTTGGAGGACCGAGCCACCCTCCGCCTGTCCCGGATGACCTCTTTGGGGGATCCAGCCACCATCGTCCCAGCCCCGAGTACCCCTTGCGTGTGTCCCCCCAGCCCCAGGAGCGACTGTAGCCCCCCCAAACCCCCGCCGTGCATCACAAGCACAGACATGCTTTGTCCCCCCGGGGCCACTTTATTACCCCCCCCCCCAAAAAAAAACACCCCCCCCAGAGCACGGGGGCCCCCCCAGACCCCGCCCCCCCCCGGCGACGTCCGGCCCTGCCCGGCCCCTCCGGCTCCGCCACCTGTAACGATAAACACACTCAAATCTTGGGGGGGGGGGAAAGGAGAGAGGGGGGGGAGGAAGAAGGGGGGGGGGGAAGGGGGCATGTGGGGGGAGGAGCCACGCGGGGCGGCACCCCCTCCCCCCCCCCACAAGGGCCCCCGCCCCACGGCGGCGGCGTCCGGCTGCGGCGGTTCGGGGGAGCCCCGGACTAATAGGGGGAGTACCATGAGGTGGCTCTGGCCCGGCCCCTGCGGAAAGGAGGGGGGTGTGGCGTGAGGGGGGGGGGGGGGGGCGGGCGTGGCCGTCCCGGAGGCCCTCGGGTGGTCTGGAGGACCAAGGTACCCCCCCCCATCCTCAGAGCACCCTGGGTCCCTTGGAGGACCGAGGTACACCCGACCCAGCCCACCCGGGAGGACCAAAGTACCCTCAGCCTGCCCTGGAGGACCTCGGCTACCCCCGGAGAACCAAGGTACCCCCCTCCCGGACTGTTCTGGAGGATCTTAGTCTTCCCGGGAGGACCAAAGTACCCTCAGCCTGCCCTGGAGGACCCCAAACCACGTGCTGGAGAACCCCAACAGCCCTCATCCCGTCCTGGAGGACCCCAACACCCCTCAACCCCTCCTGGAGGACCTCAGCTTTCCTTGGAGGACCAAAGTACCCTCAGCCTGCCCTGGAGGACCCCAAACCACGTGCTGGAGAACCCCAACAGCCCTCATCCCGTCCCGGAGGACCCCAAACCACATCCCGGACGATCCCAACACCCCTCAACCCACCCTGGAGGACCTCAGGGAGGTTGGAGGACCAAGGTACCCTTGGACAACCCGGGAGAACCAAGGGACACCCAACCCAGCCCACCCTGGAGGACCTCAGCTTTCCTTGGAGGACCAAGTACCCTCAGCCCACCGTGGAAAACCAACAACCCATCCTGCAGAGCGCAAATACCCTCAGCCAATAGCAGAAGACCTTGCCACAACACCCAACAACCCTCAGTTCACCCCGGAAGACCTCACCCCCCCTTAGAAGACCCACGTACCGCCACAGCCCACCCCCAAAAACCCCACCATGTCCTGGAGTACCCAGGAACTCTCAACCTGACTTGGACAACCCCAACCCCAACCCCGACCTAGGTACCCTCGTCCCGCCTTGGAGGGCCCCCAGATACCCTCAGCCCACCCCAGAGGACCCCAGCCATGTCCAGAAGACCCCAACACCCCTCATGTCACCCTGGAGGACCCCAACCACCCCTTGGAGGACCCTAACCACCCCTCAAGCCCGCCATGGAGGACCCCAACACCACTCAAAACCCACTCTGGAGAACCCCAACCATGTCTCAAAGGATCCCAACACTCCTCAAGCCACCCTGGAGGACTCCAACCATGTCTCAGAAGACCCCAACACCCCTCACATCACTCTGGAGAACACCAACCACCCCTCAAGCCCGCCCCAGACGACCCCAACCATATTCTGGAACACCCCAACACCTCTCAAGCCACCTTGGAGGACCCCAACCATATCCTGGAGAACCCCAACACCCCATAAGCCACCCTGGAGAACCCCAAAGCCCCTCAAAGCCCACCCCGGAGGACCCCAACCACGTCCCGGAGGACCCCAACGCCCCTCAAAGCCCACCCCGAGGACCCCAACCACGTCCCGGAGGACCCCAACGCCCTCAAAGCCCACCCCGGAGGACCCCAACCACGTCCCGGAGGACCCCAACGCCCCTCAAAGCCCACCCTCGAGGACCCCAACCACGTCCTGGAGAACCCCAACACCCCTCAGCCCATCCCGGAGGCCCCACCCACCTGTAAGCCCGCCCGCGAGGCCGACTGTAGCCGCTGTAGAAGCGGGCGCGAGTCGCGCTGTAACCGCCGCCGCGGCCCCGGTAACGGGTACGGGGGAAACCCCGATCCGTCGTGCTGATGCCGGGTCGGTTGGTTCGTTTGGGGATCACCTTAACGAAGAGTTTCGGGGCGGGGGTGAACGACACAGGCGGAGCCGTCACCGCGACTCCCCCCGCCCCCGCAACACCCGGCGCCCTCACCTTGATTTGCCGCCCGCGGAAAAGGGACTCGTCAAGCGCCATCGACGTCCGCACCGACTCCTTGTCGGAGAACTCGATGTAGGCGAACCTGGGCGGGAGTCGGGGTGTCGCGGGGGGGGTGTCGCGGGGATGGGGGTGTCGCGCCCCGCCCCGTCACCCCGCTCACCCCTTGGGGTGACCGCTGTACTTGTCGCACAGGATGGTGACGCGGTTGACGGAGCCGCAGCCGTGGAAATGGGCCTCCAGCTCCTCCGCCGTCGCCCCGTAATCCACCTGCGGTTAAAGAGTCGGGGTGAACAACCGCTTTCGGGGGGGAGGGTAGGGGCGTGGCCGTCCCCCACGCCCCCCGCAACCCCCCCAACCCCCCCCAACCCCCCGACTCACGTTGCCCACGTAGATGGAGCGAGCGTCCGCCTCCATTTTCTCCTCCAAGGACATGATGACCGGGCCGGCTGTAGCGGGGAGGGGGGGTTTCGGGGGGGCTCAGGGCGGGGTCCGGCGCCCGCGGGCGCCCCGCCCTGCCCCGCCCCGAGCCCGGGCGGGTGTTGCCCGGCGGGGGGCGGCCGTCGCGCGGCGGGGGGCTCACCGTTGCCCGGCGGGGGGCTCATGTTCATTTGTTTCTCCACTTCGTTCTGCAGCTCTTTGAGTTTTTCCGCCTCTTCCTCCATTTCCCGCACCCGGGCCTTGATGGCCTCCAGCTCCTGGGGGGGGGGCCCAAAGGTCAGAGGTCAAGGGGGGGGCAAAGGTCGGGGGTCAAGGGGCTGCGGGGCTAACCCCCACCCCGTTGCCCCGAGTGACCCCCCCACGTGACCCAAGACCCCCATCACGTGACCCTCGCTCACCCAATCACCCCTACCGTGTGACCCTGGGCCCTGTCACATGACCCGGGACCCCCCCCTCCCCCACGTGACCTCGGACACCCCTATGACCCCCATCATGTGACCCAGGAACCCCTAACATGTGACTATACCCCCCCCCATCCCAGGACCCCACCGTGTGACCCAGGACCCCCTCCCCTCCCCACCCACATGACCCAAGACCCCCTCCCCTCCCCACCCACGTGACCCAAGACCCCCTCTCTCCCCCCCGCGTGACCCAAGACCCCCTTCCCTCCCCACCCACATGACCAAAGACCCCTCCCCTCCCCACCCACGTGACCCAAGACCCCCTCCCCTCCATACCCACGTGACCCAAGACCCCCTCCCATCCCCCCGCGTGACCCAAGACCCCCTCCCCTCCCCACCCACGTGACCAAGACCCCCTCCCCTCCATACCCACGTGACCCAAGACCCCCTCCCCTCCATACCCACGTGACCCAAGACCCCTCCCCTCCATACCCACGTGACCCAAGACCCCCTCCCCTCCCCCCCCACGTGACCCAAGACCCCCTCCCCTCCCCCCCACGTGACCCAAGACCCCCTCCCCTCCCCACCCACGTGACCCAAGACCCCCTCCCATCCCCCCGCGTGACCCAAGACCCCCTCCCCTCCCCCCCCACGTGACCCAAGACCCCCTCCCCTCCCCCCCCGTGGCCCAGCCCCCTCCGCGCCCCTCCCCCTCCTCACCGGGTCCTCGATGGCGGAGTCCCCCGGGTCCCCCTCCCCCAGCCCCGCCTCCTCCTCCAACTCCTCGGCGGCTTCGTGCGGCGGGTGCGGGGCGGCGGCGGCGGCTCCCGCGGCTCCGGCGGCTCCGCCGGGCCCGGCGCCCCCCCCCCCCGCCCCGCCCGGGCCGCCGCCCCCCCCCGCGCCCCCCGCCGCGCCCCCCGCCCCGCCGCGGCCCCCCCCGCCCCTCCCGCCGCGGGCCTCGCCGGGCCCCGCCGCCTCCTCCTGCCCCGCCGCCGCCCCCCCGCCCACGCCGTTCCCGTAGGCCTGTCCCGCGTCTCCCCCCCCCGCCGCCGCCGCCGCCCCGGCGGATCCGGCCGCTCCGGCCGCCGCCGCCGCCGCCTCGGCCCCGCGCGGCCCCGCACCGCCGCCCCGCAGCGCCGCCATGGCCGCCGCCACCGCCCCGCCGCGCGCATGCGCCGCGCCGCGCGGGGGCCGGGGGCGGGGCCCGGCCCGCGCGGCGGCCAATGGCGGGGCGCGGGGGGCGGCGCGGCGGCCAATGGCGGGGCGCGGGGGGGGCGGGGCCGGCTCTTAAGGGCGACCGCGCTTCCGCCGACCCCA
>JAVHSO010000399.1:0-58377 GCA_031468815.1 Morus bassanus
TAGTGCGCTAGCTGAGCAGAGTGCTAGCTGAGCAGAGCGCTGGCTGAGCAGAGTTCTGGCTGAGCAGAGCGCTATCTTAGCATTGTGCTAGCTGAGCAGAGCGCTAGCTGAGCAGAGTGCTAGCTGAGCAGAGCGCTGGCTGAGCAGAGTGCTAGCTGAGCAGAGTGCTGGCTGAGCAGGGTGCTTGCTGAGCAGAGTGCTAGCTGAGCAGAGTGTTGCTGATCAGAGCGCTGGCTGAGCAGAGTGCTGGCTGAGCAGGGTGCTTGCTGAGCAGAGTGCTAGCTGAGCAGAGTGCTAGCTGAGCAGAGCGCTGGCTGAGCAGAGTGCTAGCTGAGCAGACGGCTAGCTGAGCCGAGCGCTAGCTGAGCAGAGTGCTGGCTGAGCAGAGTGCTTGCTGAGCAGAGTGCTGGCTGGGCAGAGTGTTGGCTGAGCAGAGCGCTAGCTGAGCAGAATGCTAACTGAGCAGAGCGCTGAGTGAGTAGAGTGCTTGCTGAGCAGAGTGCTATGTGAGCAGAGTGCTGGCTGAGCAGAGTGCTGGCTGAGCAGAGTGCTAGCTGAGCAGAGTGCTAGCTGAGCAGAGTGCTTGCTGAGCAGAGCGCTGGCTGAGCAGAGTGCTAGACGAGCAGAGTGCTGGCTGAGCAGAGTGACGTATGAGCAGAGTGCTTGCTGAGCAGAGTGCTAGGTGAGCAGAGCGCTGGCTGAGCAGAGCGCTTGCTGAGCAGAGTGCTAGCTGAGCAGAGCGCTAGCTGAGCAGAGCGCTAGCTGAGCAGAGTGCTGGCTGAGCAGAGCGCTAGCTGAGCAGAGTGCTAGCTGAGCAGAGTGCTAGCTGAGCAGAGTGCTGGCTGATCAGAGCGCTGGCTGATCAGAGCGCTGGCTGAGCAGAGTGACGGCTGAGCAGAGATCTAGCTGAGCAGAGTGTTAGCTGAGCAGATCGCTAGCTGAGCAGAGCGCTAGCTGTGCAGAGTGCTGGCTGAGCAGAGTGGTGGCTGAGCAGAGCGCTAGCTGAGCAGAGTGCTGGCTGAGCAGAGTGCTTGCTGAGCAGAGTGCTTGCTGAGCAGAGTGCTAGCTGAGCAGAGTGCTTGCTTAGCAGAGCGCTAGCTGAGCAGAGTGCTAGCTGAGCAGAGTGCTGCCTGAGCAGAGTGCTTGCTGAGCAGAGTGCTGGCTGGGCAGAGTGCTGGCTGAGCAGAGGGCTAGCTGAGCAGAGTGCTAGCTGAGCAGAGCGCTGACTGAGTAGAGCGCTGGCTGAGCAGAGTGCTATATGAGCAGAGTGCTGGCTGAGCAGAGTGCTAGCTGAGCAGAGTGCTAGCTGAGCAGAGTGCTTGCTGAGCAGAGCGCTGGCTGAGCAGAGCGCTTGCTGAGCAGAGTGCTGGCTGAGCAGAGCGCTAGCTGAGCAGAGTGCTTGCTGATCAGAGCGATGGCTGAGCAGAGTGACGGCTGAGCAGAGTGCTAGCTTAGCAGAGTATTGGCTGAGCAGTGCGCTAGCTGAGCAGAGTGCTAGCTGAGCAGAGCGGTGGCTGAGCAGAGTTCTGGCTGAGCAGAGCGCTATCTGAGCATTGTGCTAGCTGAGCAGAGCGCTAGCTGAGCAGAGTGCTAGCTGAGCAGAGCGCTGGCTGAGCAGAGTGCTATCTGAGCAGTGTGCTGGCTGAGCAGGGTGCTTGCTGAGCAGAGTGCTAGCTGAGCAGAGTGTTGCTGATCAGAGCGCTGGCTGAGCAGAGTGCTGGCTGAGCAGGGTGCTTGCTGAGCAGAGTGCTAGCTGAGCAGAGTGTTGCTGATCAGAGCGCTGGCTGAGCAGAGTGCTAGCTGAGCAGACGGCTAGCTGAGCCGAGCGCTAGCTGAGCAGAGTGCTGGCTGAGCAGAGTGCTTGCTGAGCAGAGTGCTGGCTGGGCAGAGTGCTGGCTGAGCAGAGCGCTAGCTGAGCAGAGTGCTAGCTGAGCAGAGCGCTGACTGAGTAGAGTGCTTGCTGAGCAGAGTGCTATGTGAGCAGAGTGCTGGCTGAGCAGAGTGCTGGATGAGCAGAGTGCTAGCTGAGCAGAGTGCTAGCTGAGCAGAGCGCTAGCTGAGCAGAGTGCTGGCTGATCAGAGCGATGGCTGAGCAGAGTGACGGCTGAGCAGAGTGCTTGCTGAGCAGAGCGCTAGCTGAGCAGAGTGCTGGCTGAGCAGAATGCTAGCTGAGCATAGCGATAGCTGAGCAGAGCGCTAGCTGAGCATAGTGCTGGCTGAGCAGAGTGCTAGCTGAGCAGAGTGCTAGCTGAGCAGAGTGCTTGCTCAGCAGAGTGCTTGCTGAGCAGAGTGCTAGCTGAGCAGAGTGCTGGCTGAGCAGAGCGCTAGCTGAGCAGAGTTCTGGCTGAGCAGAGTGCTGGCTGAGCAGAGTGCTTGCTGAGCAGAGCGCTAGCTGAGCAGAGTGCTTGCTGAGCAGAGTGTATGTGAGCAGAGTGCTGGCTGAGCAGAGTGCTGGCTGAGCAGAGTGCTAGCTGAGCAGAGCGCTGGCTGAGCAGAGCACTGGCTGAGCAGAGTGCTAGACGAGCAGAGTGCTGGCTGAGCAGAGTGCTTGCTGATCAGAGCGCTAGCTGATCAGAGAGCTACCTGAGCCGAGTGCTTGCTGAGCAGAGTGCTAGCTGAACAGAGTTCTGGCTGAGCAGAGAGCCTGGCGGAGCAGAGTGCTGGATGAGCAGAGTGACGTATGAGCAGAGTGCTTGCTGAGCAGAGTGCTAGCTGAGCAGAGCGCTGGCTGAGCAGAGCGGTAATTGAGCAGAGTGTTAGCTGAGCAGAGCGCTGGCTGAGCAGAGTGACGGCTAAGCAGAGTGCTAGCTGAGCAGAGCGCTAGCTGAGCAGAGTGCTAGCTGAGCAGAGTTCTGGCTGAGCAGAGTTCTGGCTGAGCAGAGTACTAGCTGACCAGAGTGCTAGGTGAGCAGAGTGATTGCTGAGCAGAGTGCTAGCTGAGCAGAGCGCTAGCTGAGCAGAGTGCTTGCTGAGCAGAGCGCTGGCTGAGCAGAGTGCTTACTGATCAGAGGTCTAGTTGAGAAGAGCGCTAGCTGAGCAGAATGCTAGCTGAGCAGAGCGCTAGCTGAGCAGAGTGCTAGCTGAGCAGAGTGCTAGCTGAGCAGAGTGCTGGCTGAGCAGAGCGCTGGCTGAGCAGAGCGCTAGCTGAGCAGAGTGCTAGGTGAGCAGAGTGCTAGCTGAGTAGAGCGCTGACTGAGCAGAGTGCTTGCTGAGCAGAGTGCTAGCTGAGCAGAGTGCTGGCTGAGCAGAGTGCTGGCTGAGCAGAGTGCTAGCTGAGCAGAGTGCTAGCTGAGCAGAGCACTGGCTGAGCAGAGCGCTGGCTGAGCAGAGCGCTAGCTGAGCAGAGTGCTTGCTGAGCAGAGTCCTTGCTGAGCAGAGCGCTAGCTGAGCAGAGCGCTAGCTGAGCAGAGTGCTTGCTGAGCAGAGTGCTAGCTGAGCAGAGCGCTAGCTGAGTAGAATGCTAGCTGAGCAGAGCGATAGCTGAGCAGAGCGCTAGCTGAGCAGAGTGCTGGCTGAGCAGAGTGCTGGCTGAGCAGAGTGCTTGCTGAGCAGAGTGCTGGCTGAGCAGAGTGCTTGCTGAGCAGAGCGGTGGCTGAGCAGAGTGTTAGCTGAGCAGAGTCCTAGCTGAGCAGAGTGCTTGCTGAGCAGAGTGCTAGCTGAGCAGAGTGCTGGCTGAGCAGAGTGCTGGCTGAGCAGAGTGCTTGCTGAGCAGAGCGCTAGCTGAGCAGAGTTCTGGCTGAAACAGAGTCCTGGCTGAGCAGAGTGCTTGCTGAGCAGAGTGCTGACTGAGCAGAGTGCTGGCTGAGCAGAGTGCTTGCCTAGCAGAGCGCTGGCTGGGCAGAGTGCTGGCTGAGTAGTGCGCTGACTGAGCAGAGTGCTTGCTGAGCAGAGTGCTGTGTGAGCAGAGTGCTGGCTGAGCAGAGTGCTAGCTGAGCAGAGTGATAGCTGAGCAGAGTGCTAGCTGAGCAGAGTGATAGCTGAGCAGAGTGCTAGCTGAGCAGAGCGCTGGCTGAGCAGAGCGCTGGCTGAGCAGAGCGCTGGCTGAGCAGAGTGCTAGCTGAGCAGAGTGCTAGCTGAGCAGAGCGATAGCTGAGCAGAGTGCTGGCTGAGCAGAGTGCTAGCTGAGGAGAGTGCTGGCTGGGAAGAGTGCTAGCTGAGCAGAATGCTGGCGGAGCAGAGCGCTAATTGAGCAGAGCGCTTGCTGAGCAGAGTGCTATGTGAGCAGAGTGCTGGCTGAGCAGAGTGCTAGCTGAGCAGAGCACTGGCTGAGCAGAGCGCTGGATGAGCAGAGTGCTTGCTGAGCAGAGCGCTAGCTGAGCAGTGCGCTAGGTGAGCATGACTGTTGCTGAGCAGAGCGCTAGCTGAGCATAGTGCTAGCTGAGCAGAGTGCTGCTGAGCAGAGTGCTAGCTGAGCAGAGTGCTAGCTGAGCAGAGTGCTTGCTGAGCAGAGCGCTGGCTGAGCAGAGTGCTTGCTGAGCAGAGTGCTAGCTGAGCAGAGCGCTAGCTGAGCAGAATTCTAGCTGAGCAGAGAGATAGCTGAGCAGAGCGCTAGCTGAGCAGAGTGCTGGCTGAGCAGAGTGCTGGCTGAGCAGAGTGCTTGCTGAGCAGAGTGCTAGCTGAGCAGAGTGCTTGCTTAGCAGAGCGCTAGCTGAGCAGAGTGCTGGCTGGGCAGAGTGCTGGGTGAGCAGAGCGCTAGGTGAGCAGAGTGCTTGCTGAGCAGAGCGCTGGCTGAGTAGAGTGCTTGCTGAGCAGAGTGCTATGTGAGCAGAGTGCTGGCTGAGCAGAGTGCTGGCTGAGCAGAGTGCTTGCTGAGCAGAGTGCTAGCTGAGCAGAGCGCAAGCTGAGCAGAGCGCTGGCTGAGCAGAGTGCTAGACGAGCAGAGTGCTGGCTGAGCAGAGTGACGTATGAGCAGAGTGCTTGCTGAGCAGAGTGCTAGCTGACCAGAGCGCTGGCTGAGCAGAGCGCTTGCTGAGCAGAGTGCTGGCTGAGCAGAGTGCTTCCTGAGCAGAGTGACGGCTGAGCAGAGTGCTAGCTGAGCAGAGCGCTGGCTGAGCAGAGTGTTAGCTGAGCAGATCGCTAGCTGAGCAGAGCGCTAGCTGCGCAGAGTGCTGGCTGAGCAGAGTGGTGGCTGAGCAGAGTGCTATCTGAGTAGTGTGCTAGCTTAGCAGAGCGCTAGCTGAGCAGAGTGCTAGCTGAGCAGAGCGCTGGCTGAGCAGAGTGCTATCTGAGCAGAGTGCTGGCTGAGCAGGGTGCTTGCTGAGCAGAGTGCTTGCTGAGCAGAGTGCTTGCTGAGCAGAGTGCTGGCTGAGCAGAGTGCTAGCTGAGCAGAGCGATTGCTGAGCAGAGTGCTATGTGAGCAGAGTGCTGGCTGAGCAGAGTGCTGGCTGAGCAGAGTGACGCATGAGCAGAGTGCTGGCTGAGCAGAGTGCTAGGTCAGCAGAGTGCTAGCTGAGCAGAGTGCTTGCTGAGCAGAATGCTATCTGAGCAGAGCGCTAGCTGAGCAGAGCGCTGGCTGAGCAGAGCGCTGGCTGAGCAGAGTGCAAGCTGAGCAGAGTGCTTGCTGAGCAGAGTGCTAGCTGAGCAGACGGCTAGGTGAGCAGAGTGCTAGGTGAGCAGAGTGCTGGCTGAGCAGAGTGCTTGCTGAGCAGAGTGCTAGCTGAGCAGAGCGCTAGCTGAGCAGAATGCTAGCTGAGCAGAGCGATAGCTGAGCAGAGCGCTAGCTGAGCAGAGTGCTGGCTGAGCAGAGTGCTAGCTGAGCAGAGTGCTAGCTGAGCAGAGTGATAGCTGAGCAGAGTGCTATCTGAGCAGAGTGCTGGCTGAGCAGAGCGCTAGCTGAGCAGACTTCTGGCTGAGCAGAGTGCTGGCTGAGCAGAGTGCTTGCTGAGCAGAGTGCTGGCTGAGCAGAGTGCTGGCGGAGCAGAATGCTAGCTGAGCAGAGTTCTGGCTGAAACAGAGTCCTGGCTGAGCAGAGTGCTTGCTGAGCAGAGTGCTGACTGAGCAGAGTGCTGGCTGAGCAGAGTGCTTGCTTAGCAGAGCGCTGGCTGGGCAGAGTGCTGGCTGAGTAGTGCGCTGACTGAGCAGAGTGCTTGCTGAGCAGAGTGCTAGCTGAGCAGAGTGCTGGCTGAGCAGAGTGCTGGCTGAGCAGAGTGCTAGCTGAGCAGAGCGCTGGCTGAGCAGAGCGCTAGCTGAGCAGAGCGCTGGCTGAGCAGAGTGCTAGCTGAGCAGAGCGCTAGCTGAGCAGAGTGTTGGCTGAGCAGAGCGCTAGCTGAGCAGAATGCTTGCTGAGCAGAGTACTGGCTGAGCAGAGTGCTGGCTGAGCAGAGTGCTATGTGAGCAGAGTGCTGGCTGAGAAGAGTGCTGACTGAGCAGAGTGCTAGCTGAGCAGAGTGCTAGCTGAGCAGAGCGCTGGCTGAGCAGAGCACTGGCTGAGCAGAGTGCTAGACGAGCAGAGTGCTGGCTGAGCAGAGTGCTTGCTGAGCAGAGCGCTAGCTGAGCAGAATTCTGGCTGAAACAGAGTCCTGACTGAGCAGAGTTCTTGCTGAGCAGAGTGCTAGCTGAGCAGAGCGCTAGCTGAGCAGAATGCTAGGTGAGCAGAGCGATAGCTGAGCAGAGCGCTAGCTGAGCAGAGTGCTGGCTGAGCAGAGTGCTAGCTGAGCAGAGTGCTAGCTGAGCAGTGTGCTTGCTGAGCAGAGTGCTTGCTGAGCAGAGTTCTGGCTGAGCAGAGTGCTGGCTGAGCAGAGTGCTTGCTGAGCAGAGTGCTGGCTGAGCAGAGTGCTGGCGGAGCAGAGTGCTTGCTGAGCAGAGTGCTGGCTGGGCAGAGCGCTAGCTGAGCAGAGTGCTAGCTGAGCAGAGCGCTGACTGAACAGAGTGCTTGCTGAGCAGAGTGCTATGTGAGCAGAGTGCTGGCTGAGAAGAGTGCTGGCTGAGCAGAGACCTAGCTGAGCAGAGTGCTAGCTGAGCAGAGCGCTGGCTGAGCAGAGCACTGGCTGAGCAGAGTGCTAGACGAGCAGAGTGCTGGCTGAGCAGAGTGCTTGCTGATCAGAGCGCTAGCTGATCAGAGAGCTACCTGAGCCGAGTGCTTGCTGAGCAGAGTGCTAGCTGAACAGAGTGCTGGCTGAGCAGAGAGCCTGGCGGAGCAGAGTGCTGGATGAGCAGAGTGACGTATGAGCAGAGTGCTGGCTGAGCAGAGTGCTAGCTGAGCAGAGCGCTGGCTGAGCACAGCGCTAATTGAGCAGAGTGTTAGCTGAGCAGAGCGCTGGCTGAGCAGAGTGACGGCTGAGCAGAGTGCTAGCTGAGCAGAGCGCTAGCTGAGCAGAGCGCTGGCTGAGCAGAGTGCTGGCTGAGCAGAGTGCTAGCTGAGCAGAGTGCTAGCTGAGCAGAGTGCTAGGTGAGCAGAGTTCTGGCTGAGCAGAGTGCTAGCTGAGCAGAGTGCTTGCTGAGCAGAGTGCTAGCTGAGCAGAGCGCTAGGTGAGCAGAGTCCTAGCTGAGCAGAGTGCTTGCTGAGCAGAGTCCTAGCTGAGCAGAGTGATGGCTGAGCAGAGTGCTAGCTGAGCAGAGTCCTGGCTGAGCAGAGTGCTTGCTGAGCAGAGTGCTGACTGAGCAGAGTGCTGGAGGAGCAGAGTGCTTGCTGAGCAGAGCGCTAGCTGGGCAGGGTGCTGGCTGAGTAGTGCGCTGACTGAGCAGAGTTCTTGCTGAGCAGAGTGATATGTGAGCAGAGTGCTGGCTGAGCAGAGTGCTGGCTGAGCAGAGTGCTAGCTGAGCAGAGTGCTAGCTGAGCAGAGCGCTGGCTGAGCAGAGTGCTTGCTGAGCAGAGTGCTTGCTGAGCAGAGCGCTAGCTGAGCAGAGTGCTGGCTGAACAGAGTGCTAGCTGAGCAGAGTGCTGGCGGGAGAGCGCTAGCTGAGCAGAGCGGTGGCTCAGCAGAGTGCTAGCTGAGCAGAGTGCTGGCTGAGCAGAGTGCTTGCTGAGCAGAGTGCTAGCTGAGCAGAGCGCTGGCTGAGCAGAGCGCTGGCTGAGCAGAGTGCTGGCTGAGCAGAGCGCTAGCTGAGCAGAGCGCTAGGTGAGAAGAGCGCTAGCTGAGCAGAATGCTAGCTGAGCAGAGCGCTAGCTGAGCAGAGTGCTAGCTGAGCAGAGTGCTAGCTGAGCAGAGTGCTGGCTGAGCAGAGCGCTGGCTGAGCAGAGCGCTAGCTGAGCAGAGTGCTAGGTGAGCAGAGTGCTAGCTGAGTAGAGCGCTGACTGAGCAGAGTGCTTGCTGAGCAGAGTGCTAGCTGAGCAGAGTGCTGGCTGAGCAGAGTGCTGGCTGAGCAGAGTGCTAGCTGAGCAGAGTGCTAGCTGAGCAGAGCACTGGCTGAGCAGAGCGCTGGCTGAGCAGAGCGCTAGCTGAGCAGAGTGCTTGCTGAGCAGAGTCCTTGCTGAGCAGAGCGCTAGCTGAGCAGAGCGCTAGCTGAGCAGAGTGCTTGCTGAGCAGAGTGCTAGCTGAGCAGAGCGCTAGCTGAGTAGAATGCTAGCTGAGCAGAGCGATAGCTGAGCAGAGCGCTAGCTGAGCAGAGTGCTGGCTGAGCAGAGTGCTGGCTGAGCAGAGTGCTTGCTGAGCAGAGTGCTGGCTGAGCAGAGTGCTTGCTGAGCAGAGCGGTGGCTGAGCAGAGTGTTAGCTGAGCAGAGTCCTAGCTGAGCAGAGTGCTTGCTGAGCAGAGTGCTAGCTGAGCAGAGTGCTGGCTGAGCAGAGTGCTGGCTGAGCAGAGTGCTTGCTGAGCAGAGCGCTAGCTGAGCAGAGTTCTGGCTGAAACAGAGTCCTGGCTGAGCAGAGTGCTTGCTGAGCAGAGTGCTGACTGAGCAGAGTGCTGGCTGAGCAGAGTGCTTGCCTAGCAGAGCGCTGGCTGGGCAGAGTGCTGGCTGAGTAGTGCGCTGACTGAGCAGAGTGCTTGCTGAGCAGAGTGCTGTGTGAGCAGAGTGCTGGCTGAGCAGAGTGCTAGCTGAGCAGAGTGATAGCTGAGCAGAGTGCTAGCTGAGCAGAGTGATAGCTGAGCAGAGTGCTAGCTGAGCAGAGCGCTGGCTGAGCAGAGCGCTGGCTGAGCAGAGCGCTGGCTGAGCAGAGTGCTAGCTGAGCAGAGTGCTAGCTGAGCAGAGCGATAGCTGAGCAGAGTGCTGGCTGAGCAGAGTGCTAGCTGAGGAGAGTGCTGGCTGGGAAGAGTGCTAGCTGAGCAGAATGCTGGCGGAGCAGAGCGCTAATTGAGCAGAGCGCTTGCTGAGCAGAGTGCTATGTGAGCAGAGTGCTGGCTGAGCAGAGTGCTAGCTGAGCAGAGCACTGGCTGAGCAGAGCGCTGGATGAGCAGAGTGCTTGCTGAGCAGAGCGCTAGCTGAGCAGTGCGCTAGGTGAGCATGACTGTTGCTGAGCAGAGCGCTAGCTGAGCATAGTGCTAGCTGAGCAGAGTGCTGGCTGAGCAGAGTGCTAGCTGAGCAGAGTGCTAGCTGAGCAGAGTGCTTGCTGAGCAGAGCGCTGGCTGAGCAGAGTGCTTGCTGAGCAGAGTGCTAGCTGAGCAGAGCGCTAGCTGAGCAGAATTCTAGCTGAGCAGAGAGATAGCTGAGCAGAGCGCTAGCTGAGCAGAGTGCTGGCTGAGCAGAGTGCTGGCTGAGCAGAGTGCTTGCTGAGCAGAGTGCTAGCTGAGGAGAGTGCTTGCTTAGCAGAGCGCTAGCTGAGCAGAGTGCTGGCTGGGCAGAGTGCTGGGTGAGCAGAGCGCTAGGTGAGCAGAGTGCTTGCTGAGCAGAGCGCTGGCTGAGTAGAGTGCTTGCTGAGCAGAGTGCTATGTGAGCAGAGTGCTGGCTGAGCAGAGTGCTGGCTGAGCAGAGTGCTTGCTGAGCAGAGTGCTAGCTGAGCAGAGCGCAAGCTGAGCAGAGCGCTGGCTGAGCAGAGTGCTAGACGAGCAGAGTGCTGGCTGAGCAGAGTGACGTATGAGCAGAGTGCTTGCTGAGCAGAGTGCTAGCTGACCAGAGCGCTGGCTGAGCAGAGCGCTTGCTGAGCAGAGTGCTGGCTGAGCAGAGTGCTTCCCTGAGCAGAGTGACGGCTGAGCAGAGTGCTAGCTGAGCAGAGCGCTGGCTGAGCAGAGTGTTAGCTGAGCAGATCGCTAGCTGAGCAGAGCGCTAGCTGCGCAGAGTGCTGGCTGAGCAGAGTGGTGGCTGAGCAGAGTGCTATCTGAGTAGTGTGCTAGCTTAGCAGAGCGCTAGCTGAGCAGAGTGCTAGCTGAGCAGAGCGCTGGCTGAGCAGAGTGCTATCTGAGCAGAGTGCTGGCTGAGCAGGGTGCTTGCTGAGCAGAGTGCTTGCTGAGCAGAGTGCTTGCTGAGCAGAGTGCTGGCTGAGCAGAGTGCTAGCTGAGCAGAGCGATTGCTGAGCAGAGTGCTATGTGAGCAGAGTGCTGGCTGAGCAGAGTGCTGGCTGAGCAGAGTGACGCATGAGCAGAGTGCTGGCTGAGCAGAGTGCTAGGTCAGCAGAGTGCTAGCTGAGCAGAGTGCTTGCTGAGCAGAATGCTATCTGAGCAGAGCGCTAGCTGAGCAGAGCGCTGGCTGAGCAGAGCGCTGGCTGAGCAGAGTGCAAGCTGAGCAGAGTGCTTGCTGAGCAGAGTGCTAGCTGAGCAGACGGCTAGGTGAGCAGAGTGCTAGGTGAGCAGAGTGCTGGCTGAGCAGAGTGCTTGCTGAGCAGAGTGCTAGCTGAGCAGAGCGCTAGCTGAGCAGAATGCTAGCTGAGCAGAGCGATAGCTGAGCAGAGCGCTAGCTGAGCAGAGTGCTGGCTGAGCAGAGTGCTAGCTGAGCAGAGTGCTAGCTGAGCAGAGTGATAGCTGAGCAGAGTGCTATCTGAGCAGAGTGCTGGCTGAGCAGAGCGCTAGCTGAGCAGACTTCTGGCTGAGCAGAGTGCTGGCTGAGCAGAGTGCTTGCTGAGCAGAGTGCTGGCTGAGCAGAGTGCTGGCGGAGCAGAATGCTAGCTGAGCAGAGTTCTGGCTGAAACAGAGTCCTGGCTGAGCAGAGTGCTTGCTGAGCAGAGTGCTGACTGAGCAGAGTGCTGGCTGAGCAGAGTGCTTGCTTAGCAGAGCGCTGGCTGGGCAGAGTGCTGGCTGAGTAGTGCGCTGACTGAGCAGAGTGCTTGCTGAGCAGAGTGCTAGCTGAGCAGAGTGCTGGCTGAGCAGAGTGCTGGCTGAGCAGAGTGCTAGCTGAGCAGAGCGCTGGCTGAGCAGAGCGCTAGCTGAGCAGAGTGCTGGCTGAGCAGAGTGCTAGCTGAGCAGAGTGCTAGCTGAGCAGAGCGCTAGCTGAGCAGAGTGTTGGCTGAGCAGAGCGCTAGCTGAGCAGAATGCTTGCTGAGCAGAGTGCTGGCTGAGCAGAGTGCTGGCTGAGCAGAGTGCTATGTGAGCAGAGTGCTGGCTGAGAAGAGTGCTGACTGAGCAGAGTGCTAGCTGAGCAGAGTGCTAGCTGAGCAGAGCGCTGGCTGAGCAGAGCACTGGCTGAGCAGAGTGCTAGACGAGCAGAGTGCTGGCTGAGCAGAGTGCTTGCTGAGCAGAGCGCTAGCTGAGCAGAATTCTGGCTGAAACAGAGTCCTGACTGAGCAGAGTTCTTGCTGAGCAGAGTGCTAGCTGAGCAGAGCGCTAGCTGAGCAGATGCTAGGTGAGCAGAGCGATAGCTGAGCAGAGCGCTAGCTGAGCAGAGTGCTGGCTGAGCAGAGTGCTAGCTGAGCAGAGTGCTAGCTGAGCAGTGTGCTTGCTGAGCAGAGTGCTTGCTGAGCAGAGTTCTGGCTGAGCAGAGTGCTGGCTGAGCAGAGTGCTTGCTGAGCAGAGTGCTGGCTGAGCAGAGTGCTGGCGGAGCAGAGTGCTTGCTGAGCAGAGTGCTGGCTGGGCAGAGCGCTAGCTGAGCAGAGTGCTAGCTGAGCAGAGCGCTGACTGAACAGAGTGCTTGCTGAGCAGAGTGCTATGTGAGCAGAGTGCTGGCTGAGAAGAGTGCTGGCTGAGCAGAGACCTAGCTGAGCAGAGTGCTAGCTGAGCAGAGCGCTGGCTGAGCAGAGCACTGGCTGAGCAGAGTGCTAGACGAGCAGAGTGCTGGCTGAGCAGAGTGCTTGCTGATCAGAGCGCTAGCTGATCAGAGAGCTACCTGAGCCGAGTGCTTGCTGAGCAGAGTGCTAGCTGAACAGAGTGCTGGCTGAGCAGAGAGCCTGGCGGAGCAGAGTGCTGGATGAGCAGAGTGACGTATGAGCAGAGTGCTGGCTGAGCAGAGTGCTAGCTGAGCAGAGCGCTGGCTGAGCACAGCGCTAATTGAGCAGAGTGTTAGCTGAGCAGAGCGCTGGCTGAGCAGAGTGACGGCTGAGCAGAGTGCTAGCTGAGCAGAGCGCTAGCTGAGCAGAGTGCTAGGTGAGCAGAGTTCTGGCTGAGCAGAGTGCTAGCTGAGCCAGAGTGCTAGCTGAGCAGAGTGCTAGGTGAGCAGAGTTCTGGCTGAGCAGAGTGCTAGCTGAGCAGAGTGCTTGCTGAGCAGAGTGCTAGCTGAGCAGAGCGCTAGGTGAGCAGAGTCCTAGCTGAGCAGAGTGCTTGCTGAGCAGAGTCCTAGCTGAGCAGAGTGATGGCTGAGCAGAGTGCTAGCTGAGCAGAGTCCTGGCTGAGCAGAGTGCTTGCTGAGCAGAGTGCTGACTGAGCAGAGTGCTGGAGGAGCAGAGTGCTTGCTGAGCAGAGCGCTAGCTGGGCAGGGTGCTGGCTGAGTAGTGCGCTGACTGAGCAGAGTTCTTGCTGAGCAGAGTGATATGTGAGCAGAGTGCTGGCTGAGCAGAGTGCTGGCTGAGCAGAGTGCTAGCTGAGCAGAGTGCTAGCTGAGCAGAGCGCTGGCTGAGCAGAGTGCTTGCTGAGCAGAGTGCTTGCTGAGCAGAGCGCTAGCTGAGCAGAGTGCTGGCTGAACAGAGTGCTAGCTGAGCAGAGTGCTGGCGGGAGAGCGCTAGCTGAGCAGAGCGGTGGCTCAGCAGAGTGCTAGCTGAGCAGAGTGCTGGCTGAGCAGAGTGCTTGCTGAGCAGAGTGCTAGCTGAGCAGAGCGCTGGCTGAGCAGAGCGCTGGCTGAGCAGAGTGCTGGCTGAGCAGAGCGCTAGCTGAGCAGAGCGCTAGGTGAGCATGAGTGATAGCTGAGCAGAGCGCTAGCTGAGCAGAGTGCTAGCTGAGCAGAGTGCTGGCTGAGCAGAGTGCTAGCTGAGCAGAGTGCTAGCTGAGCAGTGTGCTGGCTGAGCAGAGCGCTGGCTGAGCAGAGTGCTAGATGATCAGAGTGCTAGCTGAGCAGAGCGCTAGTTGAGCAGAATTCTAGCTGAGGAGAGCGATAGCTGAGCAGAGTGCTAGCTGAGCAGAGTGCTGGCTGAGCAGAGTGCTTGCTGAGCAGAGTGCTTGCTGAGCAGAGTGCTAGCTGAGCAGAGTGCTTGCTTAGCAGAGCGCTAGCTGAGCAGAGTGCTAGCTGAGCAGAGTGCTGCCTGAGCAGAGTGCTTGCTGAGCAGAGTGCTGGCTGGGCAGAGTGCTGGCTGAGCAGAGGTCTAGCTGAGCAGAGTGCTAGCTGAGCAGAGCGCTGACTGAGTAGAGCGCTGGCTGAGCAGAGTGCTATATGAGCAGAGTGCTGGCTGAGCAGAGTGCTAGCTGAGCAGAGTGCTAGCTGAGCAGAGTGCTGGCTGAGCAGAGCGCTGGCTGAGCAGAGCGCTTGCTGAGCAGAGTGCTAGCTGAGCAGAGCGCTAGCTGAGCAGAGTGCTTGCTGAGCAGAGTGCTTGCTGAGCAGAGTGCTTGCTGATCAGAGCGCTGGCTGATCAGAGCGCTGGCTGAGCAGAGTGACGGCTGAGCAGAGCTCTAGCTGAGCAGAGTGTTAGCTGAGCAGATCGCTATCTGAGCAGAGCGACAGCTGTGCAGAGTGCTGGCTGAGCAGAGTGGTGGCTGAGCAGAGCGCTAGCTGAGCAGAGTGCTGGCTGATCAGAGCGATGGCTGAGCAGAGTGACGGCTGAGCAGAGTGCTAGCTGAGCAGAGTATTGGCTGAGCAGTGCGCTAGCTGAGCAGAGTGCTAGCTGAGCAGAGCGCTGGCTGAGCAGAGTTCTGGCTGAGCAGAGCGCTATCTTAGCATTGTGCTAGCTGAGCAGAGCGCTAGCTGAGCAGAGTGCTAGCTGAGCAGAGCGCTGACTGAGCAGAGTGCTTGCTGAGCAGTGTGCTGGCTGAGCAGGGTGCTTGCTGAGCAGAGTGCTAGCTGAGCAGAGTGTTGCTGATCAGAGCGCTGGCTGAGCAGAGTGCTGGCTGAGCAGGGTGCTTGCTGAGCAGAGTGCTAGCTGAGCAGAGTGCTAGCTGAGCAGAGCGCTGGCTGAGCAGAGTGCTAGCTGAGCAGACGGCTAGCTGAGCCGAGCGCTAGCTGAGCAGAGTGCTGGCTGAGCAGAGTGCTTGCTGAGCAGAGTGCTGGCTGGGCAGAGTGCTGGCTGAGCAGAGTGCTTGCTTAGCAGAGCGCTAGCTGAGCAGAGTGCTGGCTGGGCAGAGTGCTGGGTGAGCAGAGCGCTAGGTGAGCAGAGTGCTTGCTGAGCAGAGCGCTGGCTGAGTAGAGTGCTTGCTGAGCAGAGTGCTATGTGAGCAGAGTGCTGGCTGAGCAGAGTGCTGGCTGAGCAGAGTGCTTGCTGAGCAGAGTGCTAGCTGAGCAGAGCGCAAGCTGAGCAGAGCGCTGGCTGAGCAGAGTGCTAGACGAGCAGAGTGCTGGCTGAGCAGAGTGACGTATGAGCAGAGTGCTTGCTGAGCAGAGTGCTAGCTGACCAGAGCGCTGGCTGAGCAGAGCGCTTGCTGAGCAGAGTGCTGGCTGAGCAGAGTGCTTCCTGAGCAGAGTGACGGCTGAGCAGAGTGCTAGCTGAGCAGAGCGCTGGCTGAGCAGAGTGTTAGCTGAGGCAGATCGCTAGCTGAGCAGAGCGCTAGCTGCGCAGAGTGCTGGCTGAGCAGAGTGGTGGCTGAGCAGAGTGCTATCTGAGTAGTGTGCTAGCTTAGCAGAGCGCTAGCTGAGCAGAGTGCTAGCTGAGCAGAGCGCTGGCTGAGCAGAGTGCTATCTGAGCAGAGTGCTGGCTGAGCAGGGTGCTTGCTGAGCAGAGTGCTTGCTGAGCAGAGTGCTTGCTGAGCAGAGTGCTGGCTGAGCAGAGTGCTAGCTGAGCAGAGCGATTGCTGAGCAGAGTGCTATGTGAGCAGAGTGCTGGCTGAGCAGAGTGCTGGCTGAGCAGAGTGACGCATGAGCAGAGTGCTGGCTGAGCAGAGTGCTAGGTCAGCAGAGTGCTAGCTGAGCAGAGTGCTTGCTGAGCAGAATGCTATCTGAGCAGAGCGCTAGCTGAGCAGAGCGCTGGCTGAGCAGAGCGCTGGCTGAGCAGAGTGCAAGCTGAGCAGAGTGCTTGCTGAGCAGAGTGCTAGCTGAGCAGACGGCTAGGTGAGCAGAGTGCTAGGTGAGCAGAGTGCTGGCTGAGCAGAGTGCTTGCTGAGCAGAGTGCTAGCTGAGCAGAGCGCTAGCTGAGCAGAATGCTAGCTGAGCAGAGCGATAGCTGAGCAGAGCGCTAGCTGAGCAGAGTGCTAGCTGAGCAGAGTGATAGCTGAGCAGAGTGCTATCTGAGCAGAGTGCTGGCTGAGCAGAGCGCTAGCTGAGCAGACTTCTGGCTGAGCAGAGTGCTGGCTGAGCAGAGTGCTTGCTGAGCAGAGTGCTGGCTGAGCAGAGTGCTGGCGGAGCAGAATGCTAGCTGAGCAGAGTTCTGGCTGAAACAGAGTCCTGGCTGAGCAGAGTGCTTGCTGAGCAGAGTGCTGACTGAGCAGAGTGCTGGCTGAGCAGAGTGCTTGCTTAGCAGAGCGCTGGCTGGGCAGAGTGCTGGCTGAGTAGTGCGCTGACTGAGCAGAGTGCTTGCTGAGCAGAGTGCTAGCTGAGCAGAGTGCTGGCTGAGCAGAGTGCTGGCTGAGCAGAGTGCTAGCTGAGCAGAGCGCTGGCTGAGCAGAGCGCTAGCTGAGCAGAGCGCTGGCTGAGCAGAGTGCTAGCTGAGCAGAGTGCTAGCTGAGCAGAGCGCTAGCTGAGCAGAGTGTTGGCTGAGCAGAGCGCTAGCTGAGCAGAATGCTTGCTGAGCAGAGTGCTGGCTGAGCAGAGTGCTGGCTGAGCAGAGTGCTAGCTGAGCAGAGTGCTGGCTGAGAAGAGTGCTGACTGAGCAGAGTGCTAGCTGAGCAGAGTGCTAGCTGAGCAGAGCGCTGGCTGAGCAGAGCACTGGCTGAGCAGAGTGCTAGACGAGCAGAGTGCTGGCTGAGCAGAGTGCTTGCTGAGCAGAGCGCTAGCTGAGCAGAATTCTGGCTGAAACAGAGTCCTGACTGAGCAGAGTTCTTGCTGAGCAGAGTGCTAGCTGAGCAGAGCGCTAGCTGAGCAGAATGCTAGGTGAGCAGAGCGATAGCTGAGCAGAGCGCTAGCTGAGCAGAGTGCTGGCTGAGCAGAGTGCTAGCTGAGCAGAGTGCTAGCTGAGCAGTGTGCTTGCTGAGCAGAGTGCTTGCTGAGCAGAGTTCTGGCTGAGCAGAGTGCTGGCTGAGCAGAGTGCTTGCTGAGCAGAGTGCTGGCTGAGCAGAGTGCTGGCGGAGCAGAGTGCTTGCTGAGCAGAGTGCTGGCTGGGCAGAGCGCTAGCTGAGCAGAGTGCTAGCTGAGCAGAGCGCTGACTGAACAGAGTGCTTGCTGAGCAGAGTGCTATGTGAGCAGAGTGCTTGCTGAGAAGAGTGCTGGCTGAGCAGAGACCTAGCTGAGCAGAGTGCTAGCTGAGCAGAGCGCTGGCTGAGCAGAGCACTGGCTGAGCAGAGTGCTAGACGAGCAGAGTGCTGGCTGAGCAGAGTGCTTGCTGATCAGAGCGCTAGCTGATCAGAGAGCTACCTGAGCCGAGTGCTTGCTGAGCAGAGTGCTAGCTGAACAGAGTGCTGGCTGAGCAGAGAGCCTGGCGGAGCAGAGTGCTGGATGAGCAGAGTGACGTATGAGCAGAGTGCTGGCTGAGCAGAGTGCTAGCTGAGCAGAGCGCTGGCTGAGCACAGCGCTAATTGAGCAGAGTGTTAGCTGAGCAGAGCGCTGGCTGAGCAGAGTGACGGCTGAGCAGAGTGCTAGCTGAGCAGAGCGCTAGCTGAGCAGAGTGCTAGGTGAGCAGAGTTCTGGCTGAGCAGAGTGCTAGCTGAGCAGAGTGCTAGCTGAGCAGAGTGCTAGGTGAGCAGAGTTCTGGCTGAGCAGAGTGCTAGCTGAGCAGAGTGCTTGCTGAGCAGAGTGCTAGCTGAGCAGAGCGCTAGGTGAGCAGAGTCCTAGCTGAGCAGAGTGCTTGCTGAGCAGAGTCCTAGCTGAGCAGAGTGATGGGTGAGCAGAGTGCTAGCTGAGCAGAGTCCTGGCTGAGCAGAGTGCTTGCTGAGCAGAGTGCTGACTGAGCAGAGTGCTGGAGGAGCAGAGTGCTTGCTGAGCAGAGCGCTAGCTGGGCAGAGTGCTGGCTGAGTAGTGCGCTGACTGAGCAGAGTTCTTGCTGAGCAGAGTGATATGTGAGCAGAGTGCTGGCTGAGCAGAGTGCTGGCTGAGCAGAGTGCTAGCTGAGCAGAGTGCTAGCTGAGTAGAGCGCTGGCTGAGCAGAGCGCTAGCTGAGCAGAGCGCTGGCTGAGCAGAGTGCTTGCTGAGCAGAGTGCTTGCTGAGCAGAGCGCTAGCTGAGCAGAGTGCTGGCTGAACAGAGTGCTAGCTGAGCAGAGTGCTGGCGGGAGAGCGCTAGCTGAGCAGAGCGGTGGCTCAGCAGAGTGCTAGCTGAGCAGAGTGCTGGCTGAGCAGAGTGCTTGCTGAGCAGAGTGCTAGCTGAGCAGAGCGCTGGCTGAGCAGAGCGCTGGCTGAGCAGAGTGCTGGCTGAGCAGAGCGCTAGCTGAGCAGAGCGCTAGGTGAGCATGAGTGATAGCTGAGCAGAGCGCTAGCTGAGCAGAGTGCTAGCTGAGCAGAGTGCTGGCTGAGCAGAGTGCTAGCTGAGCAGAGTGCTAGCTGAGCAGTGTGCTGGCTGAGCAGAGCGCTGGCTGAGCAGAGTGCTAGATGATCAGAGTGCTAGCTGAGCAGAGCGCTAGTTGAGCAGAATTCTAGCTGAGGAGAGCGATAGCTGAGCAGAGTGCTAGCTGAGCAGAGTGCTGGCTGAGCAGAGTGCTTGCTGAGCAGAGTGCTTGCTGAGCAGAGTGCTAGCTGAGCAGAGTGCTTGCTTAGCAGAGCGCTAGCTGAGCAGAGTGCTAGCTGAGCAGAGTGCTGCCTGAGCAGAGTGCTTGCTGAGCAGAGTGCTGGCTGGGCAGAGTGCTGGCTGAGCAGAGGGCTAGCTGAGCAGAGTGCTAGCTGAGCAGAGCGCTGACTCAGTAGAGCGCTGGCTGAGCAGAGTGCTATATGAGCAGAGTGCTGGCTGAGCAGAGTGCTAGCTGAGCAGAGTGCTAGCTGAGCAGAGTGCTGGCTGAGCAGAGCGCTGGCTGAGCAGAGCGCTTGCTGAGCAGAGTGCTAGCTGAGCAGAGCGCTAGCTGAGCAGAGTGCTTGCTGAGCAGAGTGCTTGCTGAGCAGAGTGCTTGCTGATCAGAGCGCTGGCTGATCAGAGCGCTAGCTGAGCAGAGTGACGGCTGAGCAGAGCTCTAGCTGAGCAGAGTGTTAGCTGAGCAGATCGCTATCTGAGCAGAGCGACAGCTGTGCAGAGTGCTGGCTGAGCAGAGTGGTGGCTGAGCAGAGCGCTAGCTGAGCAGAGTGCTAGCTGATCAGAGCGATGGCTGAGCAGAGTGACGGCTGAGCAGAGTGCTAGCTGAGCAGAGTATTGGCTGAGCAGTGCGCTAGCTGAGCAGAGTGCTAGCTGAGCAGAGCGCTGGCTGAGCAGAGTTCTGGCTGAGCAGAGCGCTATCTTAGCATTGTGCTAGCTGAGCAGAGCGCTAGCTGAGCAGAGTGCTAGCTGAGCAGAGCGCTGGCTGAGCAGAGTGCTATCTGAGCAGTGTGCTGGCTGAGCAGGGTGCTTGCTGAGCAGAGTGCTAGCTGAGCAGAGTGTTGCTGATCAGAGCGCTGGCTGAGCAGAGTGCTGGCTGAGCAGGGTGCTTGCTGAGCAGAGTGCTAGCTGAGCAGAGTGCTAGCTGAGCAGAGCGCTGGCTGAGCAGAGTGCTAGCTGAGCAGACGGCTAGCTGAGCCGAGCGCTAGCTGAGCAGAGTGCTGGCTGAGCAGAGTGCTTGCTGAGCAGAGTGCTGGCTCAGCAGAGTGCTGGCTGAGCAGAGCGCTAGCTGAGCAGAATGCTAGCTGAGCAGAGCGCTGAGTGAGTAGAGTGCTTGCTGAGCAGAGTGCTATGTGAGCAGAGTGCTGGCTGAGCAGAGTGCTGGCTGAGCAGAGTGCTAGCTGAGCAGAGTGCTAGCTGAGCAGAGTGCTTGCTGAGCAGAGCGCTGGCTGAGCAGAGTGCTAGCTGAGCAGAGTGCTAGCTGAGCAGAGCGCTGGCTGAGCAGAGTGCTAGCTGAGCAGACGGCTAGCTGAGCCGAGCGCTAGCTGAGCAGAGTGCTGGCTGAGCAGAGTGCTTGCTGAGCAGAGTGCTGGCTGGGCAGAGTGCTGGCTGAGCAGAGCGCTAGCTGAGCAGAATGCTAGCTGAGCAGAGCGCTGAGTGAGTAGAGTGCTTGCTGAGCAGAGTGCTATGTGAGCAGAGTGCTGGCTGAGCAGAGCGCTGGCTGAGCAGAGTGCTTGCTGAGCAGAGTGCTGGCTGGGCAGAGTGCTGGCTGAGCAGAGCGCTAGCTGAGCAGAATGCTAGCTGAGCAGAGCGCTGAGTGAGTAGAGTGCTTGCTGAGCAGAGTGCTATGTGAGCAGAGTGCTGGCTGAGCAGAGTGCTGGCTGAGCAGAGTGCTAGCTGAGCAGAGTGCTAGCTGAGCAGAGTGCTTGCTGAGCAGAGTGCTTGCTGAGCAGAGCGCTAGCTGAGCAGAGTGCTGGCTGAGCAGAATGCTAGCTGAGCATAGCGATAGCTGAGCAGAGCGCTAGCTGAGCATAGTGCTGGCTGAGCAGAGCGCTGGCTGAGCAGAGTGCTAGCTGAGCAGAGTGCTTGCTCAGCAGAGTGCTTGCTGAGCAGAGTGCTAGCTGAGCAGAGTGCTGGCTGAGCAGAGCGCTAGCTGAGCAGAGTTCTGGCTGAGCAGAGTGCTGGCTGAGCAGAGTGCTTGCTGAGAAGAGTGCTAGCTGAGCAGAGCGCTAGCTGAGCAGAGTGCTTGCTGAGCAGAGTGCTATGTGAGCAGAGTGCTGGCTGAGCAGAGTGCTGGCTGAGCAGAGCGCTGGCTGAGCAGAGCGCTGGCTGAGCAGAGCACTGGCTGAGCAGAGTGCTAGACGAGCAGAGTGCTGGCTGAGCAGAGTGCTTGCTGATCAGAGCGCTAGCTGATCAGAGAGCTACCTGAGCCGAGTGCTTGCTGAGCAGAGTGCTAGCTGAACAGAGTTCTGGCTGAGCAGAGAGCCTGGCGGAGCAGAGTGCTGGATGAGCAGAGTGACGTATGAGCAGAGTTCTTGCTGAGCAGAGTGCTAGCTGAGCAGAGCGCTGGCTGAGCAGAGCGCTAATTGAGGAGAGTGTTAGCTGAGCAGAGCGCTGGCTGAGCAGAGTGACGGCTGAGCAGAGTGCTAGCTGAGCAGAGTGCTAGCTGAGCAGAGTGCTAGGTGAGCAGAGTTCTGGCTGAGCAGAGTTCTGGCTGAGCAGAGTACTAGCTGACCAGAGTGCTAGGTGAGCAGAGTGATTGCTGAGCAGAGTGCTAGCTGAGCAGAGCGCTAGCTGAGCAGAGTTCTTGCTGAGCAGAGCGCTGGCTGAGCAGAGTGCTTACTGATCAGAGGTCTAGTTGAGAAGAGCGCTAGCTGAGCAGAATGCTAGCTGAGCAGAGCGCTAGCTGAGCAGAGTGCTAGCTGAGCAGAGTGCTAGCTGAGCAGAGTGCTGGCTGAGCAGAGTGCTGGCTGAGCAGAGCGCTAGCTGAGCAGAGTGCTAGCTGAGCAGAGTGCTAGCTGAGTAGAGCGCTGACTGAGCAGAGTGCTTGCTGAGCAGAGTGCTAGCTGAGCAGAGTGCTGGCTGAGCAGAGCGCTGGCTGAGCAGAGTGCTAGCTGAGCAGAGTGCTAGCTGAGCAGAGCACTGGCTGAGCAGAGCGCTGGCTGAGCAGAGCGCTAGCTGAGCAGAGTCCTTGCTGAGCAGAGCGCTAGCTGAGCAGAGCGCTAGCTGAGCAGAGTGCTTGCTGAGCAGAGTGCTAGCTGAGCAGAGCGCTAGCTGAGTAGAATGCTAGCTGAGCAGAGCGATAGCTGAGCAGAGCGCTAGCTGAGCAGAGTGCTGGCTGAGCAGAGTGCTGGCTGAGCAGAGTGCTTGCTGAGCAGAGTGCTGGCTGAGCAGAGTGCTTGCTGAGCAGAGCAGTGGCTGAGCAGAGTGCTAGCTGAGCAGAGTCCTAGCTGAGCAGAGTGCTTGCTGAGCAGAGCGCTAGCTGAGCAGAGTGCTGGCTGAGCAGAGTGCTGGCTGAGCAGAGTGCTTGCTGAGCAGAGCGCTAGCTGAGCAGAGTTCTGGCTGAAACAGAGTCCTGGCTGAGCAGAGTGCTTGCTGAGCAGAGTGCTGACTGAGCAGAGTGCTGGCTGAGCAGAGTGCTTGCCTAGCAGAGCGCTGGCTGGGCAGAGTGCTGGCTGAGTAGTGCGCTGACTGAGCAGAATGCTTGCTGAGCAGAGTGCTGTGTGAGCAGAGTGCTGGCTGAGCAGAGTGCTAGCTGAGCAGAGTGCTAGCTGAGCAGAGCGATAGCTGAGCAGAGTGCTGGCTGAGCAGAGTGCTAGCTGAGGAGAGTGCTGGCTGGGAAGAGTGCTAGCTGAGCAGAATGCTGGCGGAGCAGAGCGCTAATTGAGCAGAGCGCTTGCTGAGCAGAGTGCTATGTGAGCAGAGTGCTGGCTGAGCAGAGTGCTAGCTGAGCAGAGCACTGGCTGAGCAGAGCGCTGGATGAGCAGAGTGCTTGCTGAGCAGAGCGCTAGCTGAGCAGTGCGCTAGGTGAGCATGACTGTTGCTGAGCAGAGCGCTAGCTGAGCATAGTGCTAGCTGAGCAGAGTGCTGGCTGAGCAGAGTGCTAGCTGAGCAGAGTGCTAGCTGAGCAGAGTGCTTGCTGAGCAGAGCGCTGGCTGAGCAGAGTGCTGGCTGAGCAGAGTGCTAGCTGAGCAGAGCGCTAGCTGAGCAGAATTCTAGCTGAGCAGAGCGATAGCTGAGCAGAGCGCTAGCTGAGCAGAGTGCTGGCTGAGCAGAGTGCTGGCTGAGCAGAGTGCTTGCTGAGCAGAGTGCTAGCTGAGCAGAGTGCTTGCTTAGCAGAGCGCTAGCTGAGCAGAGTGCTGGCTGGGCAGAGTGCTGGGTGAGCAGAGCGCTAGGTGAGCAGAGTGCTTGCTGAGCAGAGCGCTGGCTGAGTAGAGTGCTTGCTGAGCAGAGTGCTATGTGAGCAGAGCGCTAGCTGAGCAGAGTGCTGGCTGAGCAGAGTGCTTGCTGAGCAGAGTGCTAGCTGAGCAGAGCGCAAGCTGAGCAGAGCGCTGGCTGAGCAGAGTGCTAGACGAGCAGAGTGCTGGCTGAGCAGAGTGCTGGCTGAGCAGAGTGCTTGCTGAGCAGAGTGCTAGCTGACCAGAGCGCTGGCTGAGCAGAGCGCTTGCTGAGCAGAGTGCTGGCTGAGCAGAGTGCTTCCTGAGCAGAGTGACGGCTGAGCAGAGTGCTAGCTGAGCAGAGCGCTGGCTGAGCAGAGTGTTAGCTGAGCAGATCGCTAGCTGAGCAGAGCGCTAGCTGCGCAGAGTGCTGGCTGAGCAGAGTGGTGGCTGAGCAGAGTGCTATCTGAGTACTGTGCTAGCTTAGCAGAGCGCTAGCTGAGCAGAGTGCTAGCTGAGCAGAGCGCTGGCTGAGCAGAGTGCTATCTGAGCAGAGTGCTGGCTGAGCAGGGTGCTTGCTGAGCAGAGTGCTTGCTGAGCAGAGTGCTTGCTGAGCAGAGTGCTGGCTGAGCAGAGTGCTAGCTGAGCAGAGCGATTGCTGAGCAGAGTGCTATGTGAGCAGAGTGCTGGCTGAGCAGAGTGCTGGCTGAGCAGAGTGACGCATGAGCAGAGTGCTGGCTGAGCAGAGTGCTAGGTCAGCAGAGTGCTAGCTGAGCAGAGTGCTTGCTGAGCAGAATGCTATCTGAGCAGAGCGCTAGCTGAGCAGAGCGCTGGCTGAGCAGAGCGCTGGCTGAGCAGAGTGCAAGCTGAGCAGAGTGCTTGCTGAGCAGAGTGCTAGCTGAGCAGACGGCTAGGTGAGCAGAGTGCTAGGTGAGCAGAGTGCTGGCTGAGCAGAGTGCTTGCTGAGCAGAGTGCTAGCTGAGCAGAGCGCTAGCTGAGCAGAATGCTAGCTGAGCAGAGCGCTAGCTGAGCAGAGCGCTAGCTGAGCAGAGTGCTGGCTGAGCAGAGTGCTAGCTGAGCAGAGTGCTAGCTGAGCAGAGTGATAGCTGAGCAGAGTGCTATCTGAGCAGAGTGCTGGCTGAGCAGAGCGCTAGCTGAGCAGACTTCTGGCTGAGCAGAGTGCTGGCTGAGCAGAGTGCTTGCTGAGCAGAGTGCTGGCTGAGCAGAGTGCTGGCGGAGCAGAATGCTAGCTGAGCAGAGTTCTGGCTGAAACAGAGTCCTGGCTGAGCAGAGTGCTTGCTGAGCAGAGTGCTTGCTGAGCAGAGTGCTGGCTGAGCAGAGTGCTTGCTTAGCAGAGCGCTGGCTGGGCAGAGTGCTGGCTGAGTAGTGCGCTGACTGAGCAGAGTGCTTGCTGAGCATAGTGCTAGCTGAGCAGAGTGCTGGCTGAGCAGAGTGCTGGCTGAGCAGAGTGCTAGCTGAGCAGAGCGCTGGCTGAGCAGAGCGCTAGCTGAGCAGAGCGCTGGCTGAGCAGAGTGCTAGCTGAGCAGAGTGCTAGCTGAGCAGAGCGCTAGCTGAGCAGAGTGTTGGCTGAGCAGAGCGCTAGCTGAGCAGAATGCTAGCTGAGCAGAGTGCTAGCTGAGCAGAGCGCTGGCTGAGCAGAGTGCTGGCTGAGAAGAGTGCTGGCTGAGAGGAGTGCTAGCTGAGCAGAGTGCTAGCTGAGCAGAGCGCTGGCTGAGCAGAGCACTGGCTGAGCAGAGTGCTAGACGAGCAGAGTGCTGGCTGAGCAGAGTGCTTGCTGATCAGAGCGCTAGCTGATCAGAGAGCTACCTGAGCCGAGTGCTTGCTGAGCAGAGTGCTAGCTGAAGAGAGTGCTGGCTGAGCAGAGAGCCTGGCGGAGCAGAGTGCTGGATGAGCAGAGTGACGTATGAGCAGAGTGCTTGCTGAGCAGAGTGCTAGCTGAGCAGAGCGCTGGCTGAGCAGAGCGCTAATTGAGGAGAGTGTTAGCTGAGCAGAGCGCTGGCTGAGCAGAGTGACGGCTGAGCAGAGTGCTAGCTGAGCAGAGCGCTAGCTGAGCAGAGTGCTAGGTGAGCAGAGTTCTGGCTGAGCAGAGTGCTAGCTGAGCAGAGTGCTAGCTGAGCAGAGTGCTAGGTGAGCAGAGTTCTGGCTGAGCAGAGTGCTAGCTGAGCAGAGCGCTAGCTGAGCAGAGTGCTTGCTGAGCAGAGTGCTAGCTGAGCAGAGCGCTAGCTGAGCAGAATGCTAGATGAGCAGAGCGATAGCTGAGCAGATTGCTTGCTGAGCAGAGCGCTGGCTGAGCAGAGTGCTTACTGATCAGAGGTCTAGCTGAGAAGAGCGCTAGCTGAGCAGAATGCTAGCTGAGCAGAGCGCTAGCTGAGCAGAGTGCTAGCTGAGCAGAGTGCTAGCTGAGCAGAGTGCTGGCTGAGCAGAGTGCTGGCTGAGCAGAGCGCTAGCTGAGCAGAGTGCTGGCTGAGCAGAGTGCTAGCTGAGTAGAGCGCTGACTGAGCAGAGTGCTTGCTGAGCAGAGTGCTAGCTGAGAAGAGTGCTGGCTGAGCAGAGTGCTTGCTGAGCAGAGTGCTAGCTGAGCAGAATGCTAGCTGAGCAGAGCGCTGGCTGAGCAGAGTGCTAGCTGAGCAGAGTGCTTGCTGAGCAGAGTGCTTGCTGAGCAGAGCGCTAGCTGAGCATAGTCCTAGCTGAGCAGAGCGCTAGCTGAGCAGAGTGCTTGCTGAGCAGAGTGCTAGCTGAGCAGAGCGCTAGCTGAGCAGAATGCTAGATGAGCAGAGCGATAGCTGAGCAGAGCGCTAGCTGAGCAGAGTGCTGGCTGAGCAGAGTGCTGGCTGAGCAGAGTGCTTGCTGAGCAGAGTGCTAGCTGAGCAGAGTGCTTGCTGAGCAGAGCGGTAGCTGAGCAGAGTGCTAGCTAAGCAGAGTCCTAGCTTAGCAGAGTGCTTGCTGAGCAGAGTGCTGGCTGAGCAGAGTGCTGGCTGAGCAGAGTGCTTGCTGAGCAGAGCGCTAGCTGAGCAGAGTTCTGGCTGAAACAGAGTCCTGGCTGAGCAGAGTGCTTGCTGAGCAGAGTGCTGACTGAGCAGAGTGCTGGCTGAGCAGAGTGCTTGCCTAGCAGAGCGCTGGCTGAGCAGAGTGCTGGCTGAGTAGTGCGCTGACTGAGCAGAGTGCTTGCTGAGCAGAGTGCTATGTGAGCAGAGTGCTGGCTGAGCAGAGTGCTGGCTGAGCAGAGTGATAGCTGAGCAGAGTGCTAGCTGAGCAGAGTGATAGCTGAGCAGAGTGCTAGCTGAGCAGAGCGCTGGCTGAGCAGAGCGCTAGCTGAGCAGAGCGCTGGCTGAGCGGAGTGCTAGCTGAGCAGAGCGCTAGCTGAGCAGAGCGCTAGCTGAGCAGAGTGCTGGCTGAGCAGAGTGCTAGCTGAGGAGAGTGCTGGCTGGGCAGAGTGCTAGCTGAGCAGAGTGCTGGCGGAGCATAGCGCTAATTGAGCAGAGCGCTTGCTGAGCAGAGCGCTAGCTGAGCAGAGCGCTAGGTGAGCATGAGTGCTAGCTGAGCAGAGCGCTAGCTGAGCAGAGTGCTAGCTGAGCAGAGTGCTGGCTGAGCAGAGTGCTAGCTGAGCAGAGTGCTTGCTGAGCAGAGCGCTGGCTGAGCACAGCGCTAATTGAGCAGGGTGCTAGCTGAGCAGAGCGCTAGCTGAGCAGAATTCTAGCTGAGCAGAGCGATAGCTGAGCAGAGCGATAGCTGAGCAGAGTGCTGGCTGAGCAGAGTGCTGGCTGAGCAGAGTGCTTGCTGAGCAGAGTGCTAGCTGAGCAGAGTGCTTGCTTAGCAGAGCGCTAGCTGAGCAGAGTGCTGGCTGGGCAGAGTGCTGGCTGAGCAGAGCGCTAGCTGAGCAGAGCGCTAGATGAGCAGAGCGCTGACTGAGTAGAGTGCTTGCTGAGCAGAGTGCTATGTGAGCAGAGTGCTGGCTGAGCAGAGTGCTATGTGAGCAGAGTGCTTGCTGAGCAGAGTGCTAGCTGAGCAGAGCGCAAGCTGAGCAGAGCGCTGGCTGAGTAGAGTGCTAGATGAGCAGAGTGTTGGCTGAGCAGAGTGACGTATGAGCAGAGTGCTTGCTGAGCAGAGTGCTAGCTGAGCAGAGCGCTGGCTGAGCAGAGCGCTTGCGGAGCAGAGTGCTAGCTGAGCAGAGCGCTAGCTGAGCAGACTGCTGGCTGAGCAGAGTGCTTGCTGAGCAGAGTGACGGCTGAGCAGAGCGCTAGCTGAGCAGAGCTCTAGCTGAGTAGAGTGTTAGCTGAGCAGATCGCTAGCTGAGCAGAGCGCTAGCTGTGCAGAGTGCTGGCTGAGAAGAGTGGTGGCTGAGCAGAGCGCTAGCTGAGCAGAGTGCTGGCTGATCAGAGCGATGGCTGAGCAGAGTGACGGCTGAGCAGAGTGCTAGCTGAGCAGAGTGCTGGCTGAGCAGTGCGCTAGCAGAGCAGAGTGCTAGCTGAGCAGAGCGCTGGCTGAGCAGAGCGCTGGCTGAGCAGAGCGCTATCTGAGCAGTGTGCTATCTGAGCAGAGTGCTGGCTGAGCAGGGTGCTTGCTGAGCAGAGTGCTGGCTGAGCAGAGTGCTAGCTGAGGAGAGTGCTGCCTGGGAAGAGTGCTAGCTGAGCAGAATGCTGGCGGAGCAGAGCGCTAATTGAGCAGAGCGCTTGCTGAGCAGAGTGCTATGTGAGCAGAGTGCTGGCTGAGCAGAGTGCTAGCTGAGCAGAGCACTGGCTGAGCAGAGCGCTGGATGAGCAGAGTGCTTGCTGAGCAGAGCGCTAGCTGAGCAGTGCGCTAGGTGAGCATGAGTGCTAGCTGAGCAGAGCGCTAGCTGAGCAGAGTGCTAGCTGAGCAGAGTGCTAGCTGAGCAGAGTGCTTGCTGAGCAGAGCGCTGGCTGAGCAGAGTGCTAGCTGAGCAGAGCGCTAGCTGAGCAGAATTCTAGCTGAGCAGAGCGATAGCTGAGCAGAGCGCTAGCTGAGCAGAGTGCTGGCTGAGCAGAGTGCTGGCTGAGCAGAGTGCTTGCTGAGCAGAGTGCTAGCTGAGCAGAGTGCTTGCTTAGCAGAGCGCTAGCTGAGCAGAGTGCTGGCTGGGCAGAGTGCTGGGTGAGCAGAGCGCTAGCTGAGCAGAGTGCTAGCTGAGCAGAGCGCTGAATGAGTAGAGTGCTTGCTGAGCAGAGTGTTATGTGAGCAGAGTGCTGGCTGAGCAGAGTGCTGGCTGAGCAGAGTGCTTGCTGAGCAGAGTGCTAGCTGAGCAGAGCGCAAGGTGAGCAGAGCGCTGGCTGAGCAGAGTGCTAGACGAGCAGAGTGCTGGCTGAGCAGAGTGACGTATGAGCAGAGTGCTTGCTGAGCAGAGTGCTAGCTGAGCAGAGCGCTGGCTGAGTAGAGCGCTTGCTGAGCAGAGTGCTGGCTGAGCAGAGTGCTTGCTGAGCAGAGTGACGGCTGAGCAGAGTGCTAGCTGAGCAGAGCGCTGGCTGAGCAGAGTGTTAGCTGAGCAGATCGCTAGCTGAGCAGAGCGCTAGCTGCGCAGAGTGCTGGCTGAGCAGAGTGGTGGCTGAGCAGAGTGCTATCTGAGTAGTGTGCTAGCTTAGCAGAGCGCTAGCTGAGCAGAGTGCTAGCTGAGCAGGGCGCTGGCTGAGCAGAGTGCTATCTGAGCAGAGTGCTGGCTGAGCAGGGTGCTTGCTGAGCAGAGTGCTTGCTGAGCAGAGTGCTTGCTGAGCAGAGTGCTGGCTGAGCAGAGTGCTAGCTGAGGAGAGCGATTGCTGAGCAGAGTGCTATGTGAGCAGAGTGCTGGCTGAGCAGAGTGCTGGCTGAGCAGAGTGACGCATGAGCAGAGTGCTGGCTGAGCAGAGTACTAGCTGAGCAGAGTGCTTGCTGAGCAGAGCGCTAGCTGAGCAGAGTGCTAGCTGAGCAGACCGCTGGCTGAGCAGAGTGCTATCTGAGCAGAGTGCTGGCTGAGCAGGGTGCTTGCTGAGCAGAGTGCTTGCTGAGCAGAGTCTTGCTGAGCAGAGTTCTGGCTAAGCAGAGTGCTAGCTGAGTAGAGCGATTGCTGAGCAGAGTGCTATGTGAGCAGAGTGCTTGCTGAGCAGAGTGCTGGCTGAGCAGAGTGACGTATGAGCAGAGTGCTTGCTGAGCAGAGTGCTAGCTGAGCAGAGCGCTGGCTGAGCAGAGCGCTTGCGGAGCAGAGTGCTAGCTGAGCAGAGCGCTAGCTGAGCAGACTGCTGGCTGAGCAGAGTGCTTGCTGAGCAGAGTGACGGCTGAGCAGAGCGCTAGCTGAGCAGAGCTCTAGCTGAGTAGAGTGTTAGCTGAGCAGATCGCTAGCTGAGCAGAGCGCTAGCTGTGCAGAGTGCTGGCTGAGAAGAGTGGTGGCTGAGCAGAGCGCTAGCTGAGCAGAGTGCTGGCTGATCAGAGCGATGGCTGAGCAGAGTGACGGCTGAGCAGAGTGCTAGCTGAGCAGAGTGCTGGCTGAGCAGTGCGCTAGCAGAGCAGAGTGCTAGCTGAGCAGAGCGCTGGCTGAGCAGAGCGCTGGCTGAGCAGAGCGCTATCTGAGCAGTGTGCTATCTGAGCAGAGTGCTGGCTGAGCAGGGTGCTTGCTGAGCAGAGTGCTGGCTGAGCAGAGTGCTAGCTGAGGAGAGTGCTGCCTGGGAAGAGTGCTAGCTGAGCAGAATGCTGGCGGAGCAGAGCGCTAATTGAGCAGAGCGCTTGCTGAGCAGAGTGCTATGTGAGCAGAGTGCTGGCTGAGCAGAGTGCTAGCTGAGCAGAGCACTGGCTGAGCAGAGCGCTGGATGAGCAGAGTGCTTGCTGAGCAGAGCGCTAGCTGAGCAGTGCGCTAGGTGAGCATGAGTGCTAGCTGAGCAGAGCGCTAGCTGAGCAGAGTGCTAGCTGAGCAGAGTGCTAGCTGAGCAGAGTGCTTGCTGAGCAGAGCGCTGGCTGAGCAGAGTGCTAGCTGAGCAGAGCGCTAGCTGAGCAGAATTCTAGCTGAGCAGAGCGATAGCTGAGCAGAGCGCTAGCTGAGCAGAGTGCTGGCTGAGCAGAGTGCTGGCTGAGCAGAGTGCTTGCTGAGCAGAGTGCTAGCTGAGCAGAGTGCTTGCTTAGCAGAGCGCTAGCTGAGCAGAGTGCTGGCTGGGCAGAGTGCTGGGTGAGCAGAGCGCTAGCTGAGCAGAGTGCTAGCTGAGCAGAGCGCTGAATGAGTAGAGTGCTTGCTGAGCAGAGTGTTATGTGAGCAGAGTGCTGGCTGAGCAGAGTGCTGGCTGAGCAGAGTGCTTGCTGAGCAGAGTGCTAGCTGAGCAGAGCGCAAGGTGAGCAGAGCGCTGGCTGAGCAGAGTGCTAGACGAGCAGAGTGCTGGCTGAGCAGAGTGACGTATGAGCAGAGTGCTTGCTGAGCAGAGTGCTAGCTGAGCAGAGCGCTGGCTGAGTAGAGCGCTTGCTGAGCAGAGTGCTGGCTGAGCAGAGTGCTTGCTGAGCAGAGTGACGGCTGAGCAGAGTGCTAGCTGAGCAGAGCGCTGGCTGAGCAGAGTGTTAGCTGAGCAGATCGCTAGCTGAGCAGAGCGCTAGCTGCGCAGAGTGCTGGCTGAGCAGAGTGGTGGCTGAGCAGAGTGCTATCTGAGTAGTGTGCTAGCTTAGCAGAGCGCTAGCTGAGCAGAGTGCTAGCTGAGCAGGGCGCTGGCTGAGCAGAGTGCTATCTGAGCAGAGTGCTGGCTGAGCAGGGTGCTTGCTGAGCAGAGTGCTTGCTGAGCAGAGTGCTTGCTGAGCAGAGTGCTGGCTGAGCAGAGTGCTAGCTGAGGAGAGCGATTGCTGAGCAGAGTGCTATGTGAGCAGAGTGCTGGCTGAGCAGAGTGCTGGCTGAGCAGAGTGACGCATGAGCAGAGTGCTGGCTGAGCAGAGTACTAGCTGAGCAGAGTGCTTGCTGAGCAGAGCGCTAGCTGAGCAGAGTGCTAGCTGAGCAGACCGCTGGCTGAGCAGAGTGCTATCTGAGCAGAGTGCTGGCTGAGCAGGGTGCTTGCTGAGCAGAGTGCTTGCTGAGCAGAGTGCTTGCTGAGCAGAGTTCTGGCTAAGCAGAGTGCTAGCTGAGTAGAGCGATTGCTGAGCAGAGTGCTATGTGAGCAGAGTGCTTGCTGAGCAGAGTGCTGGCTGAGCAGAGTGACGCATGAGCAGAGTGCTAGCTGAGCAGAGTGCTAGATGAGCAAAGCGCTAGCTGAGCAGAGTGCTAGCTGAGCAGAGTGCTAGGTGAGCAGAGTGCTAGCTGAGCAGAGTGCTTGCTGAGCAGAATGCTATCTGAGCAGAACGCTAGCTGAGCAGAGCGCTGGCTGAGCAGAGCGCTGGCTGAGCAGAGTGCAAGCTGAGCAGAGTGCTTGCTGAGCAGAGTGCTAGCTGAGCAGACGGCTAGGTGAGCAGAGTGCTAGGTGAGCAGAGTGCTGGCTGAGCAGAGTGCTTGCTGAGCAGAGTGCTAGCTGAGCAGAGCGCTAGCTGAGCAGAATGCTAGCTGAGCAGAGCG
Organism: Morus bassanus; assembly: GCA_031468815.1. NCBI lineage: Eukaryota > Metazoa > Chordata > Aves > Suliformes > Sulidae > Morus > Morus bassanus. Next base: position 30,850 of record JAVHSO010000399.1, read on the forward strand.
ATAGCTGAGCAGAGCGCTAGCTGAGCAGAGTGCTGGCTGAGCAGAGTGCTAGCTGAGCAGAGTGCTAGCTGAGCAGAGTGCTATCTGAGCAGAGTGCTGGCTGAGCAGAGCGCTAGCTGAGCAGAGTGCTGGCTGAGCAGAGTGCTGGCTGAGCAGAGTGCTTGCTGAGCAGAGTGCTGGCTGAGCAGAGTGCTGGCGGAGCAGAATGCTAGCTGAGCAGAGTTCTGGCTGAAACAGAGTCCTGGTTGAGCAGAGTGCTTGCTGAGCAGAGTGCTGACTGAGCAGAGTGCTGGCTGAGCAGAGTGCTTGCTTAGCAGAGCGCTGGCTGGGCAGAGTGCTGGCTGAGTAGTGCGCTGACTGAGCAGAGTGCTTGCTGAGCAGAGTGCTAGCTGAGCAGAGTGCTAGCTGAGCAGAGTGCTGGCTGAGCAGAGTGCTAGCTGAGCAGAGCGCTGGCTGAGCAGAGCGCTAGCTGAGCAGAGCGCTGGCTGAGCAGAGTGCTAGCTGAGCAGAGTGCTAGCTGAGCAGAGCGCTAGCTGAGCAGAATGCTAGCTGAGCAGAGTGCTAGACGAGCAGAGTGCTGGCTGAGCAGAGTGCTTGCTGATCAGAGCGCTAGCTGATCAGAGAGCTACCTGAGCCGAGTGCTTGCTGAGCAGAGTGCTAGCTGAACAGAATGCTAGCTGAGCAGAGCGCTATCTGAGCAGAGTGCTATCTGAGCAGAGTGCTGGCTGAGCAGATTGCTAGCTGAGCAGAGTGCTATGTGAGCAGAGTGCTGGCTGAGAAGAGTGCTGGCTGAGCAGAGTGCTAGCTGAGCAGAGTGCTAGCTGAGCAGAGCGCTGGCTGAGCAGAGCACTGGCTGAGCAGAGTGCTAGACGAGCAGAGTGCTGGCTGAGCAGAGTGCTTGCTGATCAGAGCGCTAGCTGATCAGAGAGCTACCTGAGCCGAGTGCTTGCTGAGCAGAGTCCTAGCTGAACAGAGTGCTGGCTGAGCAGAGAGCCTGGCGGAGCAGAGTGCTGGATGAGCAGAGTGACGTATGAGCAGAGTGCTTGCTGAGCAGAGTGCTAGCTGAGCAGAGCGCTGGCTGAGCAGAGCGCTAATTGAGGAGAATGTTAGCTGAGCAGAGCGCTGGCTGAGCAGAGTGACGGCTGAGCAGAGTGCTAGCTGAGGAGAGCGCTAGCTGAGCAGAGTGCTAGATGAGCAGAGTTCTGGCTGAGCAGAGTGCTAGCTGAGCAGAGTACTAGCTGAGCAGAGTGCTAGGTGAGCAGAGTTCTGGCTGAGCAGAATGCTTGCTGAGCAGAGCGCTGGCTGAGCAGAGTGCTTACTGATCAGAGGTCTAGCTGAGAAGAGCGCTAGCTGAGCAGAATGCTAGCTGAGCAGAGCGCTAGCTGAGCAGAATTCTAGCTGAGCAGAGTGCTAGCTGAGCAGAGTGCTGGCTGAGCAGAGTGCTAGCTGAGCAGAGCGCTAGCTGAGCAGAGTGCTGGCTGAGCAGAGTGCTAGCTGAGTAGAGCGCTGACTGAGCAGAGTGCTTGCTGAGCAGAGTGCTTGCTGAGCAGAGTGCTAGCTGAGAAGAGTGCTGGCTGAGCAGAGTGCTTGCTGAGCAGAGTGCTAGCTGAGCAGAGCACTGGCTGAGCAGAGCGCTGGCTGAGCAGAGAGCTAGCTGAGCAGAGTGCTTGCTGAGCAGAGTTCTTGCTGAGCAGAGCGCTAGCTGAGCATAGTCCTAGCTGAGCAGAGCGCTAGCTGAGCAGAGTGCTTGCTGAGCAGAGTGCTAGCTGAGCAGAGCGCTAGCTGAGCAGAATGCTAGATGAGCAGAGCGCTACCTGAGCAGAGCGCTAGCTGAGCAGAGTTCTGGCTGAGCAGAGTGCTGGCTGAGCAGAGTGCTTGCTGAGCAGAGTGCTAGCTGAGCAGAGTGCTTGCTGAGCAGAGCGGTAGCTGAGCAGAGTGCTAGCTAAGCAGAGCGCTAGCTGAGCAGAGTGCTGGCTGAGCAGAGTGCTGGCTGAGCAGAGTGCTTGCTGAGCAGAGTGCTAGCTGAGCAGAGCGCTAGCTGAGCAGAATGCTAGATGAGCAGAGCGATAGCTGAGCAGAGCGCTAGCTGAGCAGAGTGCTGACTGAGCAGAGTGCTGGCTGAGCAGAGTGCTTGCCTAGCAGAGCGCTGGCTGGGCAGAGTGCTGGCTGAGCAGAGTCCTAGCTTAGCAGAGTGCTTGCTGAGCAGAGTGCTAGCTGAGCAGAGTGCTGGCTGAGCAGAGTGCTGGCTGGGCAGAGTGCTGGCTGAGCAGAGCGCTAGCTGAGCAGAGCGCTAGATGAGCAGAGCGCTGACTGAGTACAGTGCTTGCTGAGCAGAGTGCTATGTGAGCAGAGTGCTGGCTGAGCAGAGTGCTGGCTGAGCAGAGTGCTTGCTGAGCAGAGTGCTAGCTGAGCAGAGCGCAAGCTGAGCAGAGCGCTGGCTGAGCAGAGTGCTAGACGAGCAGAGTGTTGGCTGAGCAGAGTGACGTATGAGCAGAGTGCTTGCTGAGCAGAGTGCTAGCTGAGCAGAGCGCTGGCTGAGCAGAGCGCTTGCGGAGCAGAGTGCTAGCTGAGCAGAGCGCTAGCTGAGCAGATTGCTGGCTGAGCAGAGTGCTTGCTGAGCAGAGTGACGGCTGAGCAGAGCGCTAGCTGAGCATAGCTTTAGCTGAGCAGAGTGTTAGCCGAGCAGATAGCTAGCTGAGCAGAGCGCTAGCTGTGCAGAGTGCTGGCTGAGCAGAGTGCTAGCTGAGCAGAGCGCTAGCTGAGCAGAGTGCTGGCTGATCAGAGCGATGGCTGAGCAGAGTGACGGCTGAGCAGAGTGCTAGCTGAGCAGAGTGCTGGCTGAGCAGTGCGCTAGCAGAGCAGAGTGCTAGCTGAGCAGAGCGCTGGCTGAGCAGAGCGCTGGCTGAGCAGAGCGCTATCTGAGCAGTGTGCTATCTGAGCAGAGTGCTGGCTGAGCAGGGTGCTTGCTGAGCAGAGTGCTTGCTGAGCAGAGTGCTTGCTGAGCAGAGTGCTGGCTGAGCAGAGTGCTAGCTGAGCAGAGCGATTGCTGAGCAGAGTGCTATGTGAGCAGAGTGCTGGCTGAGCAGAGTGCTGGCTGAGCAGAGTGACGCATGAGCAGAGTGCTGGCTGAGCAGAGTACTAGCTGAGCAGAGTGGTGGCTGAGCAGAGCGCTAGCTGAGCAGAGTGCTGGCTGATTAGAGCGATGGCTGAGCAGAGTGACGGCTGAGCAGAGTGCTAGCTGAGCAGAATGCTGGCTGAGCAGTGCGCTAGCTGAGCAGAGTGCTAGCTGAGCAGAGTGCTGGCTGAGCAGAGCGCTGGCTGAGCAGAGCGCTATCTGAGCAGTGTGTTAGCTGAGCAGAGCGCTAGCTGAGCAGAGCGCTAGCTGAGCAGAGCGCTGGCTGAGCAGAGTGCTATCTGAGCAGAGTGCTGGCTGAGCAGGGTGCTTGCTGAGCAGAGTGCTTGCTGAGCAGAGTGCTTGCTGAGCAGAGTTCTGGCTAAGCAGAGTGCTAGCTGAGCAGAGCGATTGCTGAGCAGAGTGCTATGTGAGCAGAGTGCTAGCTGAGCAGAGTGCTGGCTGAGCAGAGTGACGCATGAGCAGAGTGCTAGCTGAGCAGAGTGCTAGATGAGCAGAGCGCTAGCTGAGCAGAGTGCTATCTGAGCAGAGTGCTAGGTGAGCAGAGTGCTAGCTGAGCAGAGTGCTTGCTGAGCAGAATGCTATCTGAGCAGAGCGCTAGCTGAGCAGAGCGCTGGCTGAGCAGAGCGCTGGCTGAGCAGAGTGCAAGCTGAGCAGAGCGCTAGCTGAGCAGAGTGCTATCTGAGCAGAGTGCTAGGTGAGCAGAGTGCTAGCTGAGCAGAGTGCTTGCTGAGCAGAATGCTATCTGAGCAGAGCGCTAGCTGAGCAGAGCGCTGGCTGAGCAGAGCGCTAATTGAGCAGAGTGTTAGCTGAGCAGAGTGCTTGCTGAGCAGAGTGCTAGCTGAGCAGACGGCTAGCTGAGCAGAGTGCTATGTGAGCAGAGTGCTGGCTAAGCAGAGTGCTTGCTGAGCAGAGTGCTTGCTGAGCAGAGTGCTAGCTGAGCAGAGCGCTAGCTGAGAAGGATGCTAGCTGAGCAGAGCAGTAGCTGAGCAGAGCGCTGGCTGAGCAGAGCGCTGGCTGAGCAGAGCGCTAGCTGAGCAGAGCGCTGGCTGAGCGGAGTGCTAGCTGAGCAGAGTGCTAGCTGAGCAGAGCGCTAGCTGAGCAGAGTGCTGGCTGAGCAGAGTGCTAGCTGAGGAGAGAGTGGCTGGGCAGAGTGCTAGCTGAGCAGAGTGCTGGCGGAGCAGAGCGCTAATTGAGCAGAGCGCTTGCTGAGCAGAGTGCTATGTGAGCAGAGTGCTGGCTGAGCAGAGTGCTAGCTGAGCAGAGCACTGGCTGAGCAGAGCGCTGGCTGAGCAGAGTGCTTGCTGAGCAGAGTGCTAGCTGAGCAGAGTGCTTGCTTAGCAGAGCGCTAGCTGAGCAGAGTGCTGGCTGGGCAGAGTGCTGGCTGAGCAGAGTCCTAGCTGAGCAGAGTGCTTGCTGAGCAGAGTGCTAGCTGAGCAGAGTGCTTGCTTAGCAGAGCGCTAGCTGAGCAGAGTGCTGGCTGGGCAGAGTGCTGGCTGAGCAGAGCGCTAGCTGAGCAGAGTGCTAGCTGAGCAGAGCGCTGACTGAGTAGAGTGCTTGCTGAGCAGAGTGCTATGTGAGCAGAGTGCTGGCTGAGCAGAGTGCTGGCTGAGCAGAGTGCTTGCTGAGCAGAGTGCTAGCTGAGCAGAGCGCAAGCTGAGCAGAGCGCTGGCTGAGCAGAGTGCTAGACGAGCAGAGTGTTGGCTGAGCAGAGTGACGTATGAGCAGAGTGCTTGCTGAGCAGAGTGCTAGCTGAGCAGAGCGCTGGCTGAGCAGAGCGCTTGCTGAGCAGAGTGCTAGCTGAGCAGAGCGCTAGCTGAGCAGAGTGCTGGCTGAGCAGAGTGCTTGCTGAGCAGAGTGACGGCTGAGCAGAGCGCTAGCTGAGCAGAGCTCTAGCTGAGCAGAGTGTTAGCTGAGCAGATCGCTAGCTGAGCAGAGCGCTAGCTGTGCAGAGTGCTGGCGGAGCAGAGTGGTGGCTGAGCAGAGCGCTAGCTGAGCAGAGTGCTGGCTGATCAGAGCGATGGCTGAGCAGAGTGACGGCTGAGCAGAGTGCTAGCTGAGCAGAGTGCTGGCTGAGCAGTGCGCTAGCAGAGCAGAGTGCTAGCTGAGCAGAGCGCTGGCTCAGCAGAGCACTGGCTGAGCAGAGCGCTATCTGAGCAGTGTGCTAGCTTTGCAGAGCGCTAGCTGAGCAGAGTGCTAGCTGAGCAGAGCGCTGGCTGAGCAGAGTGCTATCTGAGCAGAGTGCTTGCTGAGCAGAGTGCTGGCTGAGCAGAGTGCTAGCTGAGCAGAGTGCTTGCTGAGCAGAGCGCTAGCTGAGCAGAGTTCTGGCTGAAACAGAGTCCTGGCTGAGCAGAGTGCTTGCTGAGCAGAGTGCTGACTGAGCAGAGTGCTGGCTGAGCAGAGTGCTTGCCTAGCAGAGCGCTGGCTGGGCAGAGTGCAGGCTGAGTAGTGCGCTGACTGAGCAGAGTGCTTGCTGAGCAGAGTGCTATGTGTGCAGAGTGCTGGCTGAGCAGAGTGCTAGCTGAGCAGAGTGATAGCTGAGCAGAGTGCTAGTTGAGCAGAGCGCTGGCTGAGCAGAGCGCTAGCTGAGCAGAGCGGTGGCTGAGCGGAGTGCTAGCTGAGCAGAGTGCTTGCTGAGCAGAGCGCTAGCTGAGCAGAGTTCTGGCTGAAACAGAGTCCTAGCTGAGCAGAGTGCTTGCTGAGCAGAGTGCTGACTGAGCAGAGTGCTGGCTGAGCAGAGTGCTTGCCTAGCAGAGCGCTGGCTGGGCAGAGTGCTGGCTGAGTAGTGCGCTGACTGAGCAGAGTGCTTGCTGAGCAGAGTGCTATGTGTGCAGAGTGCTGGCTGAGCAGAGTGCTGGCTGAGCAGAGTGATAGCTGAGCAGAGTGCTAGCTGAGCAGAGTGATAGCTGAGCAGAGTGCTAGTTGAGCAGAGCGCTGGCTGAGCAGAGCGCTAGCTGAGCAGAGCGGTGGCTGAGCGGAGTGCTAGCTGAGCAGAGTGCTAGCTGAGCAGAGTGCTAGCTGAGCAGAGCGCTAGCTGAGCAGAGTGCTGGCTGAGCAGAGTGCTAGCTGAGGAGAGTGCTGGCTGGGCAGAGTGCTAGCTGAGCAGAGTGCTGGCGGAGCATAGCGCTAATTGAGCAGAGCGCTTGCTGAGCAGAGCGCTAGCTGAGCAGAGCGCTAGGTGAGCATGAGTGCTAGCTGAGCAGAGCGCTAGCTGAGCAGAGTGCTAGCTGAGCAGAGTGCTAGCTGAGCAGAGTGCTAGCTGAGCAGAGTGCTTGCTGAGCAGAGCGCTGGCTGAGCAGAGTGCTTGCTGAGCAGAGTGCTAGCTGAGCAGAGCGCTAGCTGAGCAGAATTCTAGCTGAGCAGAGCGATAGCTGACCAGAGCGATAGCTGAGCAGAGTGCTGGCTGAGCAGAGTGCTGGCTGAGCAGAGTGCTTGCTGAGCAGAGTGCTAGCTGAGGCAGAGTGCTTGCTTAGCAGAGCGCTAGCTGAGCAGAGTGCTGGCTGAGCAGTGCGCTAGAAGAGCAGAGTGCTAGCTGAGCAGAGCGCTGGCTGAGCAGAGCGCTGGCTGAGCAGAGCGCTATCTGAGCAGTGTGCTAGCTTTGCAGAGCGCTAGCTGAGCAGAGTGCTAGCTGAGCAGAGCGCTGGCTGAGCAGAGTGCTATCTGAGCAGAGTGCTGGCTGAGCAGAGTGCTAGCTGAGCAGAGTGCTTGCTGAGCAGAGCGCTAGCTGAGCAGAGTTCTGGCTGAAAAAGAGTCCTGGCTGAGCAGAGTGCTTGCTGAGCAGAGTGCTGACTGAGCAGAGTGCTGGCTGAGCAGAGTGCTTGCCTAGCAGAGCGCTGGCTGGGCAGAGTGCTGGCTGAGTAGTGCGCTGACTGAGCAGAGTGCTTGCTGAGCAGAGTGCTATGTGAGCAGAGTGCTGGCTGAGCAGAGTGCTGGCTGAGCAGAGTGATAGCTGAGCAGAGTGCTAGCTGAGCAGAGTGATAGCTGAGCAGAGTGCTAGTTGAGCAGAGCGCTGGCTGAGCAGAGCGCTAGCTGAGCAGAGCGGTGGCTGAGCGGAGTGCTAGCTGAGCAGAGTGCTAGCTGAGCAGAGTGCTAGCTGAGCAGAGTGCTAGCTGAGGAGAGTGCTGGCTGGGCAGAGTGCTAGCTGAGCAGAGTGCTGGCGGAGCATAGCGCTAATTGAGCAGAGCGCTTGCTGAGCAGAGCGCTAGCTGAGCAGAGCGCTAGCTGAGCATGAGTGCTAGCTGAGCAGAGCGCTAGCTGAGCAGAGTGCTAGCTGAGCAGAGTGCTGGCTGAGCAGAGCGCTAGCTGAGCAGAGTGCTGGCTGAGCAGAGTGCTTGCTGAGCAGAGCGCTGGCTGAGCAGAGTGCTTGCTGAGCAGAGTGCTAGCTGAGCAGAGCGCTAGCTGAGCAGAATTCTAGCTGAGCAGAGCGATAGCTGAGCAGAGCGATAGCTGAGCAGAGCGATAGCTGAGCAGAGTGCTGGCTGAGCAGAGTGCTGGCTGAGCAGAGTGCTTGCTTAGCAGAGCGCTAGCTGAGCAGAGTGCTTGCTTAGCAGAGCGCTAGCTGAGCAGAGTGCTGGCTGGGCAGAGTGCTGGCTGAGCAGAGCGCTAGCTGAGCAGAGCGCTAGATGAGCAGAGCGCTGACTGAGTAGAGTGCTTGCTGAGCAGAGTGCTATGTGAGCAGAGTGCTGGCTGAGCAGAGTGCTGGCTGAGCAGAGTGCTTGCTGAGCAGAGTGCTAGCTGAGCAGAGCGCAAGCTGAGCAGAGCGCTGGCTGAGCAGAGTGCTAGACGAGCAGAGTGTTGGCTGAGCAGAGTGACGTATGAGCAGAGTGCTTGCTGAGCAGAGTGCTAGCTGAGCAGAGCGCTGGCTGAGCAGAGTGACGGCTGAGCAGAGCGCTAGCTGAGCAGAGCTCTAGCTGAGCAGAGTGTTAGCTGAGCAGATCGCTAGCTGAGCAGAGCGCTAGCTGTGCAGAGTGCTGGCTGAGCAGAGTGGTGGCTGAGCAGAGCGCTAGCTGAGCAGAGTGCTGGCTGATCAGAGCGATGGCTGAGCAGAGTGACGGCTGAGCAGAGTGCTAGCTGAGCAGAATGCTGGCTGAGCAGTGCGCTAGCTGAGCAGAGTGCTAGCTGAGCAGAGTGCTGGCTGAGCAGAGCGCTGGCTGAGCAGAGCGCTATCTGAGCAGTGTGCTAGCTGAGCAGAGCGCTAGGTGAGCACAGCGCTAGCTGAGCAGAGCGCTGGCTGAGCAGAGTGCTATCTGAGCAGAGTGCTGGCTGAGCAGGGTGCTTGCTGAGCAGAGTGCTTGCTGAGCAGAGTGCTTGCTGAGCAGAGTTGTGGCTAAGCAGAGTGCTAGCTGAGCAGAGCGATTGCTGAGCAGAGTGCTATGTGAGCAGAGTGCTTGCTGAGCAGAGTGCTGGCTGAGCAGAGTGACGCATGAGCAGAGTGCTAGCTGAGCAGAGTGCTAGATGAGCAGAGCGCTAGCTGAGCAGAGTGCTATCTGAGCAGAGTGCTAGGTGAGCAGAGTGCTAGCTGAGCAGAGTGCTTGCTGAGCAGAATGCTATCTGAGCAGAGCGCTAGCTGAGCAGAGCGCTGGCTGAGCAGAGCGCTGGCTGAGCAGAATGCAAGCTGAGCAGAGTGCTACCTGAGCAGAGTGCTATCTGAGCAGAGTGCTAGCTGAGCAGAGTGCTAGCTGAGCAGAGTGCTTGCTGAGCAGAATGCTATCTGAGCAGAGCGCTAGCTGAGCAGAGCGCTGGCTGAGCAGAGCGCTAATTGAGCAGAGTGTTAGCTGAGCAGAGTGCTTGATGAGCAGAGTGCTAGCTGAGCAGACGGCTAGCTGAGCAGAGTGCTAGCTGAGCAGAGTGCTGGCTGAGCAGAGTGCTTGCTGAGCAGAGTGCTAGCTGAGCAGAGCGCTAGCTGAGCAGAATGCTAGCTGAGCAGAGCGATAGCTGAGCAGAGTGCTAGCTGAGCAGAGCGCTGGCTGAGCAGAGCGCTAGCTGAGCAGAGCGCTGGCTGAGCGGAGTGCTAGCTGAGCAGAGTGCTAGCTGAGCAGAGCGCTAGCTGAGCAGAGTGCTGGCTGAGCAGAGTGCTAGCTGAGGAGAGAGTGGCTGGGCAGAGTGCTAGCTGAGCAGAGTGCTGGCGGAGCAGAGCGCTAATTGAGCAGAGCGCTTGCTGAGCAGAGTGCTATGTGAGCAGAGTGCTGGCTGAGCAGAGTGCTAGCTGAGCAGAGCACTGGCTGAGCAGAGCGCTGGCTGAGCAGAGTGCTTGCTGAGCAGAGTGCTGGCTGAGCAGAATTCTAGCTGAGCAGAGCGATAGCTGAGCAGAGCGCTAGCTGAGCAGAGTGCTGGCTGAGCAGAGTGCTGGCTGAGCAGAGTGCTAGCTGAGCAGAGTGCTTGCTGAGCAGAGCGCTAGCTGAGCAGAGTTCTGGCTGAAACAGAGTCCTGGCTGAGCAGAGTGCTTGCTGAGCAGAGTGCTGACTGAGCAGAGTGCTGGCTGAGCAGAGTGCTTGCCTAGCAGAGCGCTGGCTTGGCAGAGTGCTGGCTGAGTAGTGCGCTGACTGAGCAGAGTGCTTGCTGAGCAGAGCGCTATGTGAGCAGAGTGCTGGCTGAGCAGAGTGCTGGCTGAGCAGAGTGATAGCTGAGCAGAGTGCTAGCTGAGCAGAGTGATAGCTGAGCAGAGTGCTAGTTGAGCAGAGTGCTGGCTGAGCAGAGCGCTAGCTGAGCAGAGCGGTGGCTGAGCGGAGTGCTAGCTGAGCAGATTGCTAGCTGAGCAGAGTGCTAGCTGAGCAGAGCGCTAGCTGAGCAGAGTGCTGGCTGAGCAGAGTGCTAGCTGAGGAGAGTGCTGGCTGGGCAGAGTGCTAGCTGAGCAGAGTGCTGGCGGAGCATAGCGCTAATTGAGCAGAGCGCTTGCTGAGCAGAGCGCTAGCTGAGCAGAGCGCTAGGTGAGCATGAGTGCTAGCTGAGCAGAGCGCTAGCTGAGCAGAGTGCTAGCTGAGCAGAGTGCTGGCTGAGCAGAGTGCTAGCTGAGCAGAGTGCTAGCTGAGCAGAGTGCTTGCTGAGCAGAGCGCTGGCTGAGCAGAGTGCTTGCTGAGCAGAGTGCTAGCTGAGCATTGCGCTAGCTGAGCAGAATTCTAGCTGAGCAGAGCGATAGCTGAGCAGAGCGATAGCTGAGCAGAGTGCTGGCTGAGCAGAGTGCTGGCTGAGCAGAGTGCTTGCTGAGCAGAGTGCTAGCTGAGCAGAGTGCTTGCTTAGCAGAGCGCTAGCTGAGCAGAGTGCTGGCTGGGCAGAGTGCTGGGTGAGCAGAGCGCTAGCTGAGCAGAGCGCTAGATGAGCAGAGCGCTGACTGAGTAGAGTGCTTGCTGAGCAGAGTGCTATGTGAGCAGAGTGCTGGCTGAGCAGAGTGCTGGCTGAGCAGAGTGCTGGCTGAGCAGAGTGCTAGCTGAGCAGAGCGCAAGCTGAGCAGAGCGCTGGCTGAGCAGAGTGCTAGACGAGCAGAGTGTTGGCTGAGCAGAGTGACGTATGAGCAGAGTGCTTGCTGAGCAGAGTGCTATGTGAGCAGAGTGCTGGCTGAGCAGAGTGCTGGCTGAGCAGAGTGCTTGCTGAGCAGAGTGCTAGCTGAGCAGAGCGCAAGCTGAGCAGAGCGCTGGCTGAGCAGAGTGCTAGACGAGCAGAGTGTTTGCTGAGCAGAGTGACGTATGAGCAGAGTGATTGCTGAGCAGAGTGCTAGCTGAGCAGAGCGCTGGCTGAGCAGAGCGCTTGCTGAGCAGAGTGCTAGCTGAGCAGAGCGCTAGCTGAGCAGAGTGCTTGCTGAGCAGAGTGCTGACTGAGCAGAGTGCTGGCTGAGCAGAGTGCTAGCTGAGCAGAATGCTAGCTGAGCAGAGCGCTAGCTGAGCAGAGCTCTAGCTGAGCAGAGTGTTAGCTGAGCAGATCGCTAGCTGAGCAGAGCGCTAGCTGTGCAGAGTGCTGGCGGAGCAGAGTGGTGGCTGAGCAGAGCGCTAGATGAGCAGAGTGCTGGCTGATCAGAGCGATGGCTGAGCAGAGTGACGGCTGAGCAGAGTGCTAGCTGAGCAGAGTGCTGGCTGAGCAGTGCGCTAGCAGAGCAGAGTGCTAGCTGAGCAGAGCGCTGGCTGAGCAGAGCGCTGGCTGAGCAGAGCGCTATCTGAGCAGTGTGCTAGGTTTGCAGAGCGCTAGCTGAGCAGAGTGCTAGCTGAGCAGAGCGCTGGCTGAGCAGAGTGCTATCTGAGCAGAGTGCTGGCTGAGCAGGGTGTTTGCTGAGCAGGGTGCTTGCTGAGCAGAGTGCTTGCTGAGCAGAGTGCTTGCTGAGCAGAGTGCTGGCTGAGCAGAGTGCTAGCTGAGCAGAGTGCTTGCTGAGCAGAGCGCTAGCTGAGCAGAGTTCTGGCTGAAACAGAGTCCTGGCTGAGCAGAGTGCTTGCTGAGCAGAGTGCTGACTGAGCAGAGTGCTGGCTGAGCAGAGTGCTTGCCTAGCAGAGCGCTGGCTGGGCAGAGTGCTGGCTGAGTAGTGCGCTGACTGAGCAGAGTGCTTGCTGAGCAGAGTGCTATGTGAGCAGAGTGCTGGCTGAGCAGAGTGCTGGCTGAGCAGAGTGATAGCTGAGCAGAGTGCTAGCTGAGCAGAGTGATAGCTGAGCAGAGTGCTAGTTGAGCAGAGCGCTGGCTGAGCAGAGCGCTAGCTGAGCAGAGCGGTGGCTGAGCGGAGTGCTAGCTGAGCAGAGTGCTAGCTGAGCAGAGTGCTTGCTGAGCAGAGTGCTAGCTGAGCAGAGTGCTGGCTGAGCAGAGTGCTAGCTGAGCAGAGTGCTAGCTGAGCAGAGTGCTTGCTGAGCAGAGCGCTGGCTGAGCAGAGTGCTTGCTGAGCAGAGTGCTAGCTGAGCAGAGCGCTAGCTGAGCAGAATTCTAGCTGAGCAGAGCGCTACCTGAGCAGAGCGCTAGCTGAGCAGAGTTCTGGCTGAGCAGAGTGCTGGCTGAGCAGAGTGCTTGCTGAGCAGAGTGCTAGCTGAGCAGAGTGCTTGCTTAGCAGAGCGCTAGCTGAGCAGAGTGCTGGCTGGGCAGAGTGCTGGCTGAGCAGAGCGCTAGCTGAGCAGAGCGCTAGATGAGCAGAGCGCTGACTGAGTAGAGTGCTTGCTGAGCAGAGTGCTATGTGAGCAGAGTGCTGGCTGAGCAGAGTGCTGGCTGAGCAGAGTGCTTGCTGAGCAGAGTGCTAGCTGAGCAGAGCGCAAGCTGAGCAGAGCGCTGGCTGAGCAGAGTGCTAGACGAGCAGAGTGTTGGCTGAGCAGAGTGACGTATGAGCAGAGTGCTGCTGAGCAGAGTGCTAGCTGAGCAGAGCGCTGGCTGAGCAGAGTGACGGCTGAGCAGAGCGCTAGCTGAGCAGAGCTCTAGCTGAGCAGAGTGTTAGCTGAGCAGATCGCTAGCTGAGCAGAGCGCTAGCTGTGCAGAGTGCTGGCTGAGCAGAGTGGTGGCTGAGCAGAGCGCTAGCTGAGCAGAGTGCTGGCTGATCAGAGCGATGGCTGAGCAGAGTGACGGCTGAGCAGAGTGCTAGCTGAGCAGAATGCTGGCTGAGCAGTGCGCTAGCTGAGCAGAGTGCTAGCTGAGCAGAGTGCTGGCTGAGCAGAGCGCTGGCTGAGTAGAGCGCTAGCTGAGCAGTGTGCTAGCTGAGCAGAGCGCTAGCTGAGCAGAGCGCTAGCTGAGCAGAGCGCTGGCTGAGCAGAGTGCTATCTGAGCAGAGTGCTGGCTGAGCAGGGTGCTTGCTGAGCAGAGTGCTGGCTGAGCAGAGTGATAGCTGAGCAGAGTGCTAGCTGAGCAGAGTGATAGCTGAGCAGAGTGCTAGTTGAGCAGAGCGCTGGCTGAGCAGAGCGCTAGCTGAGCAGAGCGGTGGCTGAGCGGAGTGCTAGCTGAGCAGAGTGCTAGCTGAGCAGAGTGCTAGCTGAGCAGAGCGCTAGCTGAGCAGAGTGCTGGCTGAGCAGAGTGCTAGCTGAGGAGAGTGCTGGCTGGGCAGAGTGCTAGCTGAGCAGAGTGCTGGCGGAGCAGAGCGCTAATTGAGCAGAGCGCTTGCTGAGCAGAGCGCTAGCTGAGCAGAATTCTAGCTGAGCAGAGCGATAGCTGAGCAGAGCGATAGCTGAGCAGAGTGCTGGCTGAGCAGAGTGCTGGCTGAGCAGAGCGCTAGCTGAGCAGAGCGCTAGCTGAGCAGAGTGCTTGCTGAGCAGAGTGCTAGCTGAGCAGAGCGCTAGCTGAGCAGAATTCTAGCTGAGCAGAGCGATAGCTGAGCAGAGCGCTAGCTGAGCAGAGTGCTGGCTGAGCAGAGTGCTGGCTGAGCAGAGTGCTTGCTGAGCAGAGTGCTAGCTGAGCAGAGTGCTTGCTTAGCAGAGCGCTAGCTGAGCAGAGTGCTGGCTGGGCAGAGTGCTGGCTGAGCAGATCGCAAGCTGAGCAGAGCGCTGGCTGAGCAGAGTGCTAGACGAGCAGAGTGTTGGCTGAGCAGAGTGACGTATGAGCAGAGTGCTTGCTGAGCAGAGTGCTATGTGAGCAGAGTGCTGGCTGAGCAGAGTGCTGGCTGAGCAGAGTGCTTGCTGAGCAGAGTGCTAGCTGAGCAGATCGCAAGCTGAGCAGAGCGCTGGCTGAGCAGAGTGCTAGACGAGCAGAGTGTTGGCTGAGCAGAGTGACGTATGAGCAGAGTGCTTGCTGAGCAGAGTGCTATGTGAGCAGAGTGCTGGCTGAGCAGAGTGCTGGCTGAGCAGAGTGCTTGCTGAGCAGAGTGCTAGCTGAGCAGAGCGCAAGCTGAGCAGAGCGCTGGCTGAGCAGAGTGCTAGACGAGCAGAGTGTTGGCTGAGCAGAGTGACGTATGAGCAGAGTGCTTGCTGAGCAGAGTGCTAGCTGAGCAGAGCGCTGGCTGAGCAGAGCGCTTGCTGAGCAGAGTGCTAGCTGAGCAGAGCGCTAGCTGAGCAGAGTGCTGGCTGAGCAGAGTGCTTGCTGAGCAGAGTGACGGCTGAGCAGAGCGCTAGCTGAGCAGAGCTCTCGCTGAGCAGAGTGTTAGCTGAGCAGATCGCTAGCTGAGCAGAGCGCTAGCTGTGCAGAGTGCTGGCGGAGCAGAGTGGTGGCTGAGCAGAGCGCTAGCTGAGCAGAGTGCTGGCTGATCAGAGCGATGGCTGAGCAGAGTGACGGCTGAGCAGAGTGCTAGCTGAGCAGAGTGCTGGCTGAGCAGTGCGCTAGAAGAGCAGAGTGCTAGCTGAGCAGAGCGCTGGCTGAGCAGAGCGCTGGCTGAGCAGAGCGCTATCTGAGCAGTGTGCTAGCTTTGCAGAGCGCTAGCTGAGCAGAGTGCTAGCTGAGCAGAGCGGTGGCTGAGCGGAGTGCTAGCTGAGCAGAGTGCTAGCTGAGCAGAGTGCTAGCTGAGCAGAGCGCTAGCTGAGCAGAGTGCTGGCTGAGCAGAGTGCTAGCTGAGGAGAGTGCTGGCTGGGCAGAGTGCTAGCTGAGCAGAGTGCTGGCGGAGCATAGCGCTAATTGAGCAGAGCGCTTGCTGAGCAGAGCGCTAGCTGAGCAGAATTCTAGCTGAGCAGAGCGATAGCTGAGCAGAGCGATAGCTGAGCAGAGTGCTGGCTGAGCAGAGTGCTGGCTGAGCAGAGCGCTAGCTGAGCAGAGCGCTAGCTGAGCAGAGTGCTTGCTGAGCAGAGTGCTAGCTGAGCAGAGCGCTAGCTGAGCAGAATTCTAGCTGAGCAGAGCGATAGCTGAGCAGAGCGATAGCTGAGCAGAGTGCTAGCTGAGCAGAGTGCTGGCTGAGCAGAGTGCTTGCTGAGCAGAGTGCTAGCTGAGCAGAGTGCTTGCTTAGCAGAGCGCTAGCTGAGCAGAGTGCTGGCTGGGCAGAGTGGTGGCTGAGCAGATCGCAAGCTGAGCAGAGCGCTGGCTGAGCAGAGTGCTAGACGAGCAGAGTGTTGGCTGAGCAGAGTGACGTATGAGCAGAGTGCTTGCTGAGCAGAGTGCTATGTGAGCAGAGTGCTGGCTGAGCAGAGTGCTGGCTGAGCAGAGTGCTTGCTGAGCAGAGTGCTAGCTGAGCAGATCGCAAGCTGAGCAGAGCGCTGGCTGAGCAGAGTGCTAGACGAGCAGAGTGTTGGCTGAGCAGAGTGACGTATGAGCAGAGTGCTTGCTGAGCAGAGTGCTATGTGAGCAGAGTGCTGGCTGAGCAGAGTGCTGGCTGAGCAGAGTGCTTGCTGAGCAGAGTGCTAGCTGAGCAGAGCGCAAGCTGAGCAGAGCGCTGGCTGAGCAGAGTGCTAGACGAGCAGAGTGTTGGCTGAGCAGAGTGACGTATGAGCAGAGTGCTTGCTGAGCAGAGTGCTAGCTGAGCAGAGCGCTGGCTGAGCAGAGCGCTTGCTGAGCAGAGTGCTAGCTGAGCAGAGCGCTAGCTGAGCAGAGTGCTGGCTGAGCAGAGTGCTTGCTGAGCAGAGTGACGGCTGAGCAGAGCGCTAGCTGAGCAGAGCTCTCGCTGAGCAGAGTGTTAGCTGAGCAGATCGCTAGCTGAGCAGAGCGCTAGCTGTGCAGAGTGCTGGCGGAGCAGAGTGGTGGCTGAGCAGAGCGCTAGCTGAGCAGAGTGCTGGCTGATCAGAGCGATGGCTGAGCAGAGTGACGGCTGAGCAGAGTGCTAGCTGAGCAGAGTGCTGGCTGAGCAGTGCGCTAGAAGAGCAGAGTGCTAGCTGAGCAGAGCGCTGGCTGAGCAGAGCGCTGGCTGAGCAGAGCGCTATCTGAGCAGTGTGCTAGCTTTGCAGAGCGCTAGCTGAGCAGAGTGCTAGCTGAGCAGAGCGCTGGCTGAGCAGAGTGCTATCTGAGCAGAGTGCTGGCTGAGCAGAGTGCTAGCTGAGCAGAGTGCTTGCTGAGCAGAGCGCTAGCTGAGCAGAGTTCTGGCTGAAAAAGAGTCCTGGCTGAGCAGAGTGCTTGCTGAGCAGAGTGCTGACTGAGCAGAGTGCTGGCTGAGCAGAGTGCTTGCCTAGCAGAGCGCTGGCTGGGCAGAGTGCTGGCTGAGTAGTGCGCTGACTGAGCAGAGTGCTTGCTGAGCAGAGTGCTATGTGAGCAGAGTGCTGGCTGAGCAGAGTGCTGGCTGAGCAGAGTGATAGCTGAGCAGAGTGCTAGCTGAGCAGAGTGCTAGCTGAGCAGAGTGCTAGCTGAGCAGAGCGCTGGCTGAGCAGAGCGCTAGCTGAGCAGAGCGGTGGCTGAGCGGAGTGCTAGCTGAGCAGAGTGCTAGCTGAGCAGAGCGCTAGCTGAGCAGAGTGCTGGCTGAGCAGAGTGCTAGCTGAGGAGAGTGCTGGCTGGGCAGAGTGCTAGCTGAGCAGAGTGCTGGCGGAGCATAGCGCTAATTGAGCAGAGCGCTTGCTGAGCAGAGCGCTAGCTGAGCAGAGCGCTAGGTGAGCATGAGTGCTAGCTGAGCAGAGCGCTAGCTGAGCAGAGTGCTAGCTGAGCAGAGTGCTGGCTGAGCAGAGCGCTAGCTGAGCAGAGTGCTGGCTGAGCAGAGTGCTTGCTGAGCAGAGCGCTGGCTGAGCAGAGTGCTTGCTGAGCAGAGTGCTAGCTGAGCAGAGCGCTAGCTGAGCAGAATTCTAGCTGAGCAGAGCGATAGCTGAGCAGAGCGATAGCTGAGCAGAGTGCTGGCTGAGCAGAGTGCTGGCTGAGCAGAGTGCTTGCTGAGCAGAGTGCTAGCTGAGCAGAGTGCTTGCTTAGCAGAGCGCTAGCTGAGCAGACTGCTGGCTGGGCAGAGTGCTGGCTGAGCAGAGCGCTAGCTGAGCAGAGCGCTAGATGAGCAGAGCGCTGACTGAGTAGAGTGCTTGCTGAGCAGAGTGCTATGTGAGCAGAGTGCTGGCTGAGCAGAGTGCTGGCTGAGCAGAGTGCTTGCTGAGCAGAGTGCTAGCTGAGCAGAGCGCAAGCTGAGCAGAGCGCTGGCTGAGCAGAGTGCTAGACGAGCAGAGTGTTGGCTGAGCAGAGTGACATATGAGCAGAGTGCTTGCTGAGCAGAGTGCTAGCTGAGCAGAGCGCTGGCTGAGCAGAGTGACGGCTGAGCAGAGCGCTAGCTGAGCAGAGCTCTAGCTGAGCAGAGTGTTAGCTGAGCAGATCGCTAGCTGAGCAGAGCGCTAGCTGTGCAGAGTGCTGGCTGAGCAGAGTGGTGGCTGAGCAGAGCGCTAGCTGAGCAGAGTGCTGGCTGATCAGAGCGATGGCTGAGCAGAGTGACGGCTGAGCAGAGTGCTAGCTGAGCAGAATGCTGGCTGAGCAGTGCGCTAGCTGAGCAGAGTGCTAGCTGAGCAGAGTGCTGGCTGAGCAGAGCGCTGGCTGAGCAGAGCGCTATCTGAGCAGTGTGCTAGCTGAGCAGAGCGCTAGCTGAGCACAGCGCTAGCTGAGCAGAGCGCTGGCTGAGCAGAGTGCTATCTGAGCAGAGTGCTGGCTGAGCAGGGTGCTTGCTGAGCAGAGTGCTTGCTGAGCAGAGTGCTTGCTGAGCAGAGTTCTGGCTAAGCAGAGTGCTAGCTGAGCAGAGCGATTGCTGAGCAGAGTGCTATGTGAGCAGAGTGCTTGCTGAGCAGAGTGATGGCTGAGCAGAGTGACGCATGAGCAGAGTGCTAGCTGAGCAGAGTGCTAGATGAGCAGAGCGCTAGCTGAGCAGAGTGCTATCTGAGCAGAGTGCTAGGTAAGCAGAGTGCTAGCTGAGCAGAGTGCTTGCTGAGCAGAATGCTATCTGAGCAGAGCGCTAGCTGAGCAGAGCGCTGGCTGAGCAGAGCGCTGGCTGAGCAGAGTGCAAGCTGAGCAGAGTGCTTGCTGAGCAGAGTGCTATCTGAGCAGAGTGCTTGCTGAGCAGAATGCTATCTGAGCAGAGCGCTAGCTGAGCAGAGCGCTGGCTGAGCAGAACGCTAATTGAGCAGAGTGTTAGCTGAGCAGAGTGCTTGCTGAGCAGAGTGCTAGCTGAGCAGACGGCTAGCTGAGCAGAGTGCTAGCTGAGCAGAGTGCTGGCTGAGCAGAGTGCTTGCTGAGCAGAGTGCTTGCTGAGCAGAGTGCTAGCTGAGCAGAGCGCTAGCTGAGCAGAATGCTAGCTGAGCAGAGCGATAGCTGAGCAGAGTGCTAGCTGAGCAGAGCGCTGGCTGAGCAGAGCGCTAGCTGAGCAGAGCGCTGGCTGAGCGGAGTGCTAGCTGAGCAGAGTGCTAGCTGAGCAGAGCGCTAGCTGAGCAGAGTGCTGGCTGAGCAGAGTGCTAGCTGAGGAGAGAGTGGCTGGGCAGAGTGCTAGCTGAGCAGAGTGCTGGCGGAGCAGAGCGCTAATTGAGCAGAGCGCTTGCTGAGCAGAGTGCTATGTGAGCAGAGTGCTGGCTGAGCAGAGTGCTAGCTGAGCAGAGCACTGGCTGAGCAGAGGGCTGGCTGAGCAGAGTGCTTGCTGAGCAGAGTGCTGGCTGAGCAGAGCGCTAGGTGAGCATGAGTGCTAGCTGAGCAGAGCGCTAGTTGAGCAGAGTGCTAGCTGAGCAGAGTGCTGGCTGAGCAGAGTGCTAGCTGAGCAGAGTGCTAGCTGAGCAGAGTGCTGGCTGAGCAGAGTGCTTGCTGAGCAGAGTGCTAGCTGAGCAGAGTGCTAGCTGAGCAGAATTCTAGCTGAGCAGAGCGATAGCTGAGCAGAGTGATAGCTGAGCAGAGTGCTTGCTGAGCAGAGTGCTGACTGAGCAGAGTGCTGGCTGAGCAGAGTGCTTGCCTAGCAGAGCGCTGGCTGGGCAGAGTGCTGGCTGAGTAGTGCGCTGACTGAGCAGAGCGCTAGCTGAGCAGAGCGCTATGTGAGCAGAGTGCTGGCTGAGCAGAGTGCTGGCTGAGCAGAGTGATAGCTGAGCAGAGTGCTAGCTGAGCAGAGTGATAGCTGAGCAGAGTGCTAGTTGAGCAGAGTGCTGGCTGAGCAGAGCGCTAGCTGAGCAGAGCGGTGGCTGAGCGGAGTGCTAGCTGAGCAGATTGCTAGCTGAGCAGAGTGCTAGCTGAGCAGAGCGCTAGCTGAGCAGAGTGCTGGCTGAGCAGAGTGCTAGCTGAGGAGAGTGCTGGCTGGGCAGAGTGCTAGCTGAGCAGAGTGCTGGCTGGGCAGAGTGCTAGCTGAGCAGAGTGCTGGCGGAGAATAGCGCTAATTGAGCAGAGCGCTTGCTGAGCAGAGCGCTAGCTGAGCAGAGCGCTAGGTGAGCATGAGTGCTAGCTGAGCAGAGCGCTAGCTGAGCAGAGTGCTAGCTGAGCAGAGTGCTGGCTGAGCAGAGTGCTAGCTGAGCAGAGTGCTAGCTGAGCAGAGTTCTTGCTGAGCAGAGCGCTGGCTAAGCAGAGTGCTTGCTGAGCAGAGTGCTAGCTGAGCAGAGCGCTAGCTGAGCAGAATTCTAGCTGAGCAGAGCGATAGCTGAGCAGAGCGATAGCTGAGCAGAGTGCTGGCTGAGCAGAGTGCTGGCTGAGCAGAGTGCTTGCTGAGCAGAGTGCTAGCTGAGCAGAGTGCTTGCTTAGCAGAGCGCTAGCTGAGCAGAGTGCTGGCTGGGCAGAGTGCTGCTGAGCAGAGCGCTAGCTGAGCAGTGCGCTAGATGAGCAGAGCGCTGACTGAGTAGAGTGCTTGCTGAGCAGAGTGCTATGTGAGCAGAGTGCTGGCTGAGCAGAGTGCTGGCTGAGCAGAGTGCTTGCTGAGCAGAGTGCTAGCTGAGCAGAGCGCAAGCTGAGCAGAGCGCTGGCTGAGCAGAGTGCTAGACGAGCAGAGTGTTGGCTGAGCAGAGTGACGTATGAGCAGAGTGCTTGCTGAGCAGAGTGCTATGTGAGCAGAGTGCTGGCTGAGCAGAGTGCTGGCTGAGCAGAGTGCTTGCTGAGCAGAGTGCTAGCTGAGCAGAGCGCAAGCTGAGCAGAGCGCTGGCTGAGCAGAGTGCTAGACGAGCAGAGTGTTTGCTGAGCAGAGTGACGTATGAGCAGAGTGCTTGCTGAGCAGAGTGCTAGCTGAGCAGAGCGCTGGCTGAGCAGAGCGCTTGCTGAGCAGAGTGCTAGCTGAGCAGAGCGCTAGCTGAGCAGAGTGCTTGCTGAGCAGAGTGCTGACTGAGCAGAGTGCTGGCTGAGCAGAGTGCTTGCTGAGCAGAGTGACGGCTGAGCAGAGCGCTAGCTGAGCAGAGCTCTAGCTGAGCAGAGTGTTAGCTGAGCAGATCGCTAGCTGAGCAGAGCGCTAGCTGGTGCAGAGTGCTGGCGGAGCAGAGTGGTGGCTGAGCAGAGCGCTAGATGAGCAGAGTGCTGGCTGATCAGAGCGATGGCTGAGCAGAGTGACGGCTGAGCAGAGTGCTAGCTGAGCAGAGTGCTGGCTGAGCAGTGCGCTAGCAGAGCAGAGTGCTAGCTGAGCAGAGCGCTGGCTGAGCAGGAGCGCTGGCTGAGCAGAGCGCTATCTGAGCAGTGTGCTAGCTTTGCAGAGCGCTAGCTGAGCAGAGTGCTAGCTGAGCAGAGCGCTGGCTGAGCAGAGTGCTATCTGAGCAGAGTGCTGGCTGAGCAGGGTGTTTGCTGAGCAGGGTGCTTGCTGAGCAGAGTGCTTGCTGAGCAGAGTGCTGGCTGAGCAGAGTGCTAGCTGAGCAGAGTGCTTGCTGAGCAGAGCGCTAGCTGAGCAGAGTTCTGGCTGAAACAGAGTCCTGGCTGAGCAGAGTGCTTGCTGAGCAGAGTGCTGACTGAGCAGAGTGCTGGCTGAGCAGAGTGCTTGCCTAGCAGAGCGCTGGCTGGGCAGAGTGCTGGCTGAGTTAGTGCGCTGACTGAGCAGAGTGCTTGCTGAGCAGAGTGCTATGTGAGCAGAGTGCTGGCTGAGCAGAGTGCTGGCTGAGCAGAGTGATAGCTGAGCAGAGTGCTAGCTGAGCAGAGTGATAGCTGAGCAGAGTGCTAGTTGAGCAGAGCGCTGGCTGAGCAGAGCGCTAGCTGAGCAGAGTGGTGGCTGAGCGGAGTGCTAGCTGAGCAGAGTGCTAGCTGAGCAGAGTGCTAGCTGAGCAGAGTGCTTGCTGAGCAGAGTGCTAGCTGAGCAGAGTGCTGGCTGAGCAGAGTGCTAGCTGAGCAGAGTGCTTGCTGAGCAGAGTGCTTGCTGAGCAGAGCGCTGGCTGAGCAGAGTGCTTGCTGAGCAGAGTGCTAGCTGAGCAGAGCGCTAGCTGAACAGAATTCTAGCTGAGCAGAGCGATAGCTGAGCAGAGCGATAGCTGAGCAGAGTGCTGGCTGAGCAGAGTGCTGGCTGAGCAGAGTGCTTGCTGAGCAGAGTGCTAGCTGAGCAGAGTGCTTGCTTAGCAGAGCGCTAGCTGAGCAGAGTGCTGGCTGGGCAGAGTGCTGGCTGAGCAGAGCGCTAGCTGAGCAGAGCGCTAGATGAGCAGAGCGCTGACTGAGTAGAGTGCTTGCTGAGCAGAGTGCTATGTGAGCAGAGTGCTGGCTGAGCAGAGTGCTGGCTGAGCAGAGTGCTTGCTGAGCAGAGTGCTAGCTGAGCAGAGCGCAAGCTGAGCAGAGCGCTGGCTGAGCAGAGTGCTAGACGAGCAGAGTGTTGGCTGAGCAGAGTGACGTATGAGCAGAGTGCTGCTGAGCAGAGTGCTAGCTGAGCAGAGCGCTGGCTGAGCAGAGTGACGGCTGAGCAGAGCGCTAGCTGAGCAGAGCTCTAGCTGAGCAGAGTGTTAGCTGAGCAGATCGCTAGCTGAGTAGAGCACTAGCTGTGCAGAGTGCTGGCTGAGCAGAGTGGTGGCTGAGCAGAGCGCTAGCTGAGCAGAGTGCTGGCGGATCAGAGCGATGGCTGAGCAGAGTGACGGCTGAGCAGAGTGCTAGCTGAGCAGAATGCTGGCTGAGCAGTGCGCTAGCTGAGCAGAGTGCTAGCTGAGCAGAGTGCTGGCTGAGCAGAGCGCTGGCTGAGCAGAGCGCTAGCTGAGCAGTGTGCTAGCTGAGCAGAGCGCTAGCTGAGCAGAGCGCTAGCTGAGCAGAGCGCTGGCTGAGCAGAGTGCTATCTGAGCAGAGTGCTGGCTGAGCAGGGTGCTTGCTGAGCAGAGTGCTTGCTGAGCAGAGTGCTTGCTGAGCAGAGTTCTGGCTAAGCAGAGTGCTAGCTGAGCAGAGCGATTGCTGAGCAGAGTGCTATGTGAGCAGAGTGCTTGCTGAGCAGAGTGCTGGCTGAGCAGGAGTGACGCATGAGCAGAGTGCTAGCTGAGCAGAGTGCTAGATGAGCAGAGCGCTAGCTGAGCAGAGTGCTATCTGAGCAGAGTGCTAGGTGAGCAGAGTGCTAGCTGAGCAGAGTGCTTGCTGAGCAGAATGCTATCTGAGCAGAGCGCTAGCTGAGCAGAGCGCTGGCTGAGCAGAGCGCTGGCTGAGCAGAGTGCAAGCTGAGCAGAGTGCTACCTGAGCAGAGTGCTATCTGAGCAGAGTGCTAGCTGAGCAGAGCGCAAGCTGAGCAGAGTGCTTGCTGAGCAGAATGCTATCTGAGCAGAGCGCTAGCTGAGCAGAGCGCTGGCTGAGCAGAGCTCTAATTGAGCAGAGTGTTAGCTGAGCAGAGTGCTTGCTGAGGAGAGTGCTAGCTGAGCAGACGGCTAGCTGAGCAGAGTGCTATGTGAGCAGAGTGCTGGCTGAGCAGAGTGCTTGCTGAGCAGAGTGCTTGCTGAGCAGAGTGCTAGCTGAGCAGAGCGCTAGCTGAGCAGAATGCTAGCTGAGCAGAGCGATAGCTGAGCAGAGTACTAGCTGAGCAGAGCGCTGGCTGAGCAGAGCGCTAGCTGAGCAGAGCGCTGGCTGAGCGAAGTGCTAGCTGAGCAGAGTGCTAGCTGAGCAGAGCGCTAGCTGAGCAGAGTGCTGGCTGAGCAGAGTGCTAGCTGAGGAGAGAGTGGCTGGGCAGAGTGCTAGCTGAGCAGAGTGATGGCGGAGCAGAGCGCTAATTGAGCAGAGCGCTTGCTGAGCAGAGTGCTATGTGAGCAGAGTGCTGGCTGAGCAGAGTGCTAGCTGAGCAGAGCACTGGCTGAGCAGAGCGCTGGCTGAGCAGAGTGCTTGCTGAGCAGAGCGCTAGCCTGAGCAGAGCGCTAGGTGAGCATGAGTGCTAGCTGAGCAGAGCGCTAGTTGAGCAGAGTGCTAGCTGAGCAGAGTGCTGGCTGAGCAGAGTGCTAGCTGAGCAGAGTGCTAGCTGAGCAGAGTGCTAGCTGAGCAGAGCGCTGGCTGAGCAGAGTGCTTGCTGAGCAGAGTGCTAGCTGAGCAGAGTGCTAGCTGAGCAGAATTCTAGCTGAGCAGAGCGATAGCTGAGCAGAGCGCTAGCTGAGCAGAGTGCTGGCTGAGCAGAGTTCTGGCTGAGCAGAGTGCTATGTGAGCAGAGCGCTGACTGAGTAGAGTGCTTGCTGAGCAGAGTGCTAGCTGAGCAGAGTGCTGGCTGAGCAGAGTGCTGGCTGAGCAGAGTGCTTGCTGAGCAGAGTGCTAGCTGAGCAGAGCGCAAGCTGAGCAGAGCGCTGGCTGAGCAGAGTGCTAGACGAGCAGAGTGTTGGCTGAGTAGAGTGACGTATGAGCAGAGTGCTTGCTAGGCAGAGTGCTAGCTGAGCAGAGCGCTGGCTGAGCAGAGCGCTTGCTGAGCAGAGTGCTAGCTGAGCAGAGCGCTAGCTGAGCAGAGTGCTGGCTGAGCAGAGTGCTTGCTGAGCAGAGTGACGGCTGAGCAGAGCGCTAGCTGAGCAGAGCTCTAGCTGAGCAGAGTGTTAGCTGAGCAGATCGCTAGCTGAGCAGAGCGCTAGCTGTGCAGAGTGCTGGCTGAGCAGAGTGGTGGCTGAGCAGAGCGCTAGCTGAGCAGAGTGCTGGCTGATCAGAGCGATGGCTGAGCAGAGTGACGGCTGAGCAGAGTGCTAGCTGAGCAGAGTGCTGGCTGAGCAGTGCGCTAGCAGAGCAGAGTGCTAGCTGAGCAGAGCGCTGGCTGAGCAGAGCGCTGGCTGAGCAGAGCGCTATCTGAGCAGTGTGCTAGCTTTGCAGAGCGCTAGCTGAGCAGAGTGCTAGCTGAGCAGAGCGCTGGCTGAGCAGAGTGCTATCTGAGCAGAGTGCTGGCTGAGCAGGGTGCTTGCTGAGCAGAGTGCTTGCTGAGCAGAGTGCTTGCTGAGCAGAGTGCTGGCTGAGCAGAGTGCTAGCTGAGCAGAGCGATTGCTGAGCAGAGTGCTATGTGAGCAGAGTGCTGGCTGAGCAGAGTGCTGGCTGAGCAGAGTGACGCATGAGCAGAGTGCTAGCTGAGGCAGAGTGCTAGATGAGCAGAGCGCTAGCTGAGCAGTGTGCTAACTGAGCAGAGTGCTAGGTGAGCAGAGTGCTAGCTGAGCAGAGTGCTTGCTGAGCAGAATGCTATCTGAGCAGAGCGCTAGCCTGAGCAGAGCGCTGGCTGAGCAGAGCGCTGGCTGAGCAGAGTGCAAGCTGAGCAGAGCGCTTAGCTGAGCAGAGTGCTATCTGAGCAGAGTGCTAGGTGAGCAGAGTAGCTAGCTGAGCAGAGTGCTTGCTGAACAGAATGCTATCTGAGCAGAGCGCTAGCCGAGCAGAGCGCTGGCTGAGCGGAGCGCTAATTGAGCAGAGTGTTAGCTGAGCAGAGTGCTTGCTGAGCAGAGTGCTAGCTGAGCAGACGGCTAGCTGAGCAGAGCGCTATGTGAGCAGAGTGCTGGCTGAGCAGAGTGCTTGCTGAGCAGCGCGATAGCTGAGCAGAGTGCTAGCTGAGCAGAGTGCTAGCTGAGCAGAGTGCTGGCTGAGCAGAGTGCTAGCTGAGCAGAGCGCTGGCTGAGCAGAGTGCTTGCTTATCGGAGCGCTGGCTGATCAGAGCGCTGGCTGAGCAGAGTGACGGCTGAGCATAGCGCTAGCTGAGCAGAGCTCTAGCTGAGCAGAGTGTTAGCTGAGCAGAGCGCTAGCTGAGCAGAGCGCTAGCTGTGCAGAGTGCTGGCTGAGCAGAGTGGTGGCTGAGCAGAGCGCTAGCTGAGCAGTCTGCTGGCTGAGCGGAGCGCTAGCTGAGCAGAGCGCTAGCTGAGCAGAGTGCTAGTTGAGCAGAGTGCTAGCTGAGCAGAGTGCTAGCTGAGCAGACGTCTAGCTGAGCAGAGTGCTGGCTGAGCAGTGTGCTAGCTTAGCAGAGCGCTAGCTGAGCAGAGTGCTAGCTGAGCAGAGCGCTGGCTGAGCAGAGTGCTATCTGAGCAGAGTGCTGGCTGAGCAGGGTGCTTGCTGAGCAGAGTGCTTGCTGAGCAGAGTGCTTGCTGAGCAGAGTGCTGGCTAAGCAGAGTGCTAGCTGAGCAGAGCGATTGCTGAGCAGAGTGCTATGTGAGCAGAGTGCTGGCTGAGCAGAGTGCTGGCTGAGCAGAGTGACGCATGAGCAGAGTGCTGGCTGAGCAGAGTGCTAGCTGAGCAGAGTGCTTGCTGATCAGAGCGCTGGCTGAGCAGAGTGCAAGCTGAGCAGAGCGCTAGCTGAGCAGAGTGCTATGTGAGCAGAGTGCTGGCTGAGCAGAGTGCTAGCTGAGCAGAGTGCTTGCTGAGCAGAATGCTATCTGAGCAGAGCGCTAGCTGAGCAGAGCGCTGGCTGAGCAGAGCGCTAATTGAGCAGAGTGTTAGCTGAGCAGATCGCTAGCTGAGCAGAGTGCTAGCTGAGCAGACGGCTAGCTGAGCAGAGGGCTAGCTGAGCAGAGTTCTGGCTGAGCAGAGTGCTTGCTGAGCAGAGTGCTAGCTGAGCAGAGCGCTAGCTGAGCAGAATGCTAGCTGAGCAGAGTGCTGGCTGAGCAGAGTGCTAGCTGAGCAGAGTGCTAGCTGAGCAGAGTGCTGGCTGAGCAGAGTGCTAGCTGAGCAGAGTGCTGGCTGAGCAGAGTGCTTGCTGAGCAGAGTGCTGGCTGGGCAGAGTGCTGGCTGAGCAGAGTGCTTGCTGAGCAGAGTGCTAGCTGAGCAGAGTGCTAGCTGAGCAGAGTGCTGGCTGAGCAGAGTGCTAGGAGAGCAGAGTGCTGGCTGAGCAGAGTGCTGGCTGAGCAGAGTGCTAGCTGAGCAGAGTGCTAGCTGAGCAGAGCGCTGGCTGAGCAGAGCACTGGCTGAGCAGAGTGCTAGACGGCAGAGTGCTGGCTGAGCAGAGTGCTTGCTGATCAGAGAGCCTGGCGGAGCAGAGTGCTGGATGAGCAGAGTGACGTATGAGCAGAGTGCTTGCTGAGCAGAGTGCTAGCTGAGCAGAGCGCTGGCTGAGCAGAGCGCTGGCTGAGCAGAGTGTTAGCTGAGCAGAGCGCTGGCTGAGCAGAGTGACGGCTGAGCAGAGCGCTAGCTGAGCAGAGCGCTAGCTGAGCAGAGTGCTAGGTGAGCAGAGTTCTGGCTGAGCAGAGTGCTAGCTGAGCAGAGTGCTAGCTGAGCAGAGTGCTAGGTGAGCAGAGTTCTGGCTGACCAGAGTGCTAGCTGAGCAGAGTGCTAGCTGAGCAGAGTGCTTGCTGAGCAGAGCGCTGGCTGAGCAGAGTGCTTACTGAGCAGAGTTCTAGCTGAGAAGAGCGCTAGGTGAGCAGAATGCTAGCTGAGCAGAGTGCTAGCTGAGAAGAGTGCTGGCTGAGCAGAGCGCTGACTGAGCAGAGTGCTTGCTGAGCAGACTGCTATGTGAGCAGAGAGCTGGCTGAGCAGAGTGCTGGCTAGAAACAGAGTCCTGGCTGAGCAGAGTGCTACCTGAGCAGAGTGCTTGCTGATCAGAGCGCTGGCTGAGCAGAATGCAAGCTGAGCAGAGCGCTAGCTGAGCAGAGTGCTATCTGAGCAGAGTGCTATGTGAGCAGAGTGCTGGCTGAGCAGAGTGCTGGCTGAGCAGAGTGCTTGCTGAGGCAGAGCGCTAGCTGAGCAGAGTTCTGGCTGAAACAGAGTCCTGGCTGAGCAGAGTGCTAGCTGAGCAGAGTGCTGACTGAGCAGAGTGCTGGCTGAGCAGAGTGCTTGCCTAGCAGAGCGCTAGCTGGGCAGAGTGCTGGCTGAGTAGTGCGCTGACTGAGCAGAGTTCTTGCTGAGCAGAGTGCTATGTGAGCAGAGTGCTGGCTGAGCAGTGTGCTGGCTGAGCAGAGTGATAGCTGAGCAGAGTGCTAGCTGAGCAGAGCGCTGGCTGAGGAGAGCGCTAGCTGAGCAGAGCGCTGGCTGAGCAGAGTGCTAGCTGAGCAGAGTGCTTGCTGAGCAGAGTGCTAGCTGAGTAGAGTGCTGGCTGAACAGAGTGCTAGCTGAGGAGAGTGCTGGCTGGGCAGAGTGCTAGCTGAGCAGAGTGCTGGCGGAGCAGAGCGCTAGCTGAGCAGAGCGGTGGCTCAGCAGAGTGCTAGCTGAGCAGAGTGCTGGCTGAGTAGAGTGCTTGCTGAGCAGAGTGCTAGCTGAGCAGAGCGCTGGCTGAGCAGAGCGCTGGCTGAGCAGAGTGCTGGCTGAGCAGAGCGCTAGCTGAGCAGAGCGCTAGGTGAGCATGAGTGCTAGCTGAGCAGAGCGCTAGCTGAGCAGAGTGCTAGCTGAGCAGAGTA
>JAVHSO010000400.1:0-34094 GCA_031468815.1 Morus bassanus
CCCCAAAGGGGACACAGGGGTCCTGGGGGGTACCCTGCACCCACCCCCCACCCAAGAGGGGACCCGGGGGTCCTGGGGGGCACCCAGCACCCCCCCCCCAAAGGGGACACAGGGGTCCTGGGGGGTACCCTGCACCCACCCCCCACCCAAGAGGGGACCCGGGGGTCCTGGGGAGCACCCAGCACCCCCCCCCCAAGAGGGGACCTTGGGGGACACCCAGCACCCACCCCCCACCCAAGAGGGGACCTGGGGGGCACCCAGCACCCCCCCCCAATTGGGGACCCAGGCATCTGGGGGGCACCCCCCCCCCCAAGAGGGGTCCCAGGGGTCCGGACCCTTTCTCCTCCCCCCACCCCGAGGTCCCAGGGCTCTGGGGTGTCCCCCCCCGCCCCTCCCCCCCCCCGGGGGCACCCACCGATGGATTTCTGGCGCAGCACGAGGCCGTGGGGGGGGGCGGGGGGCAGGAAGGGCCGGTCGAAGCCCCCCGGGCCCATGCGGTGACCCTCGAAGGGGCCCTGGGGGGGGGGGGGGCGTCAGGGGACCCCGGCGTCCGGGACCCCCCCCCCCCCAGGGGACCCAGGTATCCGAGGCACCCAAGCCACCCCCCCCAGGCACCCAAGCATCTGGGACCCCCCACCCCGAGGTGTCCGGGACCCCCCACCCCACCCCCGAGGGACCGAAGCATCCGGGACCCCCCCCCAAGACATCAGGGACCCCCCACCCCAGGGGACCCCCCCCCTCCCAGGACTCTGGGACCCCCACCCCAGGGTGCCCACCCACCCGAGATGCCCACCCCCACCCCCCCCAGGCCTCTGAGACCCCTCCACCCCACGGTGCTCCCCCCCAGGACCCTGGGACCCCCACCCCAGGGTGACCCCCACCCCGAGGTGCACCCCCCCACCCCCAGCCTCTGGGACCCCCCACCCCAGGGTGCCCCCCCCCACCTCGGGGCTGAAGAAGCCCTTGGGGCGGGTCTTGCCCAAGGGGGGGAGGGGCGCCCCCGGCCCCTCCCCCGCGCTGATGCTCTGCTGGGCGGCGGCCAGGATCTCGTCCAGCTTGTCTGGGGGGGCCCAGGCGTCCGGGAGGGACCCCCACCCCCCCACGACCCCCCCCAACCCCCCCCGGGGGACCCCCACCCCCCGCGACCCCCCCCAACCCCCCCCCCGGGGGGATCCAGGCATCAGGGAGGGACCCCCACCCCCCACGATCCCCCCCACCCCCCCCCCGGGGGACCCCCGACCCCCCCAACCCCCCCGGGGGGACCCAGGCGTCCGGGAGGGACCCGCACCCCCCCGACCCCCCCAACCTCCCCGGGGGGACCCCCACCCCCCGCGACCCCCCCCAACCCCCCCCCGGGGGGACCCAGGCGTCCGGGAGGGACCCCCACCCCCCACCACCCCCCCCAACCCCCCGGGGGGACCCAGGCGTCTGGGAGGGACCCCCAACCCCCCCGGGGGGACCCCCACCCCCCCCCACAACCCCCCCCCGGGGAGACCCAGGTGTCCGGGAGGGACCCCCCCCAACCCCACCCCCCCAGGACCCCCCCCCAGGGGACCCCCCCCCAGGGGACCCCCCCCCCCCCCCGCCCCCCCCCAGCCTTACTCAGCGCCATCTGATAGACCGTCCTCTTCTTCTCGGTGGCCGAGGAGGGGTCGTACTCTGGGGAGAGGGGGCGGTTGGGGGGTGCTGGGGGGGGGACGATGGGTGCTGGGGGGGGGGGGACGATGGGTGCTGGGGGTGATGGGTGCAGGGGATGGGTGCTTGGGGGGGAGGGTGCCGGGGAAGGGGTGCTGAGGGGTGCAAGGGGTGCAATGGGGGTGCTGGATGCCTGGGGGGGGGCACATGGGGTGTGCAATGAGTGTGCAAGACCTCGGGGTGTGAAATGAGCGTGCAAGGCCCGTGCGAGCCATGCACGGGGGTTTACAATGAGTGTGCAAGGCCCAGGGTGTACAATGAGTGTGCGAGACCGGGGGATGCAATGAGTGTGTGAGGGCCGTGCAAGCCTTGTACGGGGTACAATGAGTGTGCAAGACCGAGGGTGTGCAATGAGTGTGCGAGGCCTGTGCAAGCCTTGCATGGAGGCTGTGCAAGGCCTGGGGTGTGCAATGAGTGTGTGAGGGCCGTGCAAGCCTTGCACAGGGGTGTGTGCAATGAGTGTGCAAGGCCCGGGGGTGTGCAGTGAGTGTGCGAGGCCCATGCGAGCCTTGCACGGGGGTACAATGAGTGTGCAAGGCCCAGGGTGTGCAACGAGCGTGTGACGCCTGTGCAAGCCTTGCACAGGAGGGTGTGCAATGAGTGTGCAAGGCCCGTGCGAGCCGTACATGGGGTGTGTGCAATGAGTGTGCAAGACCGGGGGGATGCAATGAGTGTGTGAGGCCCGTGCAAGCCTTGCACGGGGGTGTGCAATGAGTGTGCAAGGCCCGGGGTGTGTGATGAGTGTGCAAGGCCCGTGCGAGCCGTGCACGGGGTTGTGCAATGAGTGTGCAAGGCTGGGGGTGTGCAACGAGCGTGCGAGGGCCGTGCGAGCCCCACTCACCGCTCCGCTTCTTCCAGGGGGACACTGGGGAGACACGAGAGGCCGTTACGGGGCGGGGGGCTGGAGGGGGGGGGGCTCGGGTCACGGGGGGGTCAAGTGGGGTCATGGAGGGGGTCAAGGACTCTTCAGGGTCAAAGGGGTCCCCGGAGGGGGTCCTGGGTGGGGGAGGGGGGATCCCCAGGACCCCCCTCCCCCCCCCAC
The DNA here is from genome assembly GCA_031468815.1 of Morus bassanus. Lineage (NCBI taxonomy): Eukaryota > Metazoa > Chordata > Aves > Suliformes > Sulidae > Morus > Morus bassanus. The sequence goes on from JAVHSO010000400.1 coordinate 2,738, forward strand.
TCACCCTTCTCCACTGCGGGGCCAAGGGGGGGGAGAGGTCAAAGGTCAGAGGTTAGAGGTCAGAAATTGTCCCCCATGGCCCCCCAACCCCCCCGAGCCCCCCAAGGACCCCAAAACCCCCAGGGACCCCAAACCTCCTCAGCCCCCCCCCACAGACCCCCCCCCCCCGCCCAGGGCCCCCCAACCCCCTCCCCAAGACCTCCACCCCCACCGAGCCCCCCCCAAACCCCCCCAGGGCACCCCCAAAACCCCCCTGAACCCAACCAAGGCCCCCCACACCCCCCCGGGACCCCCAAACCCCTCCCAGAACCCCCATAAGGACCCCCCCGAGGCCCCCCCCACAAACTCTCCCAGGACCCCCCAAAACTCCCCTGAGCTCCCCCAGGGTCCAGCCCCCCCCCCCGGACCCCCCTCCAGCCCCCCCAACCCTCCCATGGATCCCCACAAGACCCCCCAGGGACCCCCAGACCCCCCCCAGACCCCCAGGACCCCCCCAGGGACCCCCAGGACCCCCCCCGACCCCCAGGACACACCCCAGGGACCCCCAGGACCCCCCCCCCGACCCCCAGGAGACACCCCAGGACCCCCAGCCCCCCCCCAGACCCCCAGGACCCCCCCAGGGACCCCCAGGACCCCCCCCGACCCCCAGGACACACCCCAGGGACCCCCAGGACCCCCCCCCCGACCCCCAGGAGATACCCCAGGGACCCCCAGCCCCCCCCCCAGACCCCAGGACCCCCCCAGGGTCCCCCAGGACCCCCCCCGACCCCCAGGATGCTCCCAGGGACCCCCAGGACCCCTCCCAACCCCCAAGACACACCCCAGGGACCCCCAGGACCACTCCTGACCCCCAGGATGCTCCCAGGGACCCCCCCCCCGGCCCCCAGGGCCCTCCCCAAGACCCCCCCCCCCGGGACCCCCAGGACCTCCTGGCCCCCCCAGGACCCCCCCCTCACCCATCTCCTCCAGCTCCGACGTCATGGACTTGGAGCGCAGGGAAATGGCCGGAGCTGGGAGGCGCCGCGGCTGCGGGGGGGCAGCTGCGGGGGGGGTCAGGGACCCCCACCCACAGGGACCCAGGCATCCGGGACCCCCCCCCACCCACCCACCCATCGGCCCAGGCATCCGGGACCCCCCCCACCCATGGACTCCCCCACCCATGGACCCAGGCATCTGGGACCCCCCCCCCCACCCATGGACACCCCCCCCCCCATGGACCCAGGGGTCTGGGACCCCCCACCCATGCACCCCAGTGACCCCCACCCATGGACCCAGGGGTCCAGGACCCCCCCCCCCCGAACCATGAACCCAGGCATCTGGGACCCCCCCCCCCCCCATGGACACCCCCCCCCCCCCCCCCCATGGACCCAGGGGTCTGGGACCCCCCCACACCCATGGACCCCAGTGACCCCCACCCATGGTCCCAGGACCCCCCCCCGCCCCAGGTGCCGTACCCCGGCGCCGGGGTCCCTCGGGGGCCTCGGGGTGACGCGTCACCATGACGACCTTGACCACGAGGCTGTTCCCGCCCTGGCGGATCATGTTGACGACCTGGCGGTGCCCGACCTTCACCACGTTCTGCCCGTTCACCTGCGCACGCACACGCCACGCATGACATGCCAGCGCACGCCAGGGCACGCCAAGGCACGCCAGGGCACGCCAAGGCACGCCAGCGCACGCCAGGGCACGTCAGGGGCACGCCAAGGTACGCCAGTGCACACCAAGGCACACCAGGGCACGCCAAGGCACGCCAGCGCACGCCAGGGCACGCCAGGGCACGCCAAGGTACGCCAGTGCACACCAAGGCACACCAGGGCACGCCAAGGCACGCCAGCACATGCCAGGGCACGCCAGGGCACGCCAAGGTACGCCAAGGCACGCCAGCACACGCCAGGGCACGCCAAGGCACGCCAGCACACACCAGAGTACACCAAGGCACACCAGCGCACACCAAGGCACGCCAAGGCACGCCAAGGCACGCCAGCACACGCCAGGGCACACCAGCACACACCAGGGCACACCAAGGCACGCCAGCGCACACCAAGGCACGCCAAGGCACGCCAGCACACACCAAGGCACACCAAGGCACGCCAAGGCATGCCAGTGCATGCCAGTAGACGCCAGCACACGCCAAGGCACGCCAGGGCACACCAAGGCATGCCAGCACACGCCAGAGCACGCCAAGGCACGCCAGAGCGTGCCAAGGCACGCCAGCACACACCAGGGCGCACCAGGGCACGCCAAGGCACGCCAGCACATGCCTGTGCATGCCAGAGCACACTACGGCACACCAAGGCATGCCAGCACACGCCAAGGCATGCCAAGGCACGACAGCACATGCCACGGCATGCCAGGGCACACCGAGGCACACCGGTACATGCCACGGCATGCCAGGGCACACCAGCACACGCCACGGCACGCCCTGACACACCAGCACATGCCAGGGCACACCATGACATGCCAGCACACACCAGGACATGCCAAGGCATGCCACGACACGCCAGGGCACGCCAAGGCATGCTGCACCACATGGAGCACGACAGAGCACGCATGCACACACCTGCACGCGCTTGCACATGCCTGCACACGCCTGCACATGCTTGCACACGCCTGCACATGCCTGCACACGCTTGCACATGCCTGCACACGCCTGTGGTCACGGCCCACGCAGGTACACGCTTACACACTCGTGTACATGCCTGCACATGCCAGCCAACACACGCACGCTGCTACACGGATGCACACGCAGTCTGTGGGTGCCTGCAGATGGGTGCTGCACCCCGTGGGTGGGTGCTGCCCCCCGTGGGTGTGGGTGCCCGTGGGTGGGTGCTGCCCCCCCCGTGGGTGGGTGCTGCCCCCCCCGTGGGTGTGGGTGCCCGTGGGTGGGTGCTGCCCCCCCCGTGGGTGCCCACGGGAGGTGTCACCGTCCCCCGTGGGTGGGGTGGGGTGGGCTGGGCACTGTTCCCTGCAGATGGGTGCTGCCCCCCGTGGGTGTGGGTGCCCGTGGGTGGGTGCTGCCCCCCGCGGGTGGGTGCTGCCCCCCGTGGGTGCCCACAGGGGGGGTCGCTGTCCCCCGTGGGTGGGTGCTGACCTCGATGAGGAAGTCCCCCATGCGCAGCCCGGCTCTCCAGGCGACGCCGCCTTCATCCACCGACTCCAGGTACTGCAGGGGCCGGGAAGGCCGGGGTGGGGGTGAACTCCTCGATGGGGGTCTGCGCTGTGGGGGGGGTCACCACCGGGACGCACCCCCCGCACCCCCCCAGCCCCCCCCGCCCCCCGTCACCCCACTGACACCCCTAAGAACCCCCCCCCCCCGGGACCCTCACTCTCCTCCTCTCCCCCTTCTTCTTATCACCATCATCATCATCAAGGACCGCCCCCCCTCCAACCCCCCCCAACTCACCCCCCCGATGCCTGTGACACCCCCCAGGACCCCCCCACCCCCCCAAGTCACCCCACTGATGCCCTTAGTCCCCCCCCAGATCCCTCAGGAGCCCCCCAAAACCTCTCTGGGACCCCCCAGGACCCCCCCGAGACCCCCAAGTCACCCAACTGATGCCCTTAAGACCCCCCCCCTCCGTACTTCATCTCCCCCCCCCGAACCTGTCAGGGACTCCAGAGCCCCCCCCGCCAGCCCCCCATTCCTGGACCCACCCCCCCAGCTCCGCCCCCCCAGGGCACTCTACTGACCCCCAGGACCCCCCCAGACCCCCCCGACTCACTCAGACCCCCCCCCGGGCACCCCAGCCCCCCCGGGGACCCCCCAGACTCACTCAGACCCCCCCCAGGGCACCCCAGCTCCCCCGGGGACCCCCCAGACTCACTCAGACCCCCCCCGCCTCCCCTCAGGGGTCCCCAGACCCCCCCAAGGACCCCCAGACCCCCTCAGACCCCCTCAGGGACCCCCCCGACCTTCCAGACCCCCCCAAATCCCCAGCTCCCCTCAGGGGATCCTCAGACCCCCCCAGGGACCCACCTGGGACCCTCCAGAGCCCCCAGACCCCCCAGATCCCCTCAGGATCCCCCCAAGTCCCCCAGGCACCCTCAGGTCCCCCCGGGAGACCCCCCCCGGGACCCTCCAGACCCCTCCAAATACCCCAAACTCCTTTAGGGACTCCCCAAAGACCCCTCCAGACCCCCCCGAGCCCCTCCCCCTGGCCCCCAGGGAGCCCCCGGGACCCTCCAGACCCACCCTGAGTCCCCCCCCAGGCCTCCTGGGACCCTCCAGATCCCCTGAAATCCCCCCAGATGCCCTCAGGGGACCCCCAGGGACCCTCCAGACCCCCCCTGAGCCCCGCTCCCGGCCACCTGGGACCCTCCAGACCCCCCCTGAGCCCCCCCCACATCCGCAGGGAGCCTCCTGGGACCCTCCAGACCCCCCCGAGCCCCCACCAGGCCTCCTGGGACCCTCCAGACCCCCCCAACCCCCCCAGATGCCTTCAGGGACCCCCCAGGGACCCTCCAGACGCCCCCTGAGCCCCCCCCCAGGCTCCCAGGGAGCCCCCAGAGACCCTCCAGACCCCCCCAAGAGCCCCCAGATGCCTTCAGGGACCCCCCCAGGACCCCCCCAGGACCCCAACTCACCCTTGGCCCCGCGCAGGACGAAGCAAAGCCCTCGTTGTCCTTCTTCTGCAGCAAAACCGTCTTCTCCTTGATGATGTAATCACTGCGGGGGGACGGGGGGGACAGGGGGGACAGGGGGACACATGAGGATATGGGGGGACATGGGGGATATGGAAGGACGTGGGGACAAATGGGGACATCGGGGACATGGGGGGACAATGAGGGACATGGGGGTGTGGGGGGACATGGAAGGACATGAGGGACATGGGACATGAGGGGACATTGGGGACATGGGGGATGTGGGGACATGGGGGGACATGGGGACGTGGGACATGGGGGGACATGAGGGACATGGATAAGAGACATGGGGGGATGTAGGGACATGGGGGACATGAGCATGGTGACATGGGATGTGGGGACATTGGGGACAGGGGGACATGGGGACAGGGGGACATGGGGACAGGGGGACAGGGGGACATGGATATGGGGACAGGGGACATGGGATATGGGGACATTGGGGACATGGGATATGGGGACATTGGGACAGGGGGACATGGGGACAGGGGACATGGGATGTGGGGACATTGGGGACATGGGATATGGGGACATTGGGGACATGGGATGTGGGGACATTGGGGACATGGGATATGGGGACATTGGGGACATGGATGTGGGGACATTGGGACAGGGGGACAGGGGACATGGATATGGGGACATTGGGGACATGGGATGTGGGGACATTGGGGACATGGGATGTGGGGACATTGGGACGGGGAACATGGGATGTGGGGACATTGGGACAGGGTGACGGGGACATGGATGTGGGGACAGGGGACAAGGGACATGGGGACATGGGGACAGGGTGACAGGGGACATGGGATGTGGGGACAGGGGACAAGGGACATGGGGACATTGGGGACAGGGTGACAGGGGACATGGGATGTGGGGACATGGGGACAGGGTGACAGGGGACAGGGGACATGGGATATGGGGACAGGGTGACAGGGGACATGGACATGGGGACAGGGGGACAGGGGACATGGGATGTGGGGACAGGGGACATGGGATGTGGGGGATATGGAGGGTTATGGGGACACGGGGGGACACGGGGACAGTTGTGGGGACACGAGAAGGTGGGGACATGGGGGAGGGGGGACATGGCCACAGACATGAGGACACGTGGCCCCACGGAGGTCACGGGGGGTGACCGAGGTGACTCCGTGTCCCCGGGTCCGTGTGGTCCGTCCATGTCCCCCCCCGGCCCCGCACACGCGTGGGCGACACCCCCCGCCCCTGCTGCCGGCGACACGCACACGCCTCGCACACGCGTGACCCGGGGGCAGGAAGCCACGCGTGTCCCCATGTCCCCACGCGTGTCCCCAGCACATCCCCCACGCGTGTCCCCATGTCCCCACGCGTGTCCCCAGGCCCGTCCCCACGTCCCCGCGTGTCCCCATGTCCCCACGCGTGTCCCCAGGCCCGTCCCCACGTCCCCGCGTGTCCCCATGTCCCCACGCGTGTCCCCAGGCCCGTCCCCACGTCCCCACGCGTGTCCCCATGTCCCCACGCGTGTCCCCAGGCCCGTCCCCACGTCCCCACGCATGTCCCCAGCACATCCCCACACGTGTCCCCATGTCCCCACGCGTGTCCCCATGTCCCCACACGTGTCCCCAGGCCCGTCCCCGCGTCCCCACACATGGCCTCATGTCCCCACACGTGTCCCCACGCGTGTCCGTGTCCCCACGCACAGCCCTGTCCCCACACGCGTGTCCCCGTGTGCAGGGACAGGTCTGTCCCCATGCCCCCCCACCTCGCGTGTCCCCCCCACGTGTCCCCCCCCACGTCCCCACGCGTGTCCCCATGCATGTCCCCCACCCGTGTCCCCCACTACGCGTGTCACCATGCCACCCGGGGCAGTGGGGGGAACACGGGGGGGACACGGGGGGGACGGGGGGGGGACATGGTGGACACGGGGGACACGGGGGGGACATGGGGGGACATATGGAGACACACGGGGGGGACGTGGGGGGACACGGGGGGGACACGGTGGACACGGGGACACATGGGGGGACACATGGGGGGACACAGGGGACACGGGGGGGACGTGGGGGGACACGGGGGGATGGGGTGACCCATGGGGACCCACGGGGGGGACACGGGGGGGGGGGACACGACACGGGGACACATGGGGGACACGGGGGGGGACACGGGGGGGGGACACAGGGGGACGCGGGGGGTGGCCGTGGCTGCGGGGGGGGGGGGGAGGGGGGGACACGCGTGGGGCCGGGGGGGGGGGATGGGGCCAAGGGGGGGGGTGGGGACCCCAGCGGGGCCAAGGCGGGGGGATGGGACACGGCGCAGGGGGCCGGGGGGAGGGGGATGGGGCCCGGGAGGGGGGTGGGGGCGGTGCCGGGGGGGTCCGCGGGTGCCCCCCCTCCCCCCCCCTCCCCTCCCCTCCCCCCCCCGTACCTGTAGATGTACCAGACGCTGCGGCGGGGGGGGCCCAGGAGGGGCCAGCTGGAGGAGAGGGGGGGAGGGGCGGCGGGGGGGGGCGGGGGGCGGGGGGGGCCCCCGGCGGGCCATGGCGCTGCGGGGGGGCTCTGGGGCATGGCCGGGCCCCCACGGGCCCCCACGGGGACACCGCGGGCCCCCCACGGGTGACACCACCCCCCCCCCGGACACGGGTGGCACCTCCCCGCCCCCACCCACCCCCCCTGCGGGTGACCCCTCCCCCCTCCCCCCCCCCCCCGCGGGTGACCCCTCCCCCCCACGGGTGGCACCCCCCTCCCCCCCCACGGGTGACCCCCCCCCCACCCCCACCCCCACCCCACGGGTGGCGGCGGCTCCGGTCGCGGCCGAGTTACGGCCCCGGTTGCGGCGTCACGCGTGTCACCGGCGCCGTCACCGCCAGGCCCCGCCGCCCAGTACGGCCCAGTACGGCCCAGTACGGCCCAGTACGGCCCCGCTACAGCCCCGCGGCCCCGCCGGCACCCCTCAGTCCAGCCCCGGTGCGCTCCCAGTACGGCCCAGTACGGCGCCGGTGCGGTCCCGGTACGGTCCCAGTACGGCCCAGTACGGCCCCCGTGCGGTCCCGGTACAGTCCCGGTACGGTCCCAGTACGGCCCAGTACAACCCAGTACGGCCCCGGCGCGGCGGCTGCTCCCGCTCCCGCGGCGGCTCCGGCGACTGCCCGGCACCGGCACGGCCACGGGACCGGCCCCAGTACGGCCCCAGTACGGCCCCAGTACGGCCCCGGTACGGCACCAGCATCCAGCACAGCACCAGTACGGCCCCAGTACGGCACCAGCACAGCACCAGTGCGGCCCCAGTACGGCCCCAGTACGGCCCCAGCATCCAGCACAGCACCAGTACGGCCCCAGTACGGCCCCAGCACGGCACCAGCATCCAGCACAGCACCAGCACCGCACCAGCACGGCCCCAGTACGGCCCCAGCATCCAGCACAGCACCAGTTCAGCACCAGTACGGCACCAGCATCGAGCACAGCACCAGCACGGCCCCAGTACGGCCCCAGTACGGCCCAGCATCCAGCACAGCACCAGTACAGCACCAGCACGGCACCAGCATCCAGCACAGCACCAGTACGGCACCAGTACAACTCCAGCATCCAGCACAGCACCAGTACGGCCCCAGTACGGCCCCAGTACGGCACCAGCATCCAGCACAGCACCAGCACGGCCCCAGTACGGCCCCAGCATCCAGCACAGCACCAGTACGGCACCAGTACGGCTCCAGCATCCAGCACAGCACCAGTACGACACCAGTACAGCTCCCAGTATAGCACCCAGTACACCACCAGCTCCAGTCCAGCACCAGTAAAGCACCAGCAAAGCACCAGCACCCCACAGACACCCCAGTATGGCACTGGTACTAGCACCAACACACTGCACAGCACCAGTACAGCACCATCACGGCTCCCAGTAAAGCACCAGCACCCAGTACAGCACCAGTACAGCTCCAGTACAGCACCCAGCAAGGCACTGGCACCAGCACAGCACCCCTATAGCTCCCAGTACAGCACCCAGTACAGCAGAACCACCAGCACAGAACCAGCACCAGTATGACACCAGTACAGCGCCAGCACCCAGTATGGCACTGGCACCAGTACACCACCAGCACTGGTACCCAGTACGGCACCAGTACAGCACCCAGCAAGGCACTGGCACCAGCACAGCACCCCTATAGCTCCCAGTACAGCACCAGTACGGCACCAGTACAGCACCAGGACCAGTACAACACCAGCACTGATACCCGGTACAGCACCAGTACGGCACCAGTACAGCACCCAGCAAGGCACTGGCACCAGCACAGCACCCCTATAGCTCCCAGTACAGCACCAGTACGGCACCAGTACAGCACCAGGACCAGTACAACACCAGCACTGATACCCGGTACAGCACCAGTACGGCACCAGTACAGCACCCAGCAAGGCAGTGGCACCAGCACAGCACCCCTATAGCTCCCAGTACGGCACCAGTACAGCACCAGTATGGCATCAGTACAGCACGAGGCTTCGCACGAGGGCTCGCACGCGTGTGCAGGGGGACACGGGCCAGCACACGCGTGTGGGGCACACGCACACGGCTACTCACGCGTGTCGCCCCCCTCGGCTCGCACGCCTCGCACGAGGACCCCCGGCTGCCCCACAACCACCTGCCCCTGAGCCCCCCATGACCCTCCAGCCCCACAACTGCCCCCCAGCCCCACAACTGCCCCATAGACCCCCAACCGCCCATCACTGATTGCCCCATAAGCCCCCCAATTGCCCCCAGCCCCCCATTTGCCCCCCAGCCCCACAACCAACTGCCCCATAGACCTCCCAGCCCCATAGTCCCATTGCCCCATAACTCCCCTAAGCTGGACAATTGACCCCCCCAAGCCCCACAGCTGCCCCACAACCAACTGCCCCATAGCACCCCAGCCCCACAACTGTCCTCCCCAGCCCCACAACTGCCCCCCAGCCCCACAACTGCCCCACAAGCTATTATCCCATAGATGCCCCCAGCCCAATTGCCCCATAACCCAGCTGCCCCATAGCCAATTACCCCTCAGCCCCACAACCAACTGCCCCACAGACCCCTAACACCCCACAACTAACTGCCCCATAAATCCCCCGACCCACAACTGCCCCACAAGCAACTGCCCCACAGACATCTCCCCAGCCCCATAACTGCCCCAGCCCTATAACACCCCACAATTAACTGCTCCATGGAACTCCCCAGCCCCACAGCTGCCCCACAGACACCTCCCCAGCCCCACAACTGCCCAGCCCCATAAAACCCCACAATTAACCATCCCATCGGTCCTCCAGCCCACAACTGCCCCACAAGCGACTGCCCCATAACTACCCCCAGCCCCATAACACCCCACAATCAACTGCCCCATGGAACTCCCCAGCCCCACAGCTGCCCCACAGCTGCCCCACAGACACCTCCCCAGCCCCATAACTGCCCCAACCCCATGACACCCCACAAGTAACTGCCCCATAGATCCTCCAGCCCCACAACTGCCCCATGCCCCCCCCCTAGACCCAAACCTGCCCCACAAATAACTGACCCATAGACACCCCCTTCCCCCAGCCCCCCCAACTGCCCCCCGCGACTCACCCCACCTCCTCCAGCCCCATGGCGCCGGCCGGGGGGTCCCGCAGCACCCATGGGTGCCCCCGGCCCCCCCAGCGCCCCGAAGCCGCCACCGCGCCCCGAAGTCGCTAAGTGGGTCGGGGGGGGGGGGCGGGGGGGACACGGAGGGGGGGAGGGGACGGGGGGGGACGGACGACACATGACACACGCGTGTGCAAGGACGGGCTGAATCGGGCCAGGCCCCGGGGGGGCCCCTCCCCCACAGCTGGGGGGGGCCCAGGCGTCTGGGAAGGGGGGGGGGGTCGGGGTGGGGGAGGGGGGGATTTAGGGGGGCTGGGGGGGACCTTGGAGGGTGTTTTGGGGGGAATGTGGGGTTTGGGGGGGTTGGGGGGGCTGAGGCTTTGGGGGGGTCTCGGGGGGACTCAGGTTTTGGGGTGATTTTTGGGGGGTTGGGGGAGTTTGGGGGGGGGTGGGGGGATCCTTTGGGGGGAGTTTATGGGGGGGGCTGGGGGGGGTGTCCAGTGGTCTTGGGGTGCTCCTGGGGAGCTGGGGGTTTAGGGACGGTTGGGGGGGGGGGTTGGGGGGCCGGGGTGGGGGTTGGGGTGCTTATGGGGGGGGGTGGGGGCTTGGGGGGATTCTGGGAGGGGGTTGGGGAGGTCTGGGGGGGTTTGAGGGTTGGGGAGGGGTGTGGGGGGTTTGGGGTGCTTAAGGGGGGGTGGGGTTTTAGGGAGGGGGTTGGGGAGGGTCTGGGGGGGGTCGGGGGAAGGGTTGGGGGGCCCAGGGGGGGTTTTGGGGTGCGGGGGGGGGGTCTCACCTGGGGGCATCGAAGCTGTCGTAGAGCCGACGGTGTAATGGCGGAAGAGACGCTTGGCCTTGTCGCTGCGGCTCTCTGGGGGCACCAACATGGGGGTCCCGGGGGGCTGGGGGGGGGCCATGGGGGGCCAAGGCTTGGGGGCCCCCCCACCCCCCAGGATGTGGGTCCCACTTGGGGGGCCAGGTTGGGGGTCCCATTTGGGGGGGGCTGGGTTGGGGGGTATGTGTCCCATATCATGGTTGGATTTGGTGGGGCTGGGTTGGGGGTCCCCCCCCCCATGCTGTGGGTCCCACTTGGGGGTCCAGGTTGGGGGGGGGGTCTCACTAGGGGGGGGGGGGGGGTGTCCAAGTTTTGCCCCCCAACCCCAGCTATGGGTCCCACTTGGGGTCCAAGTTGGGGAGTCCAATTGGGGGTCCAGGTTGGGGGGGTCCCACTTAGGGGGGTCCAATTTTTGCACACACACCCCCCGGCTGTGGGTCCCATTTGGGGGTCTGGGTGTGGGGCAGGTTGGGGGGGGTGGTCCATGCTTGGGGGGGGTGTCCCACTTAGGGTCCCACTTGGGGGGTCCCATTGGAGTGGATGCAATTTTTGGTCGTTCCCCCCCCCCCCCCAGCTGTGGGTCCGACTTGTGGGGCAGGTGTGGGGCGGGTTGGGGGTCCCCCCCCTGTACCTGTCTTGCCCTCGGGGGTCCGGGCAGGCACCTCCTCGACGCAGTCGGAGGGGAACCAGCCGATGCGGCCGCGGGCTTGGCCTTCCCAGAACCCCCCCTCGCCCACAGCTCAGCACTGCCGGCAGTGGGGCGCGGGTGGGGGGGTGCTCTGCCCCACGGCGTGCCCCACGGCGTGCCCCCACGGCCGCCCCGGGGCCCCCCCCACAGACCACCTCCTGCGCCTCCCTCCTCACCTCCAAGCACTGCTGGGGATGGGGAGGGGGGGGCTCTGCCCCACGGCGCGACCCACAGCGTGACCCATGGTCACCCACAGCCCCCCAGGAGTGGACCCAGGGGTCCGGGGCACCCAAACACCACCCAAAAACGGGACCGAGGGGTCGCGGGCACCCAAATCCCACCCAAAAAAGGGACCCAGGGGTCCGGGGCACCCAAATCCCATCCCAAAACAGGACCCAGGGGTCCAGGGCACCCAAATCCCACCCAAAAACAGGACTGAAGGGGTCACGGGCACCCAAAGCCCACCCAAAAAAGGGACCCAGGGGTCCAGGGCACCCAAATCCCACCCAAAAACAGGACTGAAGGGTCGCGGGCACCCAAATCCCACCAAAAAAGGGACCCAGGGGCACCCAAATCCCACCCAAAAACAGGACCGAGGGGTCCAGGGCACCCAAATCCCACCCAAAAAGGGACCCAGGGGTCCAGGGCACCCAAAGCCCACCCAAAAATGGGACCGAGGGGTCTGGGGCACCCAAATCCCACCCAAAAACAGGACCGAGGGGTCGCGGGCACCCAAATCCCACCCAAAAAAAGGGGGACCCAGGGGTCCAGGGCACCCAAACCCCACCCAAAAAGGGACCCAGGGGTACCCAAATCCCACCCAAAAAGGGAACCAGGGGTCCAGGGCACCCAAAGCCCACCCAAAAGCAGGACCGAGGGGTCTGGGGCACCCAAAGCCCACCCAAAAAGGGGACCCAGGGGCACCCAAATCCCACCCGAAAAGGGACCCAGGGGTCCAGGGCACCCAAAGCCCACCCCAAAAGCAGGACCGAGGGGTCTGGGGCACCCAAAGCCCACCCAAAAAAGGGACCCAGGGGCACCCAAATCCCACCCAAAAAGGGACCCAGGGGTCCAGGGCACCCAAAGCCCACCCAAAAGCAGGACCGAGGGGTCTGGGGCACCCCAAAGCCCACCAAAAAGGGACCCCAGGGGCACCCAAAATCCCACCCAAAAAGGGACCCAGGGGTCCAGGGCACCCCAAAGCCCACCCAAAAACGGGACCGAGGGGTCCGGGGCACCCAGTCCCCCACCCAAAGCGGGGGGCTCGCGGGCACCCACCCTTGATGCGCTCGCCCTTGCTGAGCGAGAGCTCGCCCTCGCCCTGCGCCTGGTAGGGCTTCACAGGCCAGGAAGGTGCGTCCAGTAGAGCTTGCGCTTCACCCCCCGCGTGCTGAGGGTGCCCCCCGGCCCCGGCTCCCGGCCCAGCCCGCTGGAGCTGCGGGGGGCGACAGCCAGGGGAGGACCCCCGCCGGGGGGTCCCGCCTGCCGCCCGGCGACCCGCGCACCCACCCAAGGGTCCCAAGCATCCCTTGGCACCCAGAGACCCAGGCAGCCAGGCCCCCACCCAAGGGACCCAGGCACCTACCCAGGGGTCCCAGGCACCCAGACCCCCACTCAAGGGACTCAGGCACCACGACCCCCACCCAGACACCCAGACCCCCCCCAAGGGACCCCCACCCCCCACCCAGGGGTCCCAGGCACCCAGACCCCCACCCAGACCCCCACCCAGGGGTCCCAGGCACCCAGACCCCCACCCAAGGGACTCAGGCACCACGACCCCCACCCAAGCGACCCAGACCCCCACCCAGGGGTCCCAGGCACCACGACCCCCACCCAAGCGACCAGACCCCCAGACCCCCACCCAAGGGACTCAGGCACCACGACCCCCACCCAGAACCCCACCCAAAGGACCCAGACCCCCAGGCACCCACCCAGGGGTCCCAGGCACCCAGACCCCCACCCAAGGGACTCAGGCACCACGACCCCCACCCAAGCGACCCAGACCCCCCCCAAGGGACCCCCACCCCCCACCCAGGGGTCCAGGCACCCAGACCCCCACCCAAGCGACCCAGGCACCCAGACTCCCACGCAGACCCCCACCCAGGGGTCCCAGGCACCCAGACCCCCAACCAAGGGACCCAGACCCCCACCCAGGGGCCCCAGACCCCCAGACCCCCACCCAAGGGACCAAGGCATGCAGACCCCCACCCAAGCGACCCAGACCCCCACCCAGGTGTCCCAGACCCCCAGACCCCCACCCAAGGGACCCAGACCCCCACCCAGGGGTCCCAGGCACCCAGACCCCCACCCAAGCGACCCAGACCCCCACCCAGGGGTCCCAGGCTCCCAGACCCCCACCCAAGAACTCAGGCACCACGACCCCCACCCAGACCCCCACCCCAAGGACCCAGACCCCCAGGCACCCACCCAGGGTCCCAGGCACCCAGACCCCCACCCAAGGGACCCAGACCCTCACCCAGGGGTCCCAGGCACCCAGACCCCCACCCAAGGGACCCAGGCACCCAGAACCCCACCCAGACCCCCACCCAAGGGACCCAGACATGCAGACCCCCAGAGCCCCACCCAAGGCACCCAGACCCCCACCCAGGGTTCCCAGACCCCAGAGCCCCACCCAAGGACCCAGACCCCCACCCAGGGGTCCCAGGCACCCAGCCCCCCACCTAAGGAACCCAGACCCCCACCCAAGGGACCCAGACCCCCACCCAGGGGTCCCAGGCACCCAGACCCTCACCCAGGGGTCCCAGACACCCAGACCCCCACCCAAGTAACCCAGACCCCTACCCAAGGGACCCAGACCCCCCACCCAGGAGTCCCAGGCACCCAGACCCCCACCCAAGTGACCCAGACCCCCCACCCAGGAGTCCCAGGCACCCAGACCCCCACCTAAGGGACCCAGGCCCCCACCCAGGGGTCCCAGACCCCAGACCCCCACCGAAGCGACCCAGACCCCCCACCCAGGAGTCCCAGGCACCCAGACCCCACCCAAGGGACCCAGGCACCCAGAACCCCACCCAGACCCCCACCCAAGGGACCCAGACATGCAGACCCCCAGAGCCCCACCCAAGGGACCCAGACCCCACCCAGGGTTCCCAGAACCCCAGAGCCCCACCCAAGGGACCCAGACCCCCCACCCAGGGGTCCCAGGCACCCAGACCCCCACCCAAGGGACCCCCGCCCCCCCAGTACCTGGGCCGCCCGCGGGGCTGCCGCCGGGGCTCCTCGGGGTGCCGGCCGCGGGAGGGGGAGCGGGCGCGCGCCCCCCGGGGGCTGCTGGCGCTGCGCAGGGTGCCCGAGGGGGGCCGGGGCGCGGGGGGGGCGCCGGGGGGGCCCCGCAGCACCCACTCGGGCAGGGCGGCCCCCGTGTCGCTGTTGGCGCGCAGCAGGCGCTGGGGGGGCAGGGGGGAGCCCCCCGCACCCCCTCCCGACGCCGCCCCGCGAACTGGGGGCTCTCCTGGAACGGCACTGGGGGGGGCGGGGGGGGTTAATGGGGGGGGGGGGGGGGGGGGTATGGGGGGGGCCCCTCCCACCGCCGCCCCGGGAGCTGGGGGGGGTCCTGGAACGGCACTGGGGGGGGCGGGGGGGTAAATGGGGGTATGGGGGGGTATGGGGGGGTTATGGGGGGGCCCCCCTCCCACCGCCGCCCTGGGAACTGGGGGGGGTCCTGGAATGGCACTTGGGGGGGGGGGCAGTGTGGGGGGGCGGGGGGAAATGGGGGTAAATGGGGGGGCAGGGGGTAATTGGGGGGTACAGGGGGGATGTGGGGGGGATTTGGGGGGGCCCCCCTCCCACCACCACCCTGGGAACTGGGGGGGGGGTGTCTCCGGGAATGGCACTTGGGGGGGGGGCAGTGGGGGGGGGGCGGGGGGGGGTGGGGCCATGGGGCTGGGGGCTGTCCGAGCACCACGTGGGGGGGGGGTCCCCATGCCCCCCCCGTCCCCCCCCCCCCCGCCCCCCACTCACCCACGTCCGAGTCCCGGTGGTTCTTGATCAGCTCCCCCAGCTCGAAGTTCCCGGCGATGACGGCGACCTTGGAGGGGGGGGACACACACACACACACCCCCCCCACACTCACTGGGGGTCCCCAAGGCGTGTGTCCCCTCCCGTGTCCCCATGTCCCCCCGTGTCCCCCCCATGTCCCCCCCCCCGTGTCCCATCTGGAAGGCTGTCTGCCCTCCCATGTCCCCCCGTGTCCCCCCCATGTCCCTGTGTCCCCCCATGGCCCCCGTGTGTCCTCCATGTCCCCCCCGGGTCCCCCCCATGTCCCCGTGTCCCCCCTGTGTCCCCGTGTCCCACCTGGAAGGGTGTCTGCCCCCCGCCCCGTGTCCCCATCATGTACCTGTGTCCCCCCGTGTCCCCCCCGTGTCCCACCTGGAAGGGCGTCTGCCCCCCCATGTCCCCATGTCCCCCTGTGTCCTCCCCATGTGCCCATGCCCCCCCCATGTCCCCGTGTCCCCCCACGTCCCCGTGTCCCCCCCGTGTCCCACCTGGAAGGGCGTCTGCCCGCTGTTGTTCTTCACCTCCTTGTTGGCCCCCCGGTACAGCAGGATGCGGGCGCAGCTCTCCTGGGGACCCACCCGTGGGACCCTGCCCACCTCCCCTGTCCCCACGTCCCCCCATGTCCCCCGTCCCCATGTCCCCTGTCCCCATGTCCACATGTCCACATGTCCCCTGTCCCCATGTCCACATGTCCCCTGTCCCTACGTTCCCATGTCCCATGGCCCCATAGCCCCCTCTCCCCATGTCCCCTGTCCGCTGTGTCCCTGTCCCATGTCCCCATGTCCCCATGTCCCCTGTCCACTGTGTCCGGGTCCCATGTCCCATGTCCCATGTCCCCCTGTCCCTGTCCCCCTGTCCCCGTCCCCACATCCCATGTCCCATGTCCCCCTGTCCCCCTGTCCCCCTGCCCCCTGTCCCTGTCCCCACATCCCATGTCCCATGTCCCCCTGTCCCTGTCCCTGTCCCCTGTCCCCACCTTGTTGTAGAGGGCGCAGATGTGCAGCGCCGTGTTCCCCGACGCGTTCTGCGCCGCCGCCTCCGCCCCGTAGAAGAGCAAATGCTCCAGGTGCTGCGAGTGCCCGTGCTGGCAGGCCTGGGGACAGGGACAGGGACGGTGACATGGGGACATGGGGACAGGGACAGGGCTGGCAGGCCTGGGGACAGGGACAGGGACAGTGACATGGGGACATGGGGACAGGGACAGGGCTGGCAGGCCTGGGGACAGGCACAGGGACGGTGACATGGGGACATGGGGACAGGGACAGGGCTGGCAGGCCTGGGGACAGGGACAGGGACAGTGACGTGGGGACATGGGGACAGGGACAGGGCTGGCAGGCCTGGGGACAGGGACAGGGACGGTGACGTGGGGACATGGGGACAGGGACAGGGCTGGCAGGCCTGGGGACAGGGACAGGGACAGTGACGTGGGGACATGGGGACAGGGACAGGGCTGGCAGGCCTGGGGACAGGCACAGGGACGGTGACATGGGGACATGGGGACAGGGACAGGGCTGGCAGGCCTGGGGACAGGCACAGGGACGGTGACATGGGGACATGGGGACAGGGACAGGGCTGGCAGGCCTGGGGACAGGCACAGGGACGGTGACATGGGGACATGGGGACAGGGACGTGGGCTGGCAGGCCTGGGGACAGGGACAGGGACGGTGACATGGGGACATGGGGACAGGGACAGGGCTGGCAGGCCTGGGGACAGGCACAGGGACGGTGTCATGGGGACATGGGGACAGGGACAGGGCTGGCAGGCCTGGGGACAGGGACAGGGATGGTGACGTGGGGACATGGGGACAGGGACGTGGGCTGGCAGGCCTGGGGACAGGGACAGGGACGGTGACATGGGGACATGGGGACAGGGACAGGGCTGGCAGGCTTGGGGACAGGCACAGGGATGGTGACATGGGGACAGGGACATGGGCTGGCAGGCCTGGGGACAGGGACAGGGACGGTGACGTGGGGACATGGGGACAGGGACGTGGGCTGGCAGGCCTGGGGACAGGCACAGGGGACAGCAACACAGCTGGGGACATGGGGACAGGGACATGGGGACAGGGACAGGGCTGGCACGCCTGGGCACAGGGACATGGGGCTGTGTGGGCCAGGAGCTGGCACAGCTGGGGACACACCTGGGGACATGATGGGACACACCTGGGGGTGGGGACAGGGGATACAGGACAGGACTGGGGACAGTGGGACATGATGCCATGGGACACAGGGATGGGGGACATGGGGACACAGGGACGGGGGACATGGGGACACGGGGACAGGGGGACACAGGGACACGAGGACACAGGAACATGGGGACATGAGGACACAGGCCCATAGGGACACAGGGACATGGGGACACGGGGACACAGGGACAGGGGGACATGGTTACATGGGGACATGGGGACAGGGGGACATGGTTACATGGGTATAGGGGGCCATGGGGCCATGGGGACACAGGGCCGTGGGGACAGGAGGACATGGGGACATGGGGACAGGGGGATACAGGGCCATGGGGACAGAGGGCCATGGGGACACAGGGACAGGGGGACATGGTTACATGGGGACATGGGGACACAGGGACATTGGGACACGGGGCCATGGGGACAAGGGGACACGGGGCCATGGGGACAGGGGGACACGGGGCCATGGGGACACAGGGACATTGGGACAGGGGGACGCGGGGCCATGGGGACAGGGGGACACGGGGCCATGGGGACAGGGGGCCATGGGGACAGGGGGACATGGGGCCATGGGGACACAGGGACAAGGGGACACGGGGCCATGGGGACAGGGGGACACGGGGCCATGGGGACACAGGGACATGGGGACAGGGGGACGCAGGGCCATGGGGACAGGGGGACACGGGGCCATGGGGACACAGGGACAAGGGGACACGGGGCCATGGGGACAGGGGGACACGGGGCCATGGGGACACAGGGACATGGGGACAGGGGGACGCAGGGCCATGGGGACAGGGGGACACGGGGCCATGGGGACAGGGGGCCATGGGGACAGGGGGACACGGGGCCATGGGGACACGGGGCCATGGGGACAGGGGGACACGGGGCCATGGGGACACAGGGACAAGGGGACACGGGGCCAGGGTGACCTGGTGGATCTCCTGCCAGCCGTTCTCGTCGACGGTGCCGATGTGGGCGCGGTTGTAGAGCAGGAGCTCGCAGCAGCGGGGGTCGCCCCCCACCATGGCCGTGTGGTAGAGGGGCGTCAGCCCCCGCCGGTCCTTGTAGTTGGGGGAGCCCCCCAGGTCCAGCAGCGCCTGCGGGGCACGGGCTGCACCCACCGCCCGCCCCGGCACCCACAGCACCCACCCGGAACCCACTGCCCACCCCAGCACCCACCCACCCGGCACCCACAGCACCCACCCACCCGGAACCCACTGCCCACCCCAGCACCCACCCACCCGGCACCCACAGCACCCACCCACCCGGAACCCACTGCCCACCCCAGCACCTCCCCACCCGGCACCCACAGCACCCACCCACCCGGAACCCACTGCCCACCCCGGAACCCACCCAACCGGCACCCACAGCACCCACCCACCCGGAACCCACTGCCCACCCCAGCACCTCCCCACCCGGCACCCACAGCACCCACCCACCCGGAACCCACTGCCCACCCCGGCACCCACCCACCCGGCACCCACAGCACCCACCCACCCGGAACCCACTGCCCACCCCAGCACCCACCCATCCGGAACCCATGGCTCCCACCCGGAACCCACTGCCCACCCCAGCACCCCCCCACCAGGCACCCACAGCACCCACCCACCCGGAACCCACTGCCCACCCTGGCACCCACCCACCAGGAACCCACAGCACCCACCCACCGCCCACCCTGGCACCCACCCACCCAGCACCCACGGCACCCACCCACCTGGCACCCAGAGTACCCAACCACCCGGAACCCACTGCCCACCCCGGCACCCACAGCAACCACTGCCCACCCCAGCACCCAACCACCCGGCACCCACAGCATCCACCCACCCGGCACCCACGGCACCCACCCGGAACCCACTGCCCACCCCAGCACCCACCCACCCGGAACCCACGGCACCCACCCGGAACTCACTGCCCACCCCGGCACCCACCCATCCGGCACCCACGGCACCCACCCACCGCCCACCCTGGCACCCACCCACCTGGCACCCACCCACCCGGCACCCAGAGCACCCACCCACCCGGACCCACTGCCCACCCTGGCACCCACCCACCCAGCACCCACAGCACCCACCCACCCGGCACCCACCGCCCGCCCCGGCACCCACAGCACCCACTGCCCACCCCAGCACCCACCCACCCAGAACCCACCGCCCGCCCCGGCACCCACAGCACCCACTGCCCACCCCAGCACCCAACCACCCGGCAACGATGGCACCCACCCACCCGGCACCCACCGCCTGCCCCGGCACCCATGGCGCCCACCCACGCGGCACCCACCACCCGCCCCAGCACCCACAGCACCCACTGCCCACCCCAGCACCCACCCACCCGGCACCCACCACCCACCCCGGCACCCAGCGCCCACCCCACCTGGGCACTAGTGGCACCCAGGCACCCACGGGACACAGGCACCCACCCGACCTGGGCACCCACAGCACCCATGGCACCCCAGCACCCACCCGACCTGGGCTCCCATGGCACCCACCCCATCCTGGTACCCACCCCACCCAGCACCTGCGGCACCACAGCACCCACCCGACCCGGGCGCCCATGGCACCCAGGCACCCACGGGACACGGGCTCCCACGGCACCCCAGCACCCACCCACCCGGGCACCCACTGCACCCAGGTACGCTGCAGGGGCATGCACGGCACCCATTGCACTCTTGCATGCTGCAGCGCCATGCATGGCACCCATGCACACACAGCACCTATGCACCACTGCACCCATTCACACACAGCACCCATGCACAATTGCACCCGTGCATGCTGCAGGGGCTCGCACAGCACCCATGAAGCCATTGCACCCATTGCACGCTGCAGGGGTCCGCACAGCACCCGTGCACGCACAGCACCCGTGCACGCAGCATTGTGCACACACAGCACCCGTGCACGCACAGCACCCGTGCATGCACAGCACCCGTGCAGGCAGCACCCATGCACACACAGCACCCGTGCACACACAGCACCCGTGCACACACAGCACCCGTGCATGCAGCATTGTGCACACACAGCACCCGTGCATGCACAGCACCCGTGCACACACAGCACCCGTGCACACACAGCACCCGTGCACGTGCAGCACCCATGCACGCAGCATCGTGCACACACAGCACCCGTGCACGCAGCACCCGTGCACGCGCAGCACCCATGCACACACAGCACCCGTGCACACACAGCACCCGTGCACACACAGCACCCGTGCACGTGCAGCACCCATGCACGCAGCATCGTGCACACACAGCACCCGTGCATGCACAGCACACGTGCAGGCAGCACCCGTGCACGCACAGCACCCATGCACACACAGCACCCGTGCACGCACAGCACCCATGCACGCAGCATCGTGCACACACAGCACCCATGCGCGCACAGCACCCGTGCACATGCGTGGGTGCCCACGCCCGCACCTGTGAGCCCCCTCCCACCCGTGGGTGCCCCTGCACACCCACTGGTGCCCATGTGAGCCCCCTCCCACGTGTGGGTGCCCACTCCTGCCCCTGTGAGCCCCCTCCCACCCATGGGTGCCCACAATGCTCCTGTGAGCCCTTGCCCACCCGTGGGTGCCCACTCCCACCCCGTGAGCCTCCTCCCACCCGTGGGTGCCCACAATGCCCCTGTGAGCCCCCTCCCACCCGTGGGTGCCCCTGCACACCCACCGGTGCCCCTGTGAGCCCATGCCCACCCGTGGGTGCCCACTCCCACCCCTGTGAGCCTCCTCCCACCCGTGGGTGCCCCTGCACACCCAGTGGTGCCCATGTGAGCCCATACCCACCTGTGGGTGCCCACAATGCCCCTGTGAGCCCCCTCCCACCCGTGGGTGCCCCTGCACACCCAGTGGTGCCCGTGTAAGCCCATGCCCACCTGTGGGTGCCCACTCCTGCCCCTGGCAGCCCGCTCCCACCCATGGGTGCCCACTCCCACCCCTGTGAGCCCCCTCCCACCCGTGGGTGCCCCTGCACACCCACCGGTGCCCCTGTGAGCCCATGCCCACCCATGGGTGCCCACAATGCCCCTGTGAGCCCCCTCCCACCCGTGGGTGCCCCTGCACACCCACCGGTGCCCCTGTGAGCCCATGCCCACCCATGGGTGCCCACAATGCCCCTGTGAGCCCCCTCCCACCCGTGGGTGCCCCTGCACACCCACCGGTGCCCCTGTGAGCCCATGCCCACCCATGGGTGCCCACAATGCCCCTGTGAGCCCCCTCCCACTCGTGGGTGCCCGCTCCCGGCCCGGGTGCCCGCGCCCCCCTCCCCGCGGCGCGGGTGGGTGCCCACCCGTGGGTGCCTACCAGCAGCGCGGGGTAGCGGCGGGTGCAGACGGCGCGGTGCAGCGCGGTGGCCCCGTCGCGGGCGCGGAAGTCGAGGTGGGCCCCGCCGAGGCAGAGCAGCCGGATGATCTCCACCTCCCCCGGGCCCTCCCGCTGCGCCGCCAGCGTCAGGGGGGTCTCTGCGGGGGGTGGGGGGCACCCCGTGACACCCCGGCACCCGCCGCGGCGTCGTGGGGGACGTGGCGGGGACACACACGGGGGGCTCTGGGGGGATACGGGGGGCTCTGGGGACATGGGGGGCTCTGGGGGGACACAGGAGGGACTGGGGGGCTCTGGGGACATGGGGGACTCTGGGGGGGCTCTGGGGACATGGGGGGCTTTGGGGGGACATGGGGGGCTTTGGGGGGACACGGGAGGGACTGGGGGGCTCTGGGGACATGGGGGACTCTGGGGGGGCTCTGGGGACATGGGGGGCTTTGGGGGGACATGGGGGGCTTTGGGGACATGGGGGCTCTGGGGGGACACGGGAGGGACTGGGGGGCTCTGGGGGGACATGGGGGGCTCTGGGGACGTGGGGGACTCTGGGGTGGCTCTGGGGACATGGGGGGCTTTGGGGGGACATGGGGGACTCTGGGGGGGCTCTGGGGACATGGGGGGGCTCTGGGGACATGGGGGGCTCTGGGGACATGGGGGCTATGGGGGGACATGGGGGGCTGTGGGGGGGGCTGTGGGGACCTGGGGACTTGGGGGGGCCATGGGCACATGGAGGGTGGGGTCATGGGGACATCGGGGGGCGCAGGGGGACAGCAGGGGTTGGGGACCCAGGGTGTGGGTGGGGGGTGTGAGGGGGTGGCTCAAGGGATGTCCCAGGGGTGACACTGGGGACCTGGGGGTGTCCCCAGGGCCACGGGGGGGGGGTCCCCGAAGGTCTCAGGCCCCCCCCGGGGGGTCCCCAGCGGTTCGGGGGGGCTCACCCCCCGAGTCGGAGTCGTGGTAGTTGGGGTCGAGGCCGCGGTCCAGCAGCCGTGCCACCTTCTCGGCCGAGCCGTGCTGCACGTAGTCGAGGAACTTCCGCAGCCCCGTCTGCGGGGACACGGGGACACGGTCAGGGGACACGGGGATGCGTGGGATGAGGGACACGGGGACACGGGGACACAGGGACACGGTCAGGGGACACGGGGATGTGTGGGATGAGGGACACGGGGACACGGGGACACAGGGACACGGTCAGGGGACACGGGGATGCGTGGGATGAGGGACACGGGGACACGGGGACACAGGGACACGGTCAGGGGACACGGGGATGCGTGGGATGAGGGACACGGGGACACGGGGACACAGGGACACGGTCAGGGGACACGGGGATGCGTGGGATGAGGGACACGGGGACACGGGGACACAGGGACACGGTCAGGGGACACGGGGATGCGTGGGATGAGGGACACGGGGACACGGGGACACAGGGACACGGTCAGGGGACACGGGGATGCGTGGGATGAGGGACACGGGGACACGGGGACACAGGGACATGGGGATGCGTGGGATGAGGGACACGGTCAGGGGACACGGGGATGCGTGGGATGAGGGACACGGGGACACGGGGACACAGGGACACGGGGATGCGTGGGATGAGGGACACGGTCAGGGGACATGGGGATGCGTGGGATGAGGGACACGGGGACACGGGGACACATGGGATGAGGGACACGGTCAGGGGACACGGGGACGCGTGGGATGAGGGACACGGGGACACATGGGATGAGGGACATGGTCAGGGGACACGGGGACGCGTGGGATGAGGGACACGGGGACGCATGGGATGAGGGACATGGTCAGGGGACACGGGGACACAGGGACACGGGGACGCATGGGATTAGGGACACGGGGATGCGTGGGATGAGGGACACGGTCAGGGGACACAGGGACACAGGGACACGGGGACGCATGGGATTAGGGACACGGGGATGCGTGGGATGAGGGACACGGTCAGGGGACACGGGGACACGGGGACATGGGGACACATGGGATGAGGGACACGGTCAGGGGACACGGGGACGTGTGGGGCAAGGGACACGGTCAGGGGATACAGGGAGGGGACACGGGGACATGGGGAGATGGGGACACGGGCACGCATGGGGCGAGGGGACACATGGAGGGGACATGGGGACACAGGGAGGGGACATGGGGACACAGGGAGGGGACACGGGGACACATGGAGGGGACATGGGGACACAGGGAGGGGACACGGGGACACGGGCACGCATGGGGCGAGGGGACACAGGGAGGGGACACGTGGAGGGGACACGGGGACACGTGGGGTGGGGGGACATGGGGGGGGCGTGGGGTCACGGGGACACCGTGGGGTCATGGGGACGTGGGGCCACCGTGGGGACACTGTGGGGTCACGGGGTCGTGGGGGCACGGGGACACCGTGGGGTCACTGTGGGGTCACAGGGTCATGGGGTCGTGGGGTCACGGTGACACCGGGGCACGGGGGGTTGTTTGGGGACACACAGGGGGTGGCCCCCTGTGGGCGGGGCCAGGCGGGTGGGCGGGGCTGCCGAGCGGAGGGGCGGGGCACGCAGAGAGGGGGCGGAGCCAGGGAGCTGAGTGACAGGGTGGGCACGCAGGGCGGGGGGGCGTGGCCTGGGAAGCGGGGGCGTGGCCTGGCGGTGGGGGCGTGGCCTGGGAAGCGGGGGGCGTGGCCGGGGCGGCCCCACCTTGGTGTGCAGCTTGGCCAATTGCTTCTCGTCCAGGTTGGTTTGTTTGTAAACCCGCGTCTTGTAGCGGAACTGGGGGGGGGCGGGGTCAGCGTGGACACGCCCCCATCGGCCGCGGGACACGCCCCTTCCCCGCCCTCCCATTCAACCCCAGGCCCCGCCCCCCTCAGGCCACGCCCCCTGCAGGCCCACCACACCTTTCCCACGTGAAGCCCCGCCCCCGCATCCCGCCCACTCCTATACCCCGCCCACCCCAGACCCCACCCACCGGTCACGCCCACCCCTCGACCACGCCCATCTCGAGGTAGGGCACGCCCTGGGCGAAGCCCCCACCCCAGACTCCACCCACCGGCCACGCCCACCCCTCGGCCACGCCCACCTCGAGGTAGGGCACGCCCCGGTCAAAGCTCTGGGGGTCATCCCATGGGGGGGGTGTGTCCCTTGGGGGAAGGCCCCACCCCAGACCCCACCCACCTTGACCACGCCCATCCCTGGGCCACGCCCACCCATCGACCACGCCCACCTCGAGGTAGGGCACGCCCCGGTCAAAGCTCTGGAGGTCATCCCAAAGGGGGTTCCCTTGGGGGAAGGCCCCACCCCAGACCCCACCCACCTTGACCACGCCCACCCCTTGGCCACGCCCACCCCTGGGCCCCGCCCACCTCGAGGTAGGGCACGCCCTGGTCGAAGCTCTGCGGGTAGTCGCGCAGCGGCCGCTCCTCGTCGAGGAACTTGGCGTCGCGGCCGGCGGCGGCGGGCTGGAAGAGGCCGTAGTTGAGGCCGTCGTGGAGCCCCTCGGTCAGGGCGCAGAGGAGCTGCTGCTTGGCCGCCCACACCGCCGCCCCCGGGTCGAAGCGCAGGCACTTCTGGGGGGGGGGCACGGCACGGGTCAGGGGGCACCCCGCAATGGCGACCCCCAACACCCCCGGGGTCAGGAACCCCCATAATGGGGTGACCCCCCAACACCCCCGGGGTCAGGAACCCCCACCATGGGGACCCCCAACACCCCCGGGGTCAGGAACTGCCACCATGGGGACCCCCAACACCCCTGGGGTCAGGAACCCCCATAATGGGGTGACCCCCCAACACCCCCGGGGTCAGGAACTGCCACCATGGGGACCCCCAACACCCCCGGGGTCAGGAACCCCCATAATGGGGACCCCCAACACCCCCGGGGTCAGGAACTGCCACCATGGGGACCCCCAACACCCCCGGGGTCAGGAACCCCCACCATGGGGTGACCCCCCAACACCCCCGGGGTCAGGAACCGCCACCATGGGGACCCCCCTGTCACCCCTGGGGTCAGGAACCCCCATAATGGGGACCCCCCAACACCCCCGGGGTCAGGAACCCCCACCATGGGGACCCCCCAACACCCCTGGGGTCAGGAACCCCCATAATGGGGACCCCCCAACACCCCCGGGGTCAGGAACCCCCACAATGGGGGGACCCCCAACACCCCCGGGGTCAGGAACCCCCACCATGGGGACCCCCCTGTCACCCCTGGGGTCAGGAACCCCCATAATGGGGACCCCCCAACACCCCCGGGGTCAGGAACCCCCACCATGGGGACCCCCCAACACCCCTGGGGTCAGGAACCCCCATAATGGGGACCCCCCAACACCCCTGGGGTCAGGAACCCCCACAATGGGGGGACCCCCAACACCCCCGGGGTCAGGAACCCCCACCATGGGGACCCCCCCAACACCCCTGGGGTGACCCCCCCCAAGTTTGGGGTCCTCCCCTACATTTTGGGGACCCCCCCATATCTTGGGGGGACTCCCCTATACCTTTGAGGACCCCCCGTACTTTTATGGACCCCCATACTTTTAAGGACCTCCTATACTTTTGGGGACCCCCCCATTTTTTTGGAGACCCCCCATTTTTGAGAGACACCCCAATTTTAGGGGCCACCCCTATTTTTGGGGACTCCTATTTTTTAGGGGCATCCCTATTTTTGACACCCCCCATATTTTTTTAGGGACAACCCTATTTTGGGGACCCCCCCCATATTTCCCCCCCCATTTTTGTGAACCCCCTATTTTGGGTCCCCCCATACTTTTAGGGACCCCCCTATTTTTGGGGAAACCCCCCTATATTTTTGCCCCCCCCCCCTTTTTTGGGCCCCCCGCCATATTTTTAGGAGTCACTCCCTATCTTGGGTGCTCCGCCCCTTAGGGACCCCCCATAATTCCGGGAACCCCGTAATTTTTGGGGAACCCCCTATATTTTTGGGGGGGCCCCCCTATTTTGGGGGGGGCTCCCCCCGCTCACCGTCTGGTGCAGGTCGGGGATGCCGATGCGGAAGACCATCATGCTGAAGTGGGTGTCGTCGGGGGCCGGGGGGGGCCGGGGGGGGCCGCGGGCGCGGGGGGGGCCGGGGTTGGCGCCGGGGGGGCCCTCACGGGAACTCCCCGAATCCGAGTCGCCCTCGGGGTACTCGGAGCCCCGACCCTCCTCCTCCTCGCTGGAGGCCGGCGTGCGCGGCATGCTGCCACCATCACACGGCTGGGGGGGGGGGGGGGCAGAGGTGGGTGACCCCCCCCAGAACCCCCCCCGGCACCCCCAGGCTCGCACACGCACGGACACGTATGTGCACGCGTGGGGTAGCGCAAGGGTTTGCTGCGCTAGCACATGGCTGGGGGGAGGCTGACCTCCCCCCCGACCCCCCCCCCGACCCCTCCCGGCCCCTCCACACCCCCCCCAGCACCCCCAGGCTCGCACACGCACGGACACGCTTGCACACGTACGTGCACGCGTGGAGCAGCACATGGGTGTGCAAAGGCTTGCTGCACCAGTATGTGACTGGGGAGGAAGCAGGGGGTGGGTGACCCCCCCCCAGCGCCCCCAGAGCCCCCCCCCCCCGCCCAGGCACCCCCAGAGCCCCCCCCAGCACCCACACGCTCGCACACGCACGTACACGCTTGCACACGCGTGTGCGCGCACAAAGCAGCACGCGGGTGCGCAGAGCTTTGCTGCGCCGGCCCAGGGGTGGGGTGGGGGGGAGGTGGGTGACCCCCCCCCCTCCCCAGGACCCCCAGAGCACCCACATGCCTGCCCCCCGCCCTCGCACGCCCTCGCACGCTCGCGGACACGGGTGCACACGCCATTCCCGGGGCCGGGTCGGGTTATTTTTAGCAGGCGGCGGGGAAGTGGGGCGCGTCCCGGGGGGACACGGGGACACGGCGGCGCCGCGGGGACACGGGACACGCGCGGGGACACGGATCGGCGCCGTGACTTTGGGGGCCCTTGAACCAATTGTGGCGGGGCCGGGGCGGGGGGGGCAGGCGTGTGCGCGGGGAGCGGGCGGGGGCACCGGCGGCACGCGTGTGCAAGCGTGTGTGCACAAGGGGGGCAGGCCTGAGCACCAAGGACACGCGTGTGCAAGCGTGTGTGCATGGGGAGCAGATCTGAGCACCAAGGACATGCGTGTACAAGCGTGAGTGTGCAATGGGAGCAGGCCTGAGCACCAAGGACACATGTGTGCAAGCGTGCATGCACAAGATGAGCAGACCTGAGCACCAAGGACACGCATGTGCAAGCGTGTGTTTGCACTGGGAGCACGTGTGAGCACTGGGAGCAGGTGTGTGCAAGCGTGTGTGCATGGGGAGCAGACCTGAGCACCAAGGACACACGTGTGCAAGCGTGAGTGTGCACTAGAAGCAGACCCGAGCACCAAGGACACGCGTGTGCAAGCATGTGTTTGCACTGGGAGCAGGCCTGAGCACCAAGGACACGCGTGTGCAAGCGTGTGTTTGCAGTGGGAGCAGGCATGTGCAAGCATGTGTGCATGGGGAGCAGCTGTAAGCACCAGGAGCACGTGTGTGCATTGGGAGCACGTGTGTGCAAGCATGCACGGGGAGCACGCGTGTGCACCGGGAGCACATGTGTGCAAGCGAGCACGCACGGGGAGCAGGCATGTGGGAGCGTGTATATGAACAGGGAGCACACATGTGCAAGCGTCTGTGTGTGTGGGGAGCAGGCGTGTGGGAGCACATGCGTGCAAGGAAGCACACGTGTATGGGAGCGTGTGCATGCACGTGGAGCACGTGTGCAAGCGTGTGCGTGCATGGGGAGCATGCGTGTGCATGCATGAGAATACACACGTATGGGGGCGTGTGCGTGCAAGGGGAGCACACGTGTGGAGGCGTGTGCGTGCGGAGGGGTGCACACGTGTGGGAGCGTGTGCACGGGGAGCACGCCCACGCACGAGGCATCCACGCGTGGGGGAGCGCGCGTACGGGACCTCGGTGCGGCGGGAGAGCGTGCCCGGGGGGGATGGGGGGGGGCGCACACGCGTGTGCACGCACGAGGAGACCGTCGCACACGCGTGAGGCCGCGCACTCGCGCTCGCACGGGAAGGCGTGCGCCGGGGCTTGCACACGCGTGTGCACGGGGCGGTCGCAAAACCCCCCACAGGGCCCAGCCCCGGTGCATGGGGAGGCCCTCGTGCGACACGGGGAGCCCTCGTGCGACACCCAGCCCGGATTTGGGCCGTTTGCTCCCAGAATCCTTTGCTGTTGCCATGGCGACCGTCAGGCGCTGCCAGGCCTGGGGGGGGGGGATGGGCGTGGGGGGACCCGTGCATCCGGGCACGCGTGTGCGCCTCGGCCCTCCCGCACGCATGTGAGCGTGCGCACGCGGCCCGTCGTGCGAGGCCGGCCGGTGCACACGCGCCCGCGCACACGCGTTTCCCCGTGCGGGGCACACGCGGCTGCACGCGGTCGCACACGCCCTCCCCCCCCACCCCCCGCCCCCGCACGCGTGTGCAGGGTCGCACGCGCCTCTCGCACGCTCGCACGCGCCCCGTGCACGCCCTCACACGTGTGTGCCCGGTCATGGGACCGGGTGTCGGCGGCCGCCGCTTCGGCCTCACGTGCGAGGAGGGGGGGGGGGGGGCATCGAAACGAGGCCAAACGAGGCCAAACGAGGCCGCGGGTCCTGTGCGTCGCCGCTCGCACACGCGTGTGCAACGCCCGCCCTCCCCTGTGCCCGCCACACGTGGGGGGGGGACGACGACACACGACACGCGTGTCGCACACGTGGCCGAGCGGGCGGGCGCAGGGGAGCTCGCACGCACGTGTGCGGCACACACGTGTCCCCGCGGGTGGCCGTCGGCAGGCACTCGTGTGTGCACACGCCGTCGCACGCCCACACCCGCCGCGGCGGGGCCCACCTGCTGCTGCACGAGTGTCACCGTCGCCCCCCCCCCCCCGTTGCATGGGGACCCCCCCCTTGCACAATCCCCCCCTTCCCCCTTGCACGGAGCCCCCCCAGCACCTTGCACGGTGCACGAGCGTGTCCCCGTTGCACTGAGCTCCCCGGTGCATTGCACGGTTGCACACCCCCCCGCCCCCCTTGCACACCCACCCTGCCTTGCACGTGTCTCCCTGATGCATTGCACGACCCCCCGTTTGCACACCCACCCCCTTGCACGCCCGCTGCCCCTTGCACGTGCCCTCCCCGGTGCATTGCACGCCCCCCACCGTTGTACGACCACCCCCTTTGCACACCCACCCCCTTGCACGGCCGCCCCCCCCTTGCACGTGTCTTCCCGGTGCATTGCAAGGTTGCATCCCCCCCCCCCCGCCTTGCACCCCCCCCACCCTTGCACACCCACCCCGCCTTGCACGTGCCTCCCCGGTGCATTGCACGCCCCCCCTTTGCACGCCCCCCCCCCCGCCCTTTGCACACCCACCTCCTTTGCACACCCGCCCCCCCCCCCCCGCACGTGTTTCCCCGGTGCATTGCACGGTTGCACGCCCCCCCCTTGCACACCCGCCCCCCCCTTGCACGCCTCTCCCCGGTGCATTGCACGGTTGCACCGGCCCCCCCGACCCCCCCCCCGCCTTGCACACCCGTTACACGCCCCCGTTACACAGATTCCCCCCCCCTCCGTGCGCCGCCGCCCCGCCCGGCCCCGTTACACCGACATCCCCCCCACTCCCCATGCAACGGCCGGCCCGACCCCCCCCCCCCGCGCACCCCCACGGCCCCGGAGCCCCGCCCCCGCCGCCCCCGGCCCCCCCCGGTCCCGGTCGGTACCTGCCGGCGGCGCCGGGAGCGGCGGGGGCGGCCCCGGGGCAGCGGCCGAACGAAGCCCCCGGCGCGGCGGAGCGGCGCGTCCAGGCCCCGCCCACCCGGCGGCCGCCTCCGCCCGGCCACGCCCACCGCCCCGCCCCCTCGCCACCGCCCCGCCCCGCCCGGTAACCGGAGAGACACGCCCGCCGCCCCTCGGTCCCGGCAAGCCCCGCCCACCGGCTTGGCCCCGCCCACCACCCTGTCCCTGACCCCGCCCCAACGCCCCGCCCAACGCCTGACCCGCCCACACCAAGGCCCCGCCCACGCGCTGCGCTCCGCCCCCCCCGCAAGGCCCCGCCCAATACGGCAGCCCCACCCACTCACACCTGTCACCCCCCCCGCCCCTCCGCCCGGCCACGCCCCCTGGCAGGCCAAGCCACTA